>CM031946.1:1913535-2213535 GCA_018749465.1 Paracanthobrama guichenoti
ACGGGATTTAAAGTGCAAGGTTTTGAAAATGATGCATGTACTTCATGTCTCCATATAAACAACAAAAACGTAAATGTGTGAAAATGGCGACGTCGTGTTCGCGGAGTGTTCCAACTACTGACCTGGCATGCATAATAAAGCCTTTTTAGTCATTTTTGCAGATCCGCGTGAACAAGGATCGTTCGGACACCGTTGTCGTCTGTTTTTAGTACATTGTTGTCATTTAGACATAGCCTAAAACAATAACTAGGCCTATTCTATTTTATTTATTTATTACGGTTTTTGTGGTTGGGCCAGTATGAGCCCTGCTCCTAAAGTACAATTTCCCACGCTCATCCTGTTGATCCTGGCTCTTATTACATTGTGTTTTCTTTCTGAGGCGTTGTGTATGAGTTCCTCAGTGTGAAAAAATCATAGTCACTGATATAAAGGGTTTGAAGACGCTGAAAAATCAAAGAATTCGCAGGATTTTTCTGAAAAACAGTGGACCGTTTAACTCCGGGGTGTCCAATTCTGATCCTGGAGGACCACTGTCCTGCGAAGTTTAGCTCCAACACCAATTAAACACACCTGAACCAGCTAATCAAGGTCTTACTAAAGATACTAGAAACTCCTAGGCAGGTGTGTGGAGGAGTTGGAGCTAAACTCTGCAGGACAGTGGCCCTCCAGGACCGAGTTTGGACACCCCTGGTTTAACAAGGGACTCGTGAACAGCTATCACAAAACATAAAAACACTTGTGGATAATGCAGGTAATGACACACACAAAGCGTATGTAAACTTTTGAAACCTTTGTTTTGGTCTTGTGGACTTTAAGCGTCATCTGCCATATGAAATGGGGACCGGAGAAAATCAGGGCAGTAGAAATGTGAACATGTTATCCTTGTGTTTGTGTTTTTGTTTAGACTCGTCCCCATGTCATAATGTACACTATAGGCTGTATCCGCATTTAGACCCACTATACAGGTAACACTGCTGGGTGGACGCTAGGTGGTGCAATTTCCATTGAGCAGTAGCGGAGAAAGCCTGCACTAAATGCAAGGCAGGTCTTGATTTAATTTGGTTCACTGTATAAATTTGTGTAGAATAATAAGTCAATATTTTAGTCATAGCCATTTATTTTAGTCTATTTGACAATATTTCAGTTGATGAGTGCAAAATTATATTATATGGACCATTACAGAAATGGTCAAAACCAACAGTGACTTTAAAAATGGGGAAAAAGCACTTGTGTTTTTGCATGCCTGTAACTCAAGAAGAATTAAAGATATCTTAATATCCTTTTAGATTTTGTTTTTTAACAAACATTTCTTTTGGTATCTTCCTTTTTAAAAGGCCCAAATATGGCTTAATCCCAGAGATATGGAGATCTTAAAGGGATAGTTCACCCAAAAATGAAAATGATGTCATTAATTACTCACCCTCGTGTCATTCCAAACCCGTAAAACCTTCATTCATCTTTGGGACACAAATTAAGGTATTTCTGATAAAATCCGAGAGGTTTCTGACCCCTCCATAGGCTGCGAAGGAATTGCAACTTTCAAGGCCCAGAAAGGTAGTAAAGACATTGTTAAAATAGTCCATGTGACTACAGTGGTTCAACCGTACTGTTATGAAGCGACGAGAATACTTTTTGTGTATTTTCAAAAACAATGACTTGTTGATGAATTTCGTTCTAGCCTTTGCCAGCCTCCTATACCTCGTTCATATAACAAGAAAAGTTCATTAAGAATGAGAATCTGTAAGGATATTAAGATCTCACTAATACTTTTAGAGTTGCAGGGATGCAACCGTTGGAAAAAATATTTATGGCACTCAGACAGGTATGCAGTTGTGATGATTTGAAATTTGGTTTCAACATTATTTGTTCTTCAGACATTCCGTTTTAAAAGGAAAAAAACACATTTGGTTTTCGACCACTAAATATGTGTACTCATGGAGCCGCATTAAGATCTCCATATCTCTGGGATTGAACCATATAGGGCCTTATATCAGAGACTCTAAAAGGATATTAAGATGTCTTTAGTACTACTGGAGTTACAGGCATGCAAACACAATGAGAGAAAAAAGAAGGAAAAAAGCATGGGAAAAACACCAACAGACCTTCCAATCTCTGTGTGTGTAAAAATAAAATGATGCTGCCATCTTTCTAAAGTCATTTAAAGAAAGAAAACAATCAAACAAAGCTATTTAGATTGCACATGCAAGTGTTTCCTTTCATGTCTTTGTGTAACATTTTGTTAAATTATGTCTAGTTATAAATGGTTATAATCCCCCTTAAAACTTAATGCATGATTATAGGCTACTTATTAATTATAAAAATTAATCCGTTATTTTAACCACTTTGAAAGAACCGTCTCGCGTAACTAAATTGGACTTCCCACTCTAGTATAAGAGGGAAAAAAGCACGTGGCGATGGGAGAAACGCAGGTTTTCGAAACCCCGATTCAATTGAACCGATTCTTTTGCAAAATGATTCACTCTTCCGAAGCACCCCGTGCTTGGCGACACCTGCTGGTCAAAACGGTGTAATGCAAATGTTTTCATGAAATAGTCCGTTTATTATCTGTAATTTAAAAATGATTAAAAAGCATTAAATATGGAGCGTATGTATCATTTGTTTTGTTCATTTGTGTGTTTTTGAGAGGGCGTGGCTAATCAGGCCAATTGTAGAATATATATATATATATATATATATATATATATATATATATATATATATATATATATATATATAATTTTTTTTTTTTGTCGTCATTTGAACGTAAACAACTGTAAAACGTACAGAGTTCGTATCGGTTCACAAAATGAACTCCCCCTAGCGGCGAGCCATCAAAAGTTTAATCAAAACAGAATAAAGCGGCGTTTGCTGAAAGCACGTGAGTTTGATACGCGTTCCGAATCACTGATTCGAACCAAAAGATTCATTAAAAAATTCGAAGCTTCAAGAAGCATTTGTGCCTTTGGAGGAATGATCTGCGTTAACTGTGGTGCTTAGTTTTATTTCCCAACGCGCGCGTTATTTATTAATTTTGTTGATACAAAATGTCCAGCAGCTTACAAATGTAATTTACACTCACCTTCACGTCGCTCTAACCGCGATGAAGTTTTCTTTCGTGGAAAACAAGGACGAGGAATGATCGTTTGTAAGTATCAAGCTCCAAAGCACAATCAAAGTAGTCCATATGATTCGTATACGTTATTCCAAGTTTTCTAAAGTGAGTCGTTTGCTTTGCGAGAATAAAAACGTATGTTTTGCACTAAAATATTGTCCTCCTCGTTTCAAATCTCTCCCGCACGTGAGAACGTAGGCCTGTTTGTTTACATAAGCGTTGCGCATGGAGACAGAGCGACACGCGTCATAATCTAAACCACGCCCACCTTTGTATTGCGTGGGGCAGCCTCGTCATTTCTGACTTGTAACAAAAACAGAACAATGCCTAATAGCTGCTATGTGACAAGGTGTACAGCAAACACAGAACTAAGCTTCATTTAATAAGCTGTCGACCCAAAAAAACAAGTTTAAGGACACAAGGGTGGATACAGGCAATTGAGATGACTAATTACTGTAAGAAGTACACCAACTGACCAAAAAAAACATTCATTATTTTTTTAACCATGTCAAAGGACAATTTCACCACCCTATGTGAACCTGAGAGGCACGTGTAAGCATACTGAGTGTCAAGATCCCACAATTTACCCATTCTTCCTGCTGAAGCTTCACGTCTTATTGCCTGTATCCACTTTTGTCTCCTTAAAGGCTGGCTTTTACTTATGGTTTGGTAACTTATAAAAAAAGTAATTCTGTGTTTGTTTTTTTTGTTGTTGTTTTTTAAGCTTGTTTGCTGTACACCCTGTCACACAGCTTTTAGGCATTGTTCTGTCTTTTGTTAGAAGCAAGAAATGACAAGGAGGCAGCTTCACGCAATACAAAGTCAATGGAGAGGGTTGGATTGGTTTCCCTGTGTGGGCGTGGCCTAAATGCGGTGTCTCAATTGGCTGTGTTCTATACCATATAAGGAGAACAAGGCGGAGCGAAAGACACAGCACTCAAACCTCATTGTTTTTTTGCATCAACGTGGTATTTTTGAATGTGCAAGCATAATGAACGTTTTTACACCTGAATCGTTTCTATGAATTTTTCAATTATTCTCATTTTATATGTCGTTTTTCCCCATAGTATATAATTTTGGCAAGAGCAAAGGAAGATTTGAACTTGTAATGCAATTTGAGCCCAATTCCTAGGTCATATGCATGTACCTAAATGTTCATGTTTTCAGGGTAGATGTGCGTTCCGATGCATTAGCCAACAGTACATTTCATGAAAAGTGTCTGAGTGTTTGCTAAATACCATCCTAGAACCAACTCCTCCTCAGCCAAAGTTGATGGGTGAAAATAAGAGTCCCAAGGAAGGTGTAGTACTAGTTTCATGCCTATGGTCCTATCATGTGTATTCTTCGAGGCAACTTAAAATGCATCACTGCTTATTGGGTTTGATCCTGATTGAGCGCAGACGAATGACACTCCTACCAGCCAGACTTGGTATTTACTTTTCCAGCTTATTTAGAGCATATCATGAGAGGGTCAGTGCCCACCACACCTCGAGTCAAGTGCCTTGCTTAAGCACAGTGTTAACCCTTTGAATACTATGGTTGAAATAATCAGCATTTAAGTGTTTCTGATAGCTGATGTCATTTTTCTTGATTTCATATTTGCTGCTATGCCAGTTTAATGTGCAGAGACTATAATCAACTCATGGGTTGACCGAACAGTACAAACACTGCTTTTAGTATGCATTTGTTTGAACAGCCAAAGGTTTATTAGAAATCTATCTGTTGGAACTCATGTTCCTTTCATTGGTGATGCCAGCTCCAATTACACAGTCAGAACTATTGTGATGTGCATAAGGGTCGTCAACATGAAAGATTGCGGGAAACAAGTCTGCTTTCCCCCCAGACTGTAGTGTATCGCTTTAATTTCAGTGCAGAGCATTTAATGAAACCATGCAGAACTAATAACTGCTCTATGCAAATGTTCTACTTGTTAAATACCATGCATAAATCCTAAGAGTTTGTAAAAGGGATGTAGGTACAGTGTGTTCACTTGACTTATTTGGTTAGGCTACTTGAGCATTTTATTTTTAAATCATGACTCATGTTCAACTCATTAGTAGAGCCTTTCCAGGTGTATGAGTTCTTCTGCTAGGTTGTTTTGAGCCAATCACCTAAGCTGCAAACGTCATGTGACTGATTACTCCAGTGACAGGAAACTGTTATAATGACAATATCGGGACTGCTGAAGTCTAGCAACTATCCTGAACCGTGACGTGAAAGGCAGCAGACAGGGAAAAATACACACTTTTGAAAGCACTAGTAAAATGTTTTATAAAATGAAATAAAAAAAAAAATTGTATTAACCAGTTTAAAATCATTTAATTTGGTGCTGGACAAATGAACCAGAGTAGAAAGAAAAACAAACCACATTTGTCATGAGTGTTTTATTTTTTATTTATTTATTTATTTTAAAATTAAAATAAATAATGTAAAAATCTCTGAGAAAACAAACATTGCCCTTGTTTAAATGTGGAAAATTACAGCTCGTAATGTTTCCATGAAAACTCTTTAATAAATTATATCATGTACAGATGGTGAAACACAGAACATTACATAACGAATGCATCCTTGCACTGCTTGAGTATGATTTTGTGTACTTTGCAATAGCAAATCTCATCTTTTTTTTTTTTTTTTTTTTTTTTTTTTTTTTTTCCAAACCAGGTTGAAAATCAACATCCACCAAGATGAATAATACGACAGAACAGAGAGCGAAAGAGAGAAAGTAACTGAAGATAGGAAAACTGCTGACAGAGATATGAAGGCCTGCGCAGTACACGAGCGCTGATTCATGGCGGCTCCATCAGGTGTCCTACAGGTGCATTATTTATTTTTTTTTTATAGCTTTTACCAGCCGTGCTTAGGCTGACAGCACACTGAGGCATCTGGAAGGGCGCTTCCGCCTGACACTTCATCCGGCCACTTAAACAGTGGCTTTGTACTGATCTGGTCTCTTACCCTAGAATAACACTTCTCTCTTTTCCCTCCGTTAAACAAAATAATGATATAATGTATTTTTTTTTTAAAAAACATTTTATAACTTTATTTTCGTACAAATCTATATAACCCAAATTTTAGAAATCTTATTTACATGAAAAAAGTTTAAAATGGCTAACTGCCCACCCCAAGAAATGTTCACACAAGGTGTTTTTTGTTTGTTTTTGTCTGTTCAACGCTTTTTCTTGTACAAAGAAAAAATAGCAATAGACCATCGAACAGCAACAGACCAAGCCAAAAAGTCTCCACTTCCTAAATGTTTGATCATAGGAATCACAAATTGCCATCTTCGACCTGTGTCCACCTTATCCCATGATGCATTTTATTTAAGGGGGCAAAATAGTGAACAAACAAAAAACGGAAAGAGAAAAACTATTATAATAATAATAATAATAAAAGTGGGTAGCTTCGTCATTCAGTGCTGTCCTCTTAGGATTACCCCTCATGGGCAGGAGGAACAGACCTGTTATTGGCGGCAAAAGGTAAGAGGAACATTGTCTCCCTCTAGTGGTGCGTTTCAAGCACCGCATGACCCAAGGCTCACACACCACCCTCCTCAGTACAGCCTCCGCCAGCCGTGTAGCGAAACTCCTGCAGGTTGGACACGCCATGAAAGTGCACAAATGCACCTGCCACCACCAGGATATGGAACAGCTGATGGGAGTGGAACTGAAAGAGCAAAATAATGACAAAGTACGGATTAGACTTTAAATATAAGGCATTCTGTTTGGATTATGAACTCTGTGTATGACTTTCAGGGACATCAACTCACCCAGATATCACACTTGCCAGGGAAGAATCTCTCAGGTATGCGTGCGGCGTATAGGCAGGCTCCGGTGATGTACAGGACGGCCATGAGGAACAGCCAGCCCATCTGACCCATGGTGGTGGCCCTCAGGAAGCCCTCTGTGATCATAAAGTGCAGCGTGGGAACGACTCCACTGAGACCCAGACCCACAAACACACCTGAGACACACAAGACCGCAGGTATTAATTTAACCATTTATATTGCATTACTAGACACTCATAATAATGCAATATTGCTTCCTCAGCAGAGACCACAAGAACACAGCTCTATATATTTTCACGCCCTGATGAAAAAAAAGACCAAAAACATTTGCACGTAATAACCTTGTATATTGTCTGAAACTTGATGGCTGCTCTGTCAAGTCTGTCGTCATCATTTAGGAACCTGGGTGTGCTCTTTGATACCAATCTTTCATTTGAAAGCCACATTTCTAGCATCTGTAAAACTGCATTTTCCATCTTAAAAACATAGCTAAATTACGACACATGCTGTCAATGACAAATGCAGAAAAGTTAGTTCATGCGATCATGACCTCAAGGCTAGATTACTGTAATGCTGTACTGGGTGGTTGCCCTACATGCTTAATAAACAAACTCCAGCTAGTCCAAAACGCAGCAGCTAGAGTTCTAGAGCCAGGCGGTATGACCATATTCGGTCAACACTGCATGGCTCCCTATTAAACATCACATACATAAAATATTGCTAATTACTTACAAAAGCACTAAATGGTTTAGCTCCTCAGTACTTGAGCGAGCTCTTAACGCATTATAGTCCTTCACGTACACCTAACAAATTATCAATTTCTACTATTCAAATCAGTTTAATGTTTAGGTTGTATAAATTAGGTAAATTGGAACAGGAACACTTCCTATAACACCTAATGTACTTGTTACATAAGAAGAATGGCATCTATGCTAATATTAGTCTCTCTGTCTCATCCTTATCCTGAGGTTACCGTAGTCAGCCGGATCCAGTCCATATCCAGGTCAAATGGTGGACCCGCACCTAGATACGACCAAAACGCAGCCCTGAATGTCAGAGAGACCGTGTCTACTAGACAATCCCCTGTGAAGGCCTCGTCGACACGACAGCCATTGGCACAGATCCTCAGCAGGGACCACAAGAACCAGACAGGTCCTCTGCACAGAACCTATGGCCAGCTTCGGCTCCATACCAGCGTGATGAATTGATCTTCAAGCAAAAGGAACTGGATGAATATTCGAATGCTACCGATTCTGAAGCTGCCTGTACTGACGCTATTGTATGAAAACTGAACTGGATGACAATCTTTTTTTTTTTTGGAAGAACTGCTGTCTAGATGAAATGAACTAATTTAACAATTGATGATCTTTACAACAGAACTGAACCAACTTCAGCGGAACAACAGACAAAGTGCATACATTTCCGGTTATCTCTAAAGCGGTTTCGAAAACAATCTGTACTGTATAAACTACATAAAAGGTGACTTGACTTCTAGACCTCCAAAATAACATTTAGATGTTTTGCCCTGGGAAAGTCCTGTTACACCGCTCCTAGAGGTTATGGTGTGTTAGGGCAGGATTTGAAGTAAACTGTACTCTAATCATACAGCAGCTAAACCCACTAAAAAAAAAAAAAAAAACACACAAGATGACCTGTCGGTAAACAACAGAATGAGACAACATCTTACCGGCCCTGACTCCGCGGTACTGTGGCGTGGCGAAGAAATCACACTGTGAAACAGTGATGGCAGCGACCCCCAGGATACACACCACTATCAGGTATATGAAACAGGGCTGAGGGGAGCAGTAAAAGGAGTAATACAGCCATGGTACAAAACTGCCCATGATCAGGAACGCGATGCCCGAATAGTCTAACCTGTGATAGGAGTGAATGAGAAAGTGGGGACTGTTAGAGATATATATATATATATATATATGGAAGTTATATCATTAACCTTCAAGAACAAACAATTGAATACTCTTATAGAATTAAATCTTGGTTAAAGAGATAGTTCACCCAAAAATGAAAATTAGCCCATAATTTACTCTACCCTCAAGTCACTCTAGGTGTGTATGACATTCTTCTTTCAGACTAATAAAATCCGAGTTAAATTAAAAAGGTCCTGGCTCTTCCAAGATGGCAGAGAATTGTTGTTTTGTTTAAGTCCATAAAAGTGCATCTATCCATCATATAACTGCTCCACATGGCTCCGGAGGTTAATAAAGGCCTTCTGAAGTGGCATGTTTGTTGTGAGAAAAATATCCATATTTAAAACTTAATTGAATTTACTTTATAATCTAGCTTCCACCAGAACACCCACGTATTGAACTTGTGGAAAAAGCGTAGTGCCTCTCGCAGTTCAAAATGCTTACGCTACATCTGACGGCATTGCATACCAGTTACGCATTTTTCCGATCTGGCGGAAGCTAGATATTTTACTTTACAAAGTTTTAAATATGGATATTTTTTCCCACACAAACGCATTGATTCGCTTCAGAAGGCCTTTATTAACCCCCCCCGGGGCTGGGTGGAGCAGTTATATGATGGATAGATGCACTTTTATAGACTAAAAATTCCATTATAAAGCTTGGAAGAGCCAGGACATTTTTTTTTATTCGCCTGAAAGAAGAATGTCATACACACCTAGAATGACTTGAGGGTGAGTTAATTATGAGCTAATTATTTTCATTTTAGGGTGAACTAACCCTTTAAGCTTCACGTTTACATATATTATTTTTACCACATATAATCTAATACATCTCATCTCTTTAATAAATTATAATAGATCATATAACATTAGTGGTGCATTATGGACTAAATCTATAATATTAGCCAAAACTAGTAAGTGATACAAACATGATCACAGTGCATCAACTAATATTAAAATACAGAATCTTATAATTAAGTGTTACCCTGAGTTTAAGTTCTTCCCTGATCATTTCTGGTTTTCAATGACAGTGGGAAGCCTATAATAAGGATTGTTTGGAGTGAGTGTTCTTACTTTGAGAAGACGCGGGACACCCCCTCCGAGTGGCAGTAGACTGTGTGAAAGAGCCAGGAAAAGGAGAGGCAGAGAATGGCCCCCAGGAAGAACATGCCGATGACAATCTTCTCTTGGAATGGTGCCACAAATGACATATTGGGTCTGAACATGTACACGATGCCCAGACAGAGAAAGAACAGGCAGCCTGAAAGACACCAGGGAAATAATGGTTAGTGTAAAAATCTGTGCAGATAAATGTCAATGTTAATTTTATAATTTATAAAATTATATAGAGGCCCCTCCCCACCACAGGTCGATACTATAAATCAATAAATGTATTAAAAGTACAAAGAGTAAAAATCGAACTGAACACAAAAGCACATCAGAAAGCTTTGCGGTTACTAGTAGACCAACATCAAAATCTCCTTTGTCTATTATGGCCCAGTCATATCACGAGTCCAAAGGTGTAGAAGATCAATATCTGCACATCACCATCTCACCTCATGATCAATACCATTATCTAGGTCAAGAGTCCATTATGTTTAGAATGAACATCCCCTACTTTCCCCATGCTGTGTGAAGTGTGCTTACATTTCTCTAGGTGGCAGCACAGAGTCAGTCTATGCAGAAAGGGAGCACTTACTGTGCTGATGTATTTCCATTTAATTTAAATGTCATCTATTTATCCATTTTTTATATATATATATATGCAAGTAAATAAATATGTTTTTTGTGTACCCAGAAGATGTGTCCAAATGTTGCCCGTTTCTGTGTGGATTCTGAAGATGCTCTTGAAGCAGGCTCTGAAGGATGGCATGGGTGGCCGGTGCCCATGCAACAGGTAGTCATTATCCTTCAGCCAATCAGGGAGGACATCATGAGGAATGACACGCCATCTGCCCTCCCACATCTAAAGACAGAAAATTAAAAGCGTCGCTGTAAGCTCTCAAGCAACCCTGCAGTTTTGAAAAGATGACATATCAGGCCACTCTGACACATCATTATGCTAAGCTCAGGTCAGCATTACTGGTTGACATGAGAAAAGCCCTCTCATTTAACTTCAGAAAGTAATTATACGGTCTAAGCATGTATGTAAGAGAGGACGAGAGCAAGAGATAAGCATTACAGTAATTATGAGGTAAGGGGCAAGCAAAAATTACATATAGCCAGAAATACTCTACAGAAGTTATA
Source organism: Paracanthobrama guichenoti (assembly GCA_018749465.1). Classification (NCBI taxonomy): domain Eukaryota; kingdom Metazoa; phylum Chordata; class Actinopteri; order Cypriniformes; family Gobionidae; genus Paracanthobrama; species Paracanthobrama guichenoti. The sequence goes on from CM031946.1 coordinate 1,924,606, forward strand.
TAGGGCAAAGCTAGGTACACAAGCTTGTGTAAAGTAACGCAAAGAGCACACATGAAGTACAACAACGTCTTTACACAAGTGTGCATAAGGAAAAGTTGGGCTGAGTAGGTCCCTTTCCTAAAACTGAAAAAGTGCTGTAACATTGAACAAAGTTAGTTAACACTTCTCACACAACCTACACTTTTCATGTCCAAAAGAGGAAAATAAAATCTGTTATATTATAGCCCTCATGAACTGAATGTGAATTTTGTTTTTAAATGGTGAACTGCATCCGGGTTTTTTTTCTTTTGTGTGGTTTCCATAAAACTAGGTTGTCACCAGCTGTGGTGACGCTTCTGAGAAGCAGCATTAGTTTCCAAGTAGTGTTCTGCCAAGCAAGACTGATGAAAACCACTCCTGTGCAATCATACCAGTCATAGGCATGACCACAGGATTACACCTAAGTGCAGCACATAGTGACTGCAGCCGAGGGCAAAGAGGCCTAGGTCTCCATCTACTGAGAAGTGTTCTTAGCTCTGTGCATATCAAGACACTAAAATAAATAAAACAAAACAAATCAATCTAGGGCAGCTTGTTTGATTGACACTCCAAGACAAGCCTTTCGGTCATCTGTCAAGATGTGTTCTCAAAAGTCTGCGTTCCTAGAAGTGCTCCTTTCAAGACTCTGTACCTGAGTGCTTATAGTGAATGGCACTGATTGGATCTTGCACTGTGTTTGCTCTTTGACACAGAGAGCTTTGGCTTCTTCCCCAGAGGGAGACAGGAAGGAAAGAGCCATTAAAAGCAGAAGGGGCTCAAAAAGCAAACTAAACTTGAGCTGGTTTATAGGACACAGCACTGCAGCACATGCTACAAAGGACGGCTTTCAGTTCCTGTTCCTCTGCATATGGCAGACTCTGAATACAAGATTGAGATGAGAGGCTGCTGGAGCCAGGAGATGGGCGTCTGGTTTGGCAGGGATGTTTTCCGTATTGGTGGACTGTGGCATGTTCGTGCAAAAGCAGCTGTGAGCACTCAACTCATGTCAGGTGTGTTGATGTCATCGGTTTAATCACACTGTATGACCCTCAACATATAAACTCAATGATAACGCACACATCTGTGCTTATGGAGTGTGAGCTGGGTCTCAGCTGTGAAATAATGTGTGTGTGAGAGATGAACGCAAGAGATTCTGACCTTGTGCACGAACTCCTCCATCCTCTCCATGGCGTGGTGTGCCTGCAGCAGAAGGCCTTCGTCAGAGCTCTTCTCTTCCTCATCCTCCTCTTCTCTTTCTGTCGTTTCCTCCTTTTCATGTACCACCCTCCTTGCAAAGAGGCACTGAAAACACAAAATGCAAAGTCGTCAGGTTTCAGATTTTTTGTTTCTAGCTTTCATATTAAGAGGTCAGTAATACAGAGAATTAATTTAGGTTCAATTTTAGCATATAATCCTCTTGGTAAAGATGCAGCTCTATAAATATTGCACTAAAATATTAAAGAATATAAATATTAAAGTATATTTATTTACAAAAATGAAAATAAATCTGTGATGAACTCACTGCTCAAACCTTAGTTGTTAGATGACTAGTCAACCATCCTGACCCAAAGACCCAGTCAACCCCAACATCACACTCGGAGCCAAAATAAAAGGTCACTTAAGTACGCTCTTTAACACCCACACTCAGTTTAATTAATACTGCATTGATTGGTACGACCTTGCTTATGGCATGTTCTCAGCGCTTTGTGTGTTAAAAGCAAAGCCCTGCTGACTTGCTCCAATTTATCGTTCGGTGCACAGCGTGTGCTTATACCAACAATCAGCACATGTATAAGCCCCAAGAGTCTTATATACACACACATGCTCGTCTATCAAACATACAATGTTGAACACACTAGAGTGCAAACTATTAACAATATCAGGGTGAACACATTCTCTCAGGTACTGCCACTACTCAGATATACACAAACACACACCTGTGTAGAGGTTTGGCTATACTTGTGAGGTCAAAAATACAAAGAAGGTGTGCACATCCTCAAACCCAAACAGGGCTCAGGTGCAGGACAAAAGAAATAACTGAAGCAAAAAACAAATGTGATCCACACACACACACACACACACACACACACACACACACACACACAGATTAATCTACTCCAATTTATTGCATTGCAACATTTCGACCAATAGGTCTTCATCAGGGCCAAATGTCCTCACTTGTATATTGTGTACATTATACTGGTCCACACACTAGTTAAAAAGACTTATAAATTGGCCAAAACCTGTTTTGTAAGTAGGTGTTGGATTAGGCCAGAGAAAATGTCATTACCCTGATAGAAAAATCAATGAAAGTCTATGCAATGTCCTCACTAATATAGTGAAATCCAAAGCAGCCTGCATTGAATAAACAGCAAGTCGGCTTTGCCTTGTAGCAAATCTGCAGCAAAAGGCGTCCCAAACTGCTGAACAAACAGATTAGATAGGAGAAAGGGTTGCAGAAGGTGAAAGTGTGAGGTGTTGTTTAGTAACACAGGTTAACAAGCCTCTCTTAAGCAGATCAGACTTGGGCAGTGGGACAATCAGCATCTCGGTAATCAGTGCTGACGTGGCATTAGCGTGGTACTAATACCATAGCAGCTTTGTGAATAGCCCCGTCCCCTTTCCTTCGGCTGATACTGGAACACACACACACAGCTGGAGGGTGTCCTCAACAGAATAAGGTATGACTGGAGCAGAGGCACAGACACGGGTGACCTTGAAGGCCCTGGGCTAGAGCACCAGCGTCACTTCAAGTGGACAGCCAGCAGGGGTCCTACTGCAGTGTGTTCAGCGCCATTTTGACAGTGTATACGCACACAGATGACAGAAGACAAGATTCAACAGAGCACGCATCTGAACCACAGCACTCTGTAATTAAGTAGTCAGTCAGTAAAAATCAGAAACAGACGCTTGGTGTTCCTGCACCAACTTTTTGCTTTAGCCCAGCAGTGCTTTAAGGCAGGTCCATAAATAGACACACTTCAATGGTTTCTAAACTTATTCAGCCTTGAGTTTAGCTATTCAACATCACCAGAATAGCAGAAAGATGAACTGCATTTTTACATCAAACAAGGCATTTCAGCACAAGCTTGAGGTAAAAAAAAAAGACGTGTGAATTGAAACGTGTTAAACGCATGCATTGATGCATGGATTGAATGTGACATCTACCAATTAAAAAAATAAATAAAACTATATTTATACAATAAAAGTATAAAAACCAGAACAAAACATGGAGAAAAAAATATTTGACATTAATTTTTTATTTTTATTTAATTTGATGCAATACTTTACTATTATTAAGAATAACAACAATATAATCAGGTTATGATGAACTATAAATGTTTTATTAATTCATTCAAAATGATCAATTATCAGCATTAAATTATCAACATTATATAACAATGATGAAGACTGGTGTGCTAAAAGGCATTAGTTGAAAATTGTTATTTTTATGTACAGTCGAGAAAAAAGAAATCCACTGCCAAAACTCCATAAAAGAGATACCTAGCTATATCTAAAGGTCAAAGCAGTCACTGTGCAATACTTTTAATAGTCCTAAATATTTGACAAACTATCCGTCTAACACTGGGAATCTAGGACACTTAAATGGACATGTAAACCTGTGAACAGAGAGGTCACGGTTAAAAGGCAGACGAGCTAACAGTGTGTCTTTCGTCAACAAGAGGAGCCAACCAGAACCAGAACTGGATCTATAATGCATGAATAGCCTACTTCTGATGCCTGCCAGCAAGACAGCTTTCTGTAAGTGTGACAGTGTTCGGTTCGCTCTCATTACAAGAGTATGTGTGCATATTAAACATGGCGTCTGCCACAGTTTTTCACCTTAATGCTTTAAACCAGAAAATATTCAAGGGTGCTATTCATAGCTCTAACAAATATACCACTCTTGCTTCCTGTGAACACGCGTGGAACAGAGAGCAAGCATTCCTGTTGGGGTACTTCATGCCTAAAAAGCCTGAGATGGAGCGCTCTCTGGGCTTAAACGGCCTATAAAGAAACCAATGAGACAAATGAGTCTTGTACGCACTGCTAAAGAAAGTGTGCGAGCGGAGTATCCTCGAGTATCTCGGTCTTTGTGAGCTGCTGTTGTAAATGCATGCTGAAGTTGATTCTCCAGTTTGAGTATGTTCGGGAGGGCAGGGTGTGAAATAACTCACTAAAAGGAATACTTAAACACACCCAGAAAAACAATACCGAATAAGCACGTTAATGTGCACACCTCAGAAAGGCATGCGTGAACACAAAGAGTGATACAACCAGTCTCTCACGCTTTCTGGCTTGCAGAATGAAGGAAATGGCAAGACGTCACATCAGATAAAAATGTGACACCATGACAAATCCTACCGCAATTTTAGAGGTGGTTTGTGACTTTCACACTTTCAAAAGATAAGTATATATGACACTATACACTTTAATACAAGATTAATAAATCGTACATTTAACTGAAAAACTAATTATATAATATTTTATTATTATATATTTAGTCAAATAAATACAATGTGTGTGCACTTACAAATATCCAAATACAAATAAATATATACATTAAAAATAAGATGCATATAATTCACTGGATTGTCTAAACATAGGCATTTCCACATGGTTAGTTAACATTTAAAATTACTTTTCTTCTGAATGTCCAATACAAATATCCATATTGTGATGTATATATACTGCTACTGTGATTTAAAATATAAGATTTTAGTCATCCCACCCAGCCTTAATCCTAGAGTGATTCAGATTTGCAGTGTTATGCTCACTGCATGCACTGATTGGTTGGATGTAATGACCCTCTCTAGAGATCATCAAGTACCATAATCACTTTCCTGCCAGAGAGAGGGGGGGAAAACAGTTTCCTTGTTTGCTAGGGACACAGCTGGGACCTGTATGGGTCTGTGTAAAGGAAAAAAGGAGAGTAAACACAGAAAAGAACTGGCTCAACACCTCATAAAACAACCATGTAGGTTTATTATGGAGCCTGATGGGAAAACATTTAAAACAAATAATAATAATCTAAATACTTCAATGCAACATTGTACTCTAGTCCACTTCAGTATGGTCGCCCAAGCTTAAATGACATGCAGTCTGTCTGATTTGCTGGGTTTAGCATGACTCAGCTGTAATACCCACGCCACCTGCTACTAACAACATGCCAACATCTTAAAAGCTTTGTTTAGGTGATGTTCTCCCTTCACGATCAAAAACAAGAGACTACATATGGTGAAAATAAAGTAGCACATATAGTCAAGATGCATCAGTGCCTACACTTGCAGAATAGCTGCTGAATGCAAGCAAACAGAGATGTTTATAGCGCAAACTAAAAGTGTCCATATTAGTCAAGGTTTCTTGGAGCAAAGCAACTTTAAATTTAGTCTCACGTTACTTTTTCCAGGTCTCTCTGACCCTTCGAATTAAACAAGCTGTTACTGACCCAGTAGCTTTAAGACATATACATTTATAAAACCTGTTATGACAACCTCTTTATATATTAATGCAATCATGGTTATTATTAAACACTATGGCAAAGCACACCACCGTTCCAAAGCTTGTGGTCAGTAAGATCAGTTATGTTTTTGATGCTTTTGCTCACCAATGCTGCATTTATTTGATAAATTATATTATGACAGTATTATCCTTCATTATTATATGCTGATCTGGTGCTTAATCATCATAATCTGGCTATTATCAATGTTTTGAAAACAATTGTGCAACTTAATATTTTTCAGGATTCTGTGATGAATAGAAAGTTCAATTGAACAGCATTGATTTGAAATAAAGATATTTTATAATACAAAATACTTGTCACATTTGATACACTTATTCCATTTATTGTGTGTATGCATGCATGCATGCATATAACAAATTCAATAATCTTACTGACCCCAAACTCTTGCATGACAGTATGTGTAGTACTTTAGATGCCTTCATTTCATGCATTTCCATTACACGACTCCCTCTTAAGTAGACAAAATGTTAACCTTCATCAGAAAATTATTAAACAAATAAACTTCAAAATACAGAACAGGAATGAATGCAAGATTGAGGACACATGGGGTCTCTGCAGGAGGCCAGCAGGGCTCTCCGTCAGCTCTGGGGTCTCGTGTGAGATTAGCGAGAGGATGGCAGGTCATATAGTATTCTAGCTCACGTCTGGAAGTCAGATTAGAGCCAGATTATATGAGCTACAGAGGAGGGCAAGGCCAAGCTCAAACGATCCTCAAAAACACACCCAGAAAAAGAAGCCTAAACTGCTTTGCAGTAATCTATTGATGGATTTTTAACATCAAACCTCTTATATTATAGATTCATTAAAGCGTTGTTTTGCAACATATGTTTACAGCATCCATTAATTATTCGGTCCTCACTGAAAGTAAAATGCTGCCAAAAATCACATCTAGACATTTGATGTTTAATATAGCAATATAGAGGCTATACTATTAACAGGACTTCTCAGACTAAAACAGAAAACAAATCGCCTATCAAAATGTCTTGTGGGTCATAGTTGTTGCTGCTTCGTATAAAAACTCATGGAAGAAATGTGATTTATAGCTTTGGTGCTTTATCACGTCTGGCCTGGTGAGGAGACGGTGTGAAGGTTCATGTAAAGATATGTTCCATCATTAAATGACCTCATTAAGTCAACAGTGTAAGCAGTCATGATGGTGAATGCGGCTCAAACATCAATAGACAGGCTATTGCAGTGTGAAGACAGTCAAAATATTTATGCCAAGCATGCTGGCACCTCATCACGGGGAATATAAAAATAATGTAGCACATACGCACAGCACTCAAAAGGTGACATTGAAAGACCTCATGAGATATTTTGAGACCGAGGCACGTGTTCGGTGACAAATAACAGCAGCAGAAGTATGGCACAGCAGGGATATGATCCTGTACATTTCAATTCCTGGAATGCTGGGAACATCCTTTTGCTGGCCTGTGGAATAGACATGGCCTCAGCAGGAGGGCCACGAGTCTCATTTAGTATAGTTCAGAGGCTACAACAGTTCTGCAACAACACCTACATATCTCTGATCCAGAACATTTTATTACATGGGTAAGTTATTTCATTTTCCCCCCCTCGCTCGATACAAGTAAGGCAATGGTCAGATGCTAAACACAGACACATACACTACTACCATTTCTTTTCTTTTTTTTTTTATGTTTTAGAAGAAAAGTCTCTTATGCTCATCAAGACAATTTATTTGATACATTTTTTTGTTGTCGTTTACTCACCAGGCTGATATACTGTTTTATTTATATTAGTGCTGTCAAATCGATTAATCGTGATTAACCGCATCCAAAATAAGTTTTTTCCATAATGTGTGTGTGTGTACTGTGTATACTTATTATGTGTATATAAATATGCACACAAGCATGTATATATTTTATATAATATTATATATATATATATATATATATATATATATATATATATATATATATATATATATATATATATATATATATATATATATATATATATATATATATTATATATATATATATATATATATATTATATTATATATTCAAATATGCATCTATAATCAAGATTAATCATTTGACAAAAAAACGTAGGACTGGTGGTGGTGCTTAAGATATTGTTGGTCATTCAGTGTTTCTGTAAAAAATTATAATAGTAATAGAGAATACTACTACTAATAGCAATATACAATGCACTAAGGATTGATGAGCGGCTGGGCTAATGAATATTAAAATCACATTGTCTGCGTTCACTCGAACTGATTTGCTGAAAATCAAAACAGGGATGGTAATAGAGGAGCACCAGTCAATGAGATTGCCAGTTGCGCATTAGTTCCGCCCACTACCGGACACCCCGCATTTTTTTCTGCTTGTTCTTAAAAGCAGAATAATTCCAAAAGAACTCTGTTGTTTTGACAGGAAAATACAACAAAAGAATATGGTTTACATGTAGCGCGTCGATTCTGCATGGTATAAGACATCTCTCTTTGCGTGAGAGAGAGGGTGTGAGAGTGTGTGTGAGATGTGCGAGTGTGTGAGATGTGCGAGATGTGCGCGTGTGTGAGATGTGCACCATCATACTAGAGTTTACAGTACGTCAGATACAGGTACGCATCCGTTAAGCTGAACTGAAATAGATCGCTTGGTGGCAAGCAAAACTGTTTCTCTGAGTGTTCAGCGAGTGAAAATATATCTATGCTAAACTTATTAAACTTAGCCTCTAACACACAAACACACAGGCGAGTAAAATCTAAGCATTTATTAGCCAATGGCCAATATTATTTAGTTGCCCAGAGTGAAGATTTACTCGCATATGCGAGTGTTTTACTCGCATTGTAGAGGGTTGCTTTAATAAAAGTGTTAATTTCATATTAACCCATTGATTGAACAGTGTAATTTTTCAAAGTGAAAGTCCTCCTGATAGATAGTCGTCCCATATCTCAGCACTGACAACATGTCATGGGTTTGAAGGTCAGTCATGATCAACAGAACTGATCACTTGTGATTGCACAATCGTCTGAACCACATTGCCTCAACTCACAAATTTGTCCTGCAAAACAACATATTTGCCCTTGGTTCACTGAAAGCAGGACACAATCCAGCCAAACCGGTTTAGCCAGCACTATTTTCAACCGATAATAATCATTTCAGGCTAGCACAAAAATATATGACATTACTGGGTATACAGAGAAGGACATTTGTGCTTAAATGCAACATTGGCTTGTTAAAATGTTAATTTTCTTCAGGCATATTTTCGTCTATTACCTTCTTAAATGCTAGACATAGATAACCTTGGTCACAGTAAGATTGAACTGATACACACTGCCTATACTCACAAAGCTAACAATTTACATAGTCTGCGTGAATACACACAAATTTTGCCCTCTATGTCTTCAGGTCACTGTAACCACCACCACTTAGAAAGAATCCCCTACGGGAGCAAGATTTTAACTTTCAGCCACCCGTCCATGGAGACAATATCCCACAGGACTAATTTTTTGCCTCGTCAGTCTTCGCGTCGTAAGAATCCTACTGGTTGTGCTGTTCTGTCAGCCTGCTCTCCTTACCGAACACTTAGGGCCACATGTTCAAGCCCACAGAGTCGACAGACCCCTGGCCATCCATTCTTCAGCCCTCTACTTTCCACAATATAGCCGTATACATCACATGTTTGGAACAAATGGAACCAAATTTTCTTGCTCAATCAGGAACTGACCTTTATACAGACTAACCCCAGCACCAGTGTTGATGCACGCATGTGACGCTGACTCAAACTCTCACTTCGTATGCACAAAGACAGAACTTAAAAAACAGATTTTTCAACATTTGCAAATCCTTAGGGACGGGAAGCTGGAATTAATTAAAGCTCTTTATCCAAAGATCTCTCAGAGAAATATCAGAATATCAGAAAGCGAATGATCAAACTAATTACAATAGCACTGGTTACTTCAGTTACCAAAACATAAATACAATTATTATTGAGGAACTCAATTGTTTGGAAATGTTTACAAATTTCCAAGCCCATGGGATTTCCAGACGTTCAGGTTTTAATTGGAATCATTTTACTAATGCAATCCTCCACAATGGTTTCCTCAGAAATTAACAGCTGCAATTAGGCTACACGATGATAATGAAATTAATTACGTGTCTCTGATTAGAAAGAAGAACAAGCTGTACCACAGTAATGCCACAACCCGGAAAGCACCAGGGGAAGTTCTGACTGACTGAGTTACCAGGGTCCGTCATCTGAAGAGTGAATCTTTTTTAGGTTCACCAGATGGCGGAGTGTAAACTCTGGCATGAGGTCACATATGATATCACCACAAATGAGTGATTACAGTGATGAATGTTCAACTTTATCCTACTTTCGTTAATGGGAGGAGGGGGAGTTGACTTGGTCTTCCAAATCAACAGAATTAAGTAGTTCCTGGTTAAAAATTGACCTCGTGGAGCCGATAGATCTCTAGTCTTCCTGCTGTTACCATACAAAAAACAATCATCTAACTACACTGATAGCATGGCACCAAGGCAGAGCTGCGGACTGGAGGAAAACAACCGGTTACCTTTGGAAAACTAAAGAGCATAACGCAAACACAAGACATCAACACCCTCTCATTAAGAACAGTACAACCTGAAGATCAAATTTTCAATGCAACTAGCATAATGCATTATGCAAACTTAAATGAGAAAATCGTACATCTGCCTTGCATGAAAGCAGGTGTGTTTGGCAGTTGTTGTATGACCTATAACCAAGTTAACGGGTGTATTTATACTAGTGCAGTGAGCTTCAGTGCATGCTTTGGTAAGCAAAAGAGATCGGCTCAACGTATGGTCCACTGCATTCAGTGATGAACCAATGTTTTTCAGCAGTAAGTCAAAATGTAAACCATATAATGAAGAAAATTTCACACGTGCATTAATATTTATATTAACTCCTATGCGGTTTGTTTTTATTGTTAGCTTGTTTTAACACAATGCCAGCTTCATTGGCTGTTTTCCAGGTAAATATCTTACTTTTTCAAAAGTAAGATATTTAAGTACCATTGTTTCATAAAAATCCTAAAACTAAACCCATTTGTGAATATACTTATCCCAGCTGAAGTTTCATCTTACTGGTGCAGTAAAAAGCCAAAGATGTTCCTCTAGCACATTTTTACATTAACCAATATTAAAGATTTTCACTCATAAATTGCACAAACAATTTTCTTGTAAAAACATACTCCAATAATCTGCTTTATTTACAATTTTTACAGTGTGTGAACCCGGATAATTATGGCACCCTTAGGGGAATATAGCTGATTCTCATTTTCCAAGAACGCTCACACGCTACAGTCTCTGCTGTGTATAGATAGATGTTTAGTTCAATCAAACCCTCTTTAAATTTAACACCAATTTCTCTTAATTGCACAAAAAGGAATCCTAAATAGTGTTTGCACTGCGCAGACACAAATTTAACCTCGTCTACCAGGGACATGATGCAAAATAAACACCGAACAGTGTCTATTACTGTTGTCCTGAGGCCTGTTTAAAATTTCATTAGCTTGGCCTTGTTTTCATGGATCTACCTTAACCCAAAAAGCCAGTGGGGCGTCTGCTCCCTTCTGGGGATGGGATAGTTTTACACCTGCGCTGTCTGACCACACCACACCACCGCCTGGCAGCCAACCACCACGTGGCTCACAATGACTGACACAAGCGCTGCCAGAGTCAGATTACACAATACACAACCACTGTGTGTTTGTGTTGAATGCATTCAAATAACAGAGGACGACAGCTCATGCAAAAACAAAGAGTCCTCTCTAAACCTGCTAACACGGTTACAGCTATCTGCAGCTATCAGGGGAACATGTAAAGATGTGGATAGGAATTATTCAAAACAATAGTAATACAAACAAGCAACAACACATAAATGAACAGGAAAAGATCAACTGTCTTTTTCCTCCCCAAGCATATTCCTCTCGACAATCTTCTGAGCCCGTACGGACTCCTCTGAGAGTAATAGACTCTCTGTCTATATTGGACTGTGCTAAGTAATTATACCTCATAGGAACAAACACACAGTTCTTCTATACACCACACCTTAAATGATGAATCTACTGGTGTCTGGGGCTGTAATGGACTGCAGATGCAAATTAGAGTGTGTGCAGTCATTGTAAAGCATTCATTAATAGTTCATTAGCTTTTATAAACAGTCCATTGAGTTCTCAAGTGAGTGCACTTATCTTATTGAGGGAGAATTATTTATAAGCAACCAGTATAAGCTACTTGTGATCCCATACTTGCACTTTACTGTGGCTAAAATGTAGGTTTTCATGTCCTTTGGTATAGATGAGTACAGTCTGCGGTTTATGCACCTTTATAAAACTGAAAGTTTGAGGTCTAAAATCTGTTGTGAAACAGCCTACATACAAACACCTGTGACTACACACCTAATTAATTATTAATGCACCATATTGCTACAAAGCATTAAAATGATTAGTTAGGCTTATGAACTGCATTATTTGTCAGAAGATTTGCTTATTACTATTAATATATAATTTATTGAACATTATTGTATTTGATCATAAGGCTGGAAAACACTCAATTCTGTGTGATTAAGGGAGTTTTATGGACTCCACTTTGCACTGTGCCTAATAACATACCCCAACTGACGTACAAGTCACAGTAATGCATTGCTTCTTATAGTATTTTGTTTCATTATACAACCATTACAAACAGGATCTTTAATTAATATTTAGTCAACATTTTTATAAATCAATGCTAATATCTAGGAGCAGGGTGGCTGACTAAGTCTAATAAAGTTTATCATTAATATACATACTAATGGCTTCTGTGTGCTATGCTTACCCTGTTCTGTGTGGGGTCATCCGATCTGTGATCTGCACTAGGACTCATGGTGTCCTGGTCATCTGAGTTGGATGTGTGGGTGGGGTCGGTGTCGCTGCTGGTGCAGACTCTGTGTCTCAGGACAAAGGCGGCGCCCTTGTCCTCCCTCACCTCCCCCCCGTCCAGCTTGCTTCCTGTTGCTTCTGCTCTCTTTCTTAATACCACTGGACCGAGAGGACGCTCGACTCCAAAACTCTCCTCCGTGGACTCACAGCAGAAACGAGACTCGCTGCTGGACCTGATGAAGACATAAGATATAACATTAAATATATAAATGAGATGCTTAGGGGCTTTTTACACTACCACTCAAAAGTTTAGAAGAAGCTCTCTTTTAAAAATCATTAGAAAAAAAAAAAAACGCAAACTTTTAAACGGTACTGTACACAAGCCCGTGTTTATCATCATGCTTGTGTAATTGGCACACTGGGCTCACTACTTGAACTATAGTTTAGCATAAAAAAAGAAAAAAAGAAGTCATACACTGAAACAGCAACAGCTGAAATTAAGGCCCATTTACTTCTGCTTGCTAAAAGTATGGGTCAGATGAAAGCAGAATACATGTGACTGCGACAGCGACGCATAACTAAAACGATTGAGAAATGATGTATCTGGTTAATTACATAAAAGGATAACGACTCAATGGGCTTTCTATAGATAGAGTAAGAACTACAAATAAGCTCATAAATCCTGTTGTTTCACAAGACGTTTTGAAATCAACAATTCTGCCTAATAGTACATAATGGGGTGCAAGAACCGATAAAAATCCAAGCTAAAAATGCTATACTTTCATCCGACTGCCACACTACCAGGCACCACACAAGGGCACTTAAGTTTAAACCAGTCACCTGAGGTTCAGTGTCATATCCGATGTCATGCCAAGAAGCAAATTTAGTGCACAAAGCATTATATGATAAAAGGGAAGGTTTTAACAAGGCCAATCAGGAACTCTAAGCAATCTGCATCCAGATTCTAACGAAATACAGATTAGCGTGGCTATTATGCCACATCTACAGAATATGAGCGAACTCATCCCTCTCCTTCAAACGCTCTCTGCCAGTCTGAAGTGCGTTTAATTTGAGTTGATATCAGCTGCAAGCCTTGAGCAGTCTGCCAAGCTCACAGAAGCAAGAGGCTTCACAGGCACAGCTGTGAAACTGACAGCATCCGTCTGCTTGGAGTTTAACTCCTTTTGTAAATGAAAAGTGTGGCAACAGTTGACTGTTCACAAGCCAGGAAATCAGATTCGGCTAATTGCACAGTGGTCTGTGTCCAGTTTGGCAAAAACACGAAGATGCGCTTTTCTTCTCAAGTTCAGCACTCTCTGGTGTCACATCAACTGCACCGGTATCATGTGACACCATAGGAGTGTGAAACTGACCCCTCTTGCTCCCTTGGACTACTGTGCAGGAGTTTTGTGCCAAGAGGAGAAAACTGATACAAACAGTTTGAATGTCTCCTCCATACATTCACCCACCCATCCAGAGGGTGGAGAGGAGCCGACAAGTCATTATCAGTTAATTATCAGCCCATTCATTATGTTCACTTAAAAAAAAAAAAGAAAAGAAAATTGTGTTCAAAAGGCTCTGGCCTCATTAAACTCCCACGAGTGTCATATTTGCAAGTAATCCTACAGATGTCGAGTCTTGAAATTGCACAAAATCAATTTATCATGTTATCTGACTTTTTTTAATTTTATTTTTTATAGTCCGAAAGTCAAAAAACATCTAATATTTAAACATGCATACAAGGGGTTTGAAATGAGACTGCAGTGACTTTGAAATGCGTATGAACGGTCCAAACATTTCATCCCCGCAGTCAGAGTTCTGAACAAACAGATGTAATTTCATCACATGCAAAATTATATTGCGGCCACTCAGTCCTAAAGACAGGATATAAAAAGCAGTCAGGATTTTTGTGCAATGCACAGTCAAAGTATTCCTGGAGCAAAGTTTGCATAGAAATCAGTGACTTTGGAAGTGCATTTTGCTCATGAATAGAGGCAGGCAGTCAATTTCCATTGTGTAGCTAAGACTTTTCCCACAGAAACAAAATAGAGAAAGGAATAAATCAATTGAGACACCAGTCAGCAAAAGTGCTTACCAGGGAGTACAGGAAAGCAGGGGGAAAAGGAAATGACATTTGAAATTGATTTTCTTTTGCCACTCAAACAGCTGACCAACTGCCATCTGACTTTGTGTTTTCAGCTCCAAATTGTCACAGCTCGAGAACGTCAGCAATTCCACATCCGCAAAAACAAGTTTCATTCTGGAAGGGCGGCAGTCTTTACACTGAGGCACGGAAAGAATGGTCAAAAACGCACCTGAGAGAGTGTCACTGATTCATGGCACCAGACCTTAAGCTACAGCTCTCTTTTTCTAAAATTCTTAGATCCAGTGTAACATCCACAGAACCTAAAAGACATGCGTCCTTCCAACATGCTCAGAAAAAAAAAGGTCCAGTGCTGTCACTGGGGTGGAACCCCAAGGTACAAAAGTGAAAAGGTACATCTTTGTACCTTACTCACCCCTACATATTAGTACCTTAAAAGGTACATTTCAGTACTTTAAGAGTACTTTTCAGTTTTGTACTTTAGGGTACCGCCCCAGTGACAGCACTGTACCTTTTTTTCCTGACAGTGCACTGACTCTTGGAAAGCTCTTTTGAAAAGGGCACAGGTACACCTTATGCGGCAGAGAAACAAGCGCGCAGTCATCTTTAAAGCTAAACTTCTGCTTTTGCTGTAGATCTGTATATTTCTATGGCATCAGAGTGATTGGCTGGTGAAGTGAATTTACTAGGGGTGTTGAAATTAATTCTTGCATTGATGCATCGCAATGCGGATGTGAACGATGCAGTAATAGACCATAATCGATAATAGCCTACTGACGTTTCTCTTACATCATCACATACGCGCTTCTCATGCGAGCGCTATATTGTAACTTTATATTGTAGTTACTTGAGCTTCTTTTAGTATTTAACATTTGATATGGTGAAGTTTATTAAGAAATAAACAAATACCGCTTTGGTGCTCGTAAACGTGACGTGAAAGATCGCTGTAGTGCCTCAGTTCAAGCTGCCTGTCAACCGATCATCTCTTACGCTTTCTTTACCACTCGTAAACAAACGCGAACATTAGAAGATACGTTGAAAGATACAGTATAACTAACCAAAATATACACATTTAGCCATGGAAAGAGGTCAATAAAACAGCTGGACAACAATGTCAGATAACGTTACAATTAGCCATTTAATGAGCATAGCATGTTAGTTGGCAAGAAAAATTTGCTATCGAGAGGAGTATTTTGCTAAATGTGTTCACTTTATGACATGCTTATTATATTTTTACTTTAAAAGCCGACATCTGGGCACATTTTGGGTTTTATGAACAACCTGCTAAGCACGACCTGAAGAACACGCGCGCTGTGTGTAAATCAAAGCTATCTGATTTATCAAAACAATTTAATTTACACTCGGGCACAAATGTATCTCTGCAAAACGGATATAAATCCGATCTTCAATTCCCGCACTACATGCAGATTTAATGGAGTTAACGTCACTGAAAACAACAGATATGAGCTGCATTTCATTGATCATCAGCTAATCTCAAAATCAAAGACTCTTCTGTGCCCATACTTATTTGATGTTTGAGACATTCAAGAGGCGCGTTTTTTTTGAGCAGGTAAAATTAAAGGTTCAGTTCATATATTTGACTGCTTGTATTTATTGACAAAATTGTATACATGAGGATACAGTGCATCTTCAAAGCATTGTGATAATCGAATTGAACCGATGACACGATAATCGTAATCGAACCAAACTGTGAGACCAAATATAGGTTCACACCCTTAATAAGCACAGAACAAAAAGGGGTGGGGCTACATAAGGTCTAAAGGGAGATGCAAAAATAATAGTAGTAAACAGTAGCCTAGAAATCTAGATGCACCCTAGCGGCAGCAAATCTAATTTGCAGCCAGGGTAGTCTAGCAACTCTCCGTTGGCTTGCGAGCTGGAAAAACCAAACACTGGTCAGGCCAATCATATCGTGTATAGAGTCGGTGGGCGGGCTTAACAATGACGGCAGAGTTGCCGGGGTTCCGCGTGCTACTTGTAAACAAAGAAGCTGGCGAACAGCAGTCTTTCGAATCGGCTTTGGCCGTGACTCTGGAAGACTTGTTGTTAAGCTTTTCTTTGAGAAAAGAACGGCACGGAAGTCATTCTTAAGAAAGGAAGATGTGTTCAGAGTTTTGCCGGCCGGATACGGCGAAAGTTTAAATCAACTAGCTCCGCTTCACCTTCTTCGTTGCTCTGGTTGGTTGTAGCGCCATCCTATTGCATGCAGAGGGAATCTGAAAGACAACCGTTTATCCCGCCCCTCGGATTGAGCCCTGCCAATGGTGAGCTCCCAGACCCAACATCTTGATGTGGGTCTGGCTTCTAAAGCTAAGTAAACAGAGTTTGTAGGACTACAATAGCAAGTTGTGTGTCGCGGGTCTCAGTGCCCATGTCCACTTGACTCTAGATGTACTTTGTGGCATTGTTCAAGTGTGAGCATGAAGGAAATGAGTCACTATTATGCTGGGAGGAGAGAGACGGAGACGGACATCTACCGATAGACAAGCACTTGGCTGCAAGTCATGTTGCACATTATACCAAATCGCATGTGCTACTAAGATGACTGACTAAATTGGACAGAGAAATGCTTGCATTACGCTTGACTTGTGAAAAGCTATACTGGATCCACCTCTCGGTTTACAGACGGTCGCACACACAAATTCAAACTAGAAGGGGTGATTCATGGAATTGAAGCATAGCTTTTATGTTTTGGCAGCAGGTGAACCTCAGGAACACCAGAGAGCTTTGCCAAACATGTGACTCACATATATGATGATAACATGCATGTGACTCAGATTGTGTGTATGAATGCTTCTGAGAATTGTACATAAATTAATGTTTAGTAATAATATAATTCAATTAATATAATACAATAATAATAATAATAATAATAATAATAATAATAATAATATAAAAATTTATATTATATAATAAACATTAAATTATCTATATTTTATATAAAAATCATATTATAGCCTAATAATTGTAGCTTATATTTAGTTTTACACTTTCAAAAATATACAAAACAAAATATTAATAAATATACTATTATTATTATTATAAATAACATGTATATACGTGTGTGTATATGTATATATACACACACAAAAATAAAGATAAAGGGCTGGAAATCACAATTTTAAAATTCTCTGATAATTCCAAGACTGCCGAAAGCCCGATTCTGACTTTCAGAGACTCGTAAAAGAGAACATACATCTTTATGATTTTAATACCACACAACAGAAATGTACATTATGTTCAGTGACACCCTGTACGCATATTCCAAAAGTAGACACTGAACCTAACTAACATGTCGCAACGAGACGCATAAAAACACAGCTGCAACATCTGATTTTCCTGAGGATTATAGACGAAGAAAAAAAGAAACAAAAGAAGTCTAAAGCAAAACAAGTGAGAGAATGGAGAAACCCAAACAAAAGCAGTTGTTGGAGCCAGTCGTTGGGTGTGTGTGTCGTCATGTGACCGAGTAAGAGCGTGAACAGAGAGGTTAGAGGTGCCTTTGTGTGCCGTCTGTTGGTCATGAGACCAGAGCTGACCACCAGCGCAGCACTGAAAGGGACGAGGCCCTTTGAGAGAGTCAAGAGGAATACATTACATTTCCTCCAGTCTGTTTATTAATAATAATTACTATATTAATAATCTCAATATAGTTCTTAAAAATAAGATCAAAAATGGCAAATAAATAACAGTAGAACAAATACAATACATGCAATAAAGAAACTGAATAATCAATACTCACTGCATGGTATTTAGCAGAGGTGGGGGACTCGAGTCACATTCTCATGTCTGTCATTAATGTAAATTAAAGAACAAAAGAGAAAAATCACTCACCACTCGAGTGAACTTTTGGAGCTTAAGGATTCATCTATATAACAATTTCTGTATATTTCCCTACCTGTTAGATCAAATATTTTAAATATACTGCATGTTGTTTCTACATCAATTTGGAGATTAAATGTGAAATGATTACAGTATAAAAACATTTTAAAATGTTAGATGCACAATTAATTAATTACAGAAAAATGTGCGATTAGTTAGTTTTTTTTTTTTTTTTTTTTAAATCGATTGACAGCACTAGAAAAAAAAACATGTTATAGACGTTCATCCGAATTTAAAAATATATAAACCACATAAGCCCTCCGTCCCTCCAATGCTAAATCAGACCAAAACATTTTTTGGTTTCAGTGTCCGACACTGAATAACAACAACCAGTCATGACGCAGAAAGAGGTTAACCTGTCCTTCACACCGCACCATGTGCCAGAGACATACCATGTTGTCAAATGCTTTGACACAGGCCCAGCTCATGTGCAAACCAGTGTGACCCAGGTCTAACTGAGCACTTTGCCTAAACCTCCAATTCACCATAATGAGCTAAAGAAACTGCTGGTGTCACAGTGAATAGACTAAGGCAAAATGACATGAGCAGCTTTCCAGTATATTATCTACACAAACAGGATGAGCCAGAGGAGACTGTCGTCTTGGCAACGTCATCCCACCTTGTTCAGATTATGGGAAGTAAGGAATGACATGCTGATGTGTTGCACAGCGCATCGTATTTTGGTTTTAAACACAGTTTATGGCCTCATACCTAGTGCACGGCAAACCAAATCAATTAAGATTTTCAGGTGTTGAGCAGATCCCTTGCCATTTAAAAGAGGTTTGCTTTGATGATCAATGGCACACAGTCAACCGCTCTGATAAGGTGCCTTTCCACACTGCAGAGGACCACAACTACTGCTGACACTGTAATAGAGATGGACTGATAATGGGTTTGCCCGACAACATGAACACCTTCCAAGGTAATAGGTTATTGGTGTATAGCAATAAAATGCACTTTGAAAATAAACACCACCAAACAACAGTTTTAAAAGGGCAAAGTAACTATGTATTGTTTGCATAGCTCACCATTTAAACGACCAAAAATTGTGTTAAAACAATGGCAAAATAATACTAATAATAACAACAATAGTTTATATAATGATTTTGTTATTAGTGAGAAAAATCAGAAATACAAAATTAGTTAAACTAGTACATCAGTTATTGGACACGTCGGTATTGGTCATAAAAACAAAAAATAAAATAAAGAAGTAAAAAAATTAATTATGATAAATAGGTCAGTCTGTACACGGTAACACTGAGCACCAGTCGACCAGCCATAAATCGGAACCGGATGTTTTTTGCTCCAAATACATGACCAGCAACCAGACGGTTTTTGTTTGTTTGTTTTATTTTGACCAATCTCTGTTGCACAAATTTCAGTGCAATAATTTCCAAAAATGTCTTTTGTGTAGAAATATCACAAAGAGTGAAATTATATTCAGCCCGTCTTGTTTTGGGTTTTTTTTGTGCTTGTATGTTTTATGTAGCATAATTACACAAAGCTAAAGTCAAACCGCACTGTTTTTGCTTTGAATCTTGAAATTATACAATGCAATTTTTTAAAAAAAACAACAATTGCTCATTACATGCACGTAGCATCTTTGTTTAGATCAAATTCAAAGATTAAAATGCAGTGGTTGAATTTCAAATGGCTACAGATATTTATTTTTTTAAACAAACTTTTGACGACAAAAAAGAAAAAAAGAAAAAAAAAGGCAAATAGTATCAGTCCATTTGCTAAAAATCATCATTCGGCCATGAAAAATCATGATCGGTGCATCCCAACAGATGTGGTTATATATCTTTTTGCAAATATTTTAAATGTGAAAATGTCAACGTGCATCTGTCCAGACGGCTGCGAGTTCCTTTAGTTTTGAAATATCACAATCTACCTAAGTGACAACGATTCGGCTGTGCCCATTAAAACTTTGACAAAAAAAAAAAAAAAAAAAAAAAAAAACACTCAAATCTGCATTTGCTGACCCAGAGAGTGCAGTTGTCAAGTTATAGATATGAAACTGCTTCACAAACAGCCTTCTCAACCACACAGCATCGTTATCTCTGTGTTACATAAATTCAAATGGTCAAATAAGCATACTGGGATAAAAGCCTATAGTTCGGCTTTGGATATAAACCACATTTTAAGGTGCACAGACGTAATATGCAGCGATTTGCCAATGAGACGACAGTAAAGAGTGCTGATGCACAGACAGGCAAAGTCAATTTGAAATGGCAAGTGTTTGGTCTAAGACGATTACCTTATAGAAGTCAGCTTTGACAAGCACAGCCTCTATTAATAGCCCGATGGGGGCCTTTGCTAACAACCAAAAAAAGTTAATGCACTTTGTAGTAGTAGAGATCCCTATACTATATTTAGCATTCGTCCCATGAACTTTACTTTGGGAGAGGAGCTGCCAGTTATGTGAAAGTACAAATGGCTTGGGGCAAGACTTCAGTCCCATGATAACCAATTTAGTTCAAGATGACAAGCTGTCCTGGAACACACATTCAAAGTGTGACACACAGGGCCTCAACTGACTACACAGATAGTTAGGGAGATGTATTAAAAATAACATACTGCCTGCTGGTTACAACAGTAGAGATCAAATTAGTGTTTTTATTATGACCAATCCAATACGGACACTTCTTTTATTTATTTTTTTATGTTTAAGTGTCTACAAAATGATTTTTGATACTAGAACATTTCACTACAACAATAAAAACATATGCATTAAGAACTTATTTTGAAAAGGTTGTCTTTAATTTGCTTTTATGTCAAATTGCAAACCAATGGCCATCACTTAAACAACATATTCACAAAAATTTGAGAAATCATTCAAACAATTACTTCAATACCACAATGATGTGTGATGGTGTTTAGAGACTCACCAAACATCGGTACACCCAAAAATTAATAATAATAATAATAATAATAATAATAATAATAGTTAATATCATGTATAATCGCTAGCATTGAAGAGGATCTGAAATAGAGAAGTGGACTGAGGGAATGTATCCTCATAAAAATAAAAAATAAAAATGGGAAGAACTTTGTGTACTCATGGGAGGCAGGAGAAAACTAGGTCAGAAATGCCAGTGGTGATGACAAGTCGATAAGATCAGCAGTGAGCTGTCAAAACACTTTCACACTTTGAGGCTTAACATTGACATCATCTGGCATGATTTGTACTTTTTTTTTTTTTGTCCACTGCCAGTAACTTAAATGCCTCCACTGATGTCCGTCATCATTTGACCTCTACCAGTTCTACATTTATTTATAGGGTAAGCTCACCCAAAAAGTACAATTCTGTCATCATTTACTCACCCTCATGTTGTTCCAAACTCCTGTGACTTTCTGTCTTCCTTAAAAACACAACCTTAGATCTAGGCAGGACGTCTGTAATCAGTCACCTTTCACTTTCTTTGTGTTGGGAAAACACATACGGTGATTGAGATTGTCATCCCGCATAAAATATTTTTGAAACTAAAAATGTGGGCGAGTGACAGAATGTTTCATTTCGGTGAACGGTCCCTTTAAATTGAGGCGCTTTTGTTTACTACCCAAACGAAAACATCATCTTGTATTGTCATCTCTCTCTAGTACGTGAAACTCGGCCAAAACTCTTTACGAGCATACAAACTGAGGACAACACATGTCAGAACGAGGAAAACTCCTAACAAAAGCCCCATTAGTGGTCAACCTCACCTCTCAAAGACTGACACAAACAACTCTGAAAGTGACAAACACACGGGATTTAGACGCTCTCGTCGAGCTCTTTGTAATCTTAAAACGCGTATACGGTAATATCCCGGTCTGTTAAATAATTTAAAATTAAAATTCCTGTTCAGAAAAAGCTGGAAACCAACAGACGAACCGTTTTAGGCAGCGTAGCAACGGGAAGCTAACGTTAGTCAGCTAGCAATACTGACACAAACAACTTAATTAGCGCAAAAATACAGTCAGAACACCTTAAAACATATTCTACCGACTACATGTGAGTGTCGGGTTTTTACTCACCTGTTTGTGTAAACGACGAGAGGTTGTCCTTCAAGTGAGTGTTTTTGTCGGAGTGGAGCTGCCGTTCCAGTAGACTGACTGACTCGAGCTGGCTGGATTTTCTGGATATCGTACCGTTGCGTTTCAATGTGACGTCCCTCGCGTGAGGAGGAGAGGCCAATCAGAATGCGTCCATGCGGTCTCGTGACCGAGTTTCAGTTCGATGGGATTTGTAGTCCGCAGGTGACTTGTTTGTGAGATTCGTGTTCTATTTGATGTCTTTTGTTTCTTTTGTTAACTTCACTCTCACACAGTAGTGTTTTATATAGTATTTTTTTTTATATATACAATTTTATTTTATGTTTAAATACGAATTATTTTAATAATAACTTACGTTCAACCATTTGGATATTGTCATTTGAGGATATATAATAATACAAAAACATGTTGATCGACTACTATTGTGAATATTTCAATATTGCGGAGACAAATCCCCAATGTCCTCTATAATGGTTACAATCCTGCTGTCATAAGGCATGTGATGAACTGAAGGCAATGCTTTGTTTATAATCGATTGCACAGACTCAAATATTTGCAATATAGAAAGTTGGACTATGCGGTGACATCCCTCT
Source organism: Paracanthobrama guichenoti (assembly GCA_018749465.1). Taxonomy (NCBI): domain Eukaryota; kingdom Metazoa; phylum Chordata; class Actinopteri; order Cypriniformes; family Gobionidae; genus Paracanthobrama; species Paracanthobrama guichenoti. Next base: position 1,947,656 of record CM031946.1, read on the forward strand.
CTATATCAGTTATTCAGATATGATATCAGTGCTCCAGTTGTGCAATGTTGGAAGGTAGCCTACTTGATATACTGATGAAATCAATGACAAAGGTTAACCTATTAATCGAATGCACTATGGTCCATATTGTGAAATTATAACACATTTCACAAACTTTAACAAATATCTGTGAATCAAGACTTATGTCTGTATGTTGGTTACAATCACTTACCATTTGTGATTATCAAGTGTGAATATATTTTAAAACGCAATTTATTCCTGTGATCTTCACGATCTTTGAGAAATCATTATGATTCTGATTTACTGCTCAAGAAACATTTATTATTATCATCAAAACAGTTGATGAAAGTTCAAAAGAACAGCATTTATCTGACATAGAAAGCTTTTGTAACATTATAAATGTCTTTATTGTCACTTTTGATCAATTTAATGTGTCCTTGCTGAATAAAAGTATATATATATATATATATATATATATATATATATATATATATATATATATATATATATATATATATATATATATATATATATATATATATATATATATATATATATATATATATATATATATATATAGTATATATATATATGGTCTCAGGCTGTATGTGGTTATATGTTTCTTGTGGTGTTTTGACCTACATGAGCTTTCTGGAGAATTTCCAGTCTAAACCAGCTCAGGTCATGGTTTGTCATACCATACAAACCCAATGAGATACTAAACAAGTGGAACATATGCCTGTGTGCTCCAGCCCAACATGAAGCTGAAATCCATCCAAATAATAATAACAAAAAAAAAAAAAAAAACACTCACCTATTTGAAAAACAGATGTTACACGAGGACATGCAGACAGATGCCCACCTGCCAATACTTAGGCTATTGTTCCTGGTATTGGGCCAAAGTCACTGGAAACTCTCCCAAACTGCATGCAGTTCACATGTAGTTTGTGCCAGTGTCTACTAATTGCATAACAAAACCAGTAAACTGATCTATTAATCATGCGGCGGTGGGGGGTGGGCAGTTTCACTGCTGTCACTCATCGACAGCAGTGAAACTAATCCAGACCAGTGTAAAACAGGGTGTGAGCCAAGGAACTGGAATCTGAACCGAGACCTTTGTTTTTGGTTAGGTTTAAAGAAACCAAGTGTCACCCCACCCAGCGACTCTCCAAATGCACCAGTTGAGCAACTTTTTGGAGGCATCCATTATTTTGTGGTTGCTGCCTTGTGAAGAATATTGGATTGTAAAGGTTACATTATATAGTTTAGCTTACAACACATAGATAAAATACCAAAAATGCTTATTGATGTAGTCTGTATCAGTAGAATAGATGATAGGAGCATAATTTTTATGACTTGCACATATTATTTTATTCCCGCTCTGCACATTTTGTATGTCTCTCTTGTATGGGTGGGGTCCAATCGACAGTAAGTGTGCTGCAAAGTGGACTTAAAAGGGTATTTAGCTCTCTTAAGGGAGATTCCAAACCAAAGTGGGTGTGTGTGTGTATATTTAAATTTAATTTGTAATTATTTAAATTAATCAAATTACATTCATTTTCATATTAATGATCACAACATAAATTCATCATTCAGTTTAGGGCTTTTGACAGATTATATTAAGTGAAATTTATAATTAAGTAATTTCTATATGGATGTATTATACACATACATTAAATGAAAGTGTGGTAATTCATGTTATATTTATTTACATAAGTATATTATAGCATAAAACCTTAAACTCCTCTAATATGCGTGACTTGTGTTTTGTCTGTGTTTGATGTCGTTGCAGGGTGTTGCAGAAGAATGCATTTTGTCAAGTGAAGTGAACCAACAGATAGCCTGTGCTCAGGGAGTAGGGCGCAGTGAACACCCTGTGTAGGGACCCTGTCAATTGGGATGCACCCTGCAATTGGAGTTCATGGAGCCCTCTTCTAACGAGCTGAAGATCTGAATCAGATGAGTCAGACAAAAGAGACATGGGCTGCATCCGAAATCGCATACTTCTATAGTATGTGCCTACTATATAGTACTACTATATAGTAGGTCGAAAAACAGTAAGTAACAAAAGTATGTCCAAAGTCACACATAAAAGAGTACGCAAAAAGTACCCGGACAACCTACTACTTCTGGTGAGATTCTGAAGTGTGCATACGATGTACACTTTACTATCCCATGAGGCCACGGGAGAGGATTTGTGAATGGTGGTGACGCAGCACAACTGACGCTGGTAGGTCACATGATAATGACAACATGGCAAATGTAGTACATCCAGATTACATTCATACTACACACATTCATATAGAACATACTTTTTTAGTGGTTGTGAAGTAATTACTTATTCAGAATAAGTACCTACTCAAGAGAGTATGCGATTTCGGATGCAACCATGGAATGGAAGACAGGCGCGAGGACTGGAATTGGGAACCCCTGCTTTATGCAACACATAACTCATAAATTTGATGTATTAAGTCATTACTCAAAGCAAACAGAACAAACACAGAGAGTAAAACAGAAATAAAGCAGCTTAGTAGGTAATAATAATCACTATTCATATTTTTAATATTACTGGTTTGAATGAGGGGGAATACACACAACAAGAATATGATCACAGGGCAGCAAAAAACTGTGGAGTGACATGTCAAAGAGATTGTAAGTGTTATTTGCGTATATGCCTGATTGTTATTTACAAGTGTAGTTTTCCTCCAAAACACTCTGGAATGAACAAAAGATCTTATTGTCTTGTTCCACGGCCTGACAGTGGGAGAGTTCGGCCCGTTACATCCAGTGGCCAGTAATATCTTCCCTGCTAGCATATAAATTCCCAAAAAGCTTCTTTATCAAAAAATAATAATCAGAACAATACATATGATGTATAAAATGAGAAGCAATTAATAAAATATAATCTGAACCACTAGTATTTGGTTACAATAATAGTTTTTGCAGTCCTTATGTAGCCTTGATTTTTTTTTTTCCTATTTTCAGTTACCAGACACACATTCATTACCGTGAGGCTTTGAACCGTTTCAAACAACAATGACAAAGACAGTGACAGAACAAACACAATATTCTCTGCTCTAGATTAGATGGAACTCCCAGGTATGGCGTACGGAAGACCCTGAAATGCATCAAACAGACTTTTGAAAGCCTATATGAAGGATACAACAGCAATTTTGTAAGAATAAAGGGGAGTTTTGTGTGTGCATGTGTTGCTTGATGCTCCTCTGATCCAGGCAAAAGCGTTCAGTCCTACTCATTCCTGGTTTCATCTTTCACACGTCTCTCCTGGTTTCTTAGGGGAGAAGCTTGTGTGAAGGGTAACAGGCAGCATTCTGCTCTCGTCATATCTCAAAGATTATTATGACATCATGGAACTCAATGTCCAATAATTCCGCCTTTCTCTGACTCAAGGTTCTTAAGAGCTCTAATATGGGCGAGGTGGAGTGTGTTTGTGGAGGTGAGCTCAAGAATCAGCGGCGAATCGAAGGTTTGGAAAAGGCAATGGGTGATGTGCCCTGTTGTTCTCCGTCCTCTTTCTGCATCTCTACCGTTTCTTGATCCCTCTAGAGTCTCTAAAGAGTTTGTAGGCTCTTCCTTTTAGAACAAGCAAAGAGTTTGTGCCTCTCTGAATTCAAAGAACAACAGCTTGAGCCAGAATACATCACACCGGTGCCTCCTTTTCATCAATGACGTCCAACTTTTGATTCTTGAGTCAGAAAAGGTCATTAAATTACTATTAACGGCACACGTACACTTACTTATATACTTTAATTTGTTGCTATTTAATATATCATTTTACATTTAATTATCTCTAAGTTCCCCCTCTGGGTCCGTTAAGGGTCCCGTTCTTCTCCCGCTAATTGCTCAGTGCCTCTCCAGGGCGTCTGTCCCGTCCCTAGGCTGCTACTTGCACACAAACTGGTCTACGAGCGACGTGCAGCGCTTGCACTTGACGTAGCAGCACCAGTGGAACTTGCAGTGGCAACGCTCATATTTGTAGGTCTTGAACTGGTCGTAACCGCGGCCACAGCACATGAGCTCGCAGCCGTCCATGCCCTCCGAGGTCTTGTTGCACAGGCGACCCTGCGTGCCTAGAGAGCCGGTGGTCTCGTTACGCAGGCAGTAGTCTGGGCTGGGGTCGATGTAGACCAGGTCCTCACCCGTCGGGGTGTTAAAACGGTTGTTGACCAGCTCCAGCTTGCCTCGTCGGCCGACACGCATGGCGGCCGCACTGTCGTACTTCTCCTTCAGAAACTCACCCACACGACGGAAGTCGGCCAGCTGGAGCCAACAGGTTTTCAGACTGCATGAGCCGGAGACTCCGTGACACTTGCATGCGACGTTGGCCAGATTGTACACTGCCTGTGAGTGGAGAAAGAGACATGGAGAAAAAATTAGAAGTGTTGTGAGAAATCAGCACTAAAAGAATAAAGCAAACATATCTCCAGCACCAAAACTTTCCCTGTGAAGATATGCTTATACAAATCATTTTTATATGAAATATCACCAGACTGGTGACCTCTACTGTTGTTAGTTATATATAAGCACTAAAGGAATAGGAATAACTTGTTTGTCACCTTTTTTCAAACTGGTCAGCTAGGCAAAATGATCTAACTGGCAAACATAGCTCTTGTTGAAACTGTAAGAACGATTTGTGATAGTCTGTAAGTATAAGTAGGATTGGGTTGAAAATTACAGACTAATCAATAATATTTTGCCATGTATGCAATCATTTATTTTGAATTTTAAAGTGTTTTAAAGATGAATTTATGTCTGTCTTGGACTTTCCTGTAAAATGAATGGTATAAAATGGTATAATTTCTTCAATAACTTTTTTTTTAATAAAAAAATAAGAAATTACAATTACAATTATATGAAAATATGGGGAAATAGTGTGAGAATGTGTGAATAATAATAATAGTAGTAATAAATACTATTTTGTAAAAAAAAAAAAAAAAAAAAAAAAACAAGTAATAAACAATAAAATGATAAAATTAGTGGGTATGTGAAAAATAAAATAGCCTATAATTAATATTTTAAACATTATTTTAAAATATATATTAATAAATATTAAACAATAAAAAAATAGTTTTGAGGCCAATGAACCTGTCTACGTGCTACAGAGAAGTAAGTGCTACTTACATGAATGATAGAGATGTGCTATTACTTTTACTTTTTAAGGCATTGGAAGCAATCACTCGGAACACCCTAGCAAACGCACAGCTTTACTGCCATTCTTGGCAAAAGCACTTTCTTTTTTTCAAGAATTAATTTTCATTAGGGAACACAGCCTAGTACTACAAACAGCTGCAAAATAAACCTCAGTGGAACAACAGCTCCCTCTAGAGGCCAAAGGAGTTCAGTGCACCAGCCTGTTTGAAGCTGGTGGGGCCTCCAGAGGCCTTTGAGTTTACGGTCCCTTTACAAACAGAGAGCCGCAGTGAGAGCGTTTGGAGAACAATGGGATGAATAGTCATTCTGTTCTAGAACACACAGAGAGCCCCACGTCCACTGACAGCAGACTTCCTGCTGATTAAATTCAATGAAACCCCCAGCTGAATCAATAAAGAAACGTTTGACATATTGTCCTACTAAACTAACGGCTGTTCTTCCCTTTCCTTTTTGATTATTTAACATGTAACATTAACAGACTATTACTTTTCATTAACTGGCCAAATACGTTTCATACAAGTGTGTCGGGTTTCAACGACAAACACAAAAACAAGCTAATGAGCACAATCTCTATTCCACCGTGTCTGGGCTCAATCAAGGTTGGGTGGCCAGCGTGGGTATGTGACGTGTCTTGTTTGCTGTGTCTTTTGTGTCTGTTTAGTGTCCTGAACGAGGGAACATTAAAGACATTTCTCTCTCTGTTTCTCTGTCATTTAAGACCCGGCAGTGCTCCTCCCTTTAACACCTCACGTGAGAACATTTAACGGTCGTCTTTGAGGATGTGCTGCCACGACTCTTCAACCCCCCTCTGATGGCAGCTGTTTAAGCCCCCTTCCTTTTACCTGCTCGCACACAGACATTAAGGGGAGTTCCAACACCTTTCAAGTCTCTGTCATCACCGGCCCAACCTGCATACCTGTCTGCAATCCAGAAACAACACACACACACACTTTCCCACACAGCAGCGGCCCACACCACGCAAGCCATTCTCGGCTATTTACTATCTTGCGTGTCAAGCTGCAGTTCCGCTACCTCATCTAAATGATCTCACACAAAAGGGTTTTTGAGCATTTCTATGCAACATGTGCACCGAACTGAAACTGTGTTCACATAAAGGCTTCCATTTCTCTCTTTTATTCGTCCTCACTTTCATCTATCTCCTTTTCGCGCCCCTCCTTTTGACTCTCTGTCTCGCTTTTTTCTCTTTTTGGACCAAGTGACCAAGGTGTGATGGATAGACAGGCTCATCGGTGCATGGAAAGGACACGCATGCGGTGCTGTGCACAATGGAGCACGCTCAGACGGGGTCATGGTCGGCTGCTGGGCGGGGTCGGGGCGGAGCGCAGAGAGACGGCAAACAACTATCCCTGGAGGTGTAGAGATAAGAGACACGGGACGGGAAAAAGAATCTAAAGTAAACAAATACAGATCTCTGTGAGCTATGCTAAGAAAAATATAGCAGTTTTCGTGGCCACAAGTATGCAGCACATGTATCTGTAGTAATGAGACATTTTAACACACACACACACACACACACACACACACACACACACACACACACACACACACACATATATATATATTGGTACTAAATCTGGCAAATCCTTAGTTTTAATTAGTATCATTAGTAGCCATTTTCAGTAAAAAAAATGTTTTTTAAATTGGTTTCTGTTCAAGTAAAAAAACTAAAAAACATGTTGTATGCTTTATTATTATAATTGATATATATATATATTAGTTCACAGTCATTAAGCAAAATGTTATGCTGAATGTATAAATAGTTTGTTTGCCGTTGCTAGTTGATTATATAACTTTTTATCTTACTTAATTTTGTTAGATTGCAGCTTTTGAAAACAGTCTTGAAGGAGTTCCCATTTATGATTTCCCCTTCACTATACTGTCCAACTGTCCAAATCTCAAAGTAATAACATTTAATAACATCATAAAAAAATGATTTTTGACTGGTAGCATAGATAAAACCGAGAGAAGTATATGGTACGTCCTCATTTAGATGGCTAAGTAAACATGCGTGTCTGTGAATACAAAAGCATTCAAACATTAGTAATGCAGATAAATTGAGTGAGACAGAAAGCCTCAGCAATGTATTAAAATACGTTACGCCTATGTGTGAGTGTGTGTGAATGAGTAATAAAGTGCTTTAGATTAAGGTGTGTGTGTGTTTGTCTCCGCTGCAGTTGATTTCTAATGAAAGACACACAGAGGCAGGTGATCTTTATAGAGGGTGGAGGCCTCCTCTCTCTGTACAGTCTGGGTCACGAGCCTTTGTGACCCACAGTACCGGAACCACACGCACCATCTTTCACTGCACCCGCCTTATCCCCCCGCCCACCCTGACTCCACACCGAGGGGCATCCGATACGCTTCTGTAGCCTCCACAAAAGCCCACCAAGACCAAATCTTTCCAAGCAAGACAAATCTCCAGCAAACAGGCCCGGCAAAAAGGGAACGCCTGGAAGCCGGGAGTAACGGGGGTCACACCACACCTTCACCAAAAAAAAAGCAGGTGCCATTAACTCAAAAAAGAACAAAAAGTTGAGGGTGGTCGAGTTGCTTGGCGTCACCGCAAGATATAATCTCCCCCGCATGCCCGTACAGAACCCGTCCAGACCTTGACCTCCTCACCTCAGGGAACCTCCAGGAGAAGAGCCAGGGATCTCAGATGTGCCATAACTCCAGAAAGAGGCCCTCTCTTCTGTAAACATCTTAAATACACTCATCTTCCCTAAGACAAACATATGTGGCGGAGCTCTGTGCACGGCAAGCACCCACATCGGCAGGCAAATGGACTTTTTATGGGGCCGCTTCGTTTTAAAAGCACTCAAATAACTAAGTGGAAAGAGGATGGGATCGGGGTGTGGTATGACAAAGCGTGGGACTCGCAAGGGGACGGGGGAACACATTCCAGTTTGATGGTGTGTTTTGGCAGGATGTGGTGACATTCTGCAGTGCGTTCTCAGAGAGGGCGGCCCGCTCAGGTTTTATGCCCACCTGAACGTGGCAGGGGGGCCACAGTTTCCTGGAGCCAGACACACACTCACATAGTTGGAAACGTTCCAATAATCATTCCACCATATAGCTGTTCTATAAAACAGCAAGAAGCCATTCAACAAGAAAATGTGCAGTGTCAGAGCGTTCCTGACTAAACATATTTGCCACACATCACCTTATAAAAAAACAACAACTATTCGTTCTCCGTACTCTATAAAATGAATAAAAGGGAGATTGGATGGGAATCTGAGCTACATGCTGAATGTGCCACTAGAGTAAGAGCGCATGAGAAACATCCCCAGTGGTGCTTTGACCTCCTGACCCCCAGCAGACTGTAAGGGTGCCGGTCTAGCACAGGCACATTTGGTCACTTTCATTAAATTCGCTCTCTCCCTAGTCTGTAATCTAAAATAGAAGACCACTGCTGTTTATATTTAAAGCTAAAGTCTCAATCACTAATCATCTAACAACAAACTATTCAGGAAAACGCCATGCTCTAACTACAGGAACTCTCTCAGAGAAGTTGTCTTTAAATATATCAGATTGAGCACATTCAGATGAATGTTTTTGCATTGTTTCTCATGTGTCCAACCACAAGATAACATTTTTACAACCCATTTCAAGAGTCAAATAAAAACATGCATTCAGACCCCTGCATTTGTTTCCATTCAGTGTAGCTGATTTTATCTTATGTAAACGCCCCTTCCCCCAAGGAACATGTCCAATCCGGGACAGGTGACTCTAAACCAGCCTAAATTAGTGGTCACATTAGTGAAATTTTACAGGGTCTATTGTCAATAGTGTAGTGATGTATGAAGCACAGCTCAATCACTTTCAAACCAAGCAGCTCTCTGTTGGTCAATGCGGCGAATGAGTGACTAACTTGAACGCTGCCGAAATCTGCATGATTCCCAATTGCATGGATTCCTATTGAACTGACTGGATTTTGCCAGCAAAAACTTGCAGGGCAATGGTAAATCTTAACTATACAGGGCTTTCTTAAGACAAATGAACTTACTAGTCGTTCTGGTAACTCACTGGCTAGTCAATTTTGAAAATATGAAATTGCACATCCCTAAAAGTTAAATATAATTATTATAGACCACACACTGACCCCACCCCTTAAAAATTATGAATCAATTCTACCTTTGAGGGCATCTCCAAAAGAAGATTTTGTCAGATTTAGCAAACTTCTAAAGACAATTGTGGTTGCAAAGTAAATACACTGTCTGAACAACAGAGGGAGGATGAAGTAACTGTTTGTTATTGTGTTTGTGGTGATCTGCAGGAGACATAAGGGCTGGTTTTGGTTTATTCACACAAACATATCAAAAGCCCTGTTTATCTGTTCAAGTGTACATCTGGCCTCTTATTTCTCAAGATCACAATAGAGGTTGCAACAGCCATGATTCATTCGCTATGCATTAAAGAAACACACCTTAACCAAACCAAATGCACTGCAGACTCTTGCACAAAACTAAATTAGGTGGATCATGGTGGATTTAACGCCCACGGTACGGGACACTTCCAATCACTATCCAATAATTATGTTAATGTATGTTCATTTCCTCACCATTCTCCCGGCTTCATTGTTCTGTAGATTCATAAGTGTGCGTGCATGCTCGACCGTTCCACGTTGGTGGTTCTTCTCACGCTCACGGGCATCCACAAACTCTCGGGCGAAACGGTAGCCGTAGTTGACGTTGTCCCCGCAGCCGCCCCATAGCCAGTCTCTCGGGAGGTCTCTGGGACGAGCCGCTCGGCTGCAGCCGCAGGTGGAGAGCTCGCCCTCACGGCACGCCCGACTCACCGCGTTCACGACGCCCGCTGCGCTGATGGCGTAAGTAAAAGCTGTTTCTCTGCTGCCTGCAGAAGACACACACACAGAAAAACACACAATTAGGACATGGAGGACATTCCATTGGCTGCAAATCGCTTTGTTAAATCATCCACAACTCTTCAGAATACTATTTTTCTTGATTCTTGATTATTCACTTAGGAAGTAAGGCAGAGAGTAAAACAACTCATTTCCAGAACCCCACAGATGGTAACAATCTTTTTGGTAAGCCCTGCAGTAAGAGATAAGATTATCAGAAACGTGTGCATGTACATAGACAGCACTGATTCATTGTTCCATTGTTATATCTATATCTCAATGGAAATATATTAAAACGAGCAAAAACGAGAACTGACAGATTTTCCAGTTTTGGTACACTTCATATGAGGCATATGATAACCCTCAAAGCTTTCCTGCCAAAGAGGCGCTAGGTTTATAAAAATTTGTGCTCTTTTTCGCATCTGTTGTGCATGTGTTACCTGATTTCCCCCCCATCTAATAAGCCATCTGGAATGCAGATTTCACATACCTCAACAGCACAGGCAATACAGTTAATAGCGTTTAACGTTTAAAAGCTGTTTAAACATGTTTAAAAGTGCTGGTACAACCATATTTAGAGATAAGCAGCTTGTATCAATGCTCAGCGACACCATAATTATGAGAGGAAATTTGTCAAACAAAACGTTTTTTAAACTGCAGGCCCTGAGAATTCCTTTTTAATGATCCGGCCTTCCTCAATGCCTTAATGAAAGTGAACTTGCCCCTGACTAGACGGACCACAAGTAAATATTTTGTGCATTAAAAAAAAATAGAAGCAAAACATTTAGCACAGGAGCACAGAGCTTATAATGTTAGGGGATTTACCCCACACATGACTTGTCAATATATATATATAAATACAATAATTTACTTGATTTTGTGTGAGTTTTTAGAGTTCCAACTCTGGTTTAATATGCATAAATTAAGACATTTAAGGGATAAACATTAGGGTATTTAAATATTTTACAGTGATACAGATAGAAGATAGATAGCTAGAAAATAATTTAAGCAATATTTTAAAATAATAGGGAAATTCGGTTCCAGTTTCACGGCATCAAACACACAAAGCGTCCGTAAACGGGTGTGTACCTGCATTCCAGCGATGCGCCTATTGAATTTGGAGGGCCACTTTTATTGGCCTTTGGTGCCCGGACTTCAAATAGAGTCCCGGATATCCCGACTCTGTGTCATCGTGTCATTGCATTTCAAAAGCGACTCTGGACAATGGCTCGACTAACACCTCAATATAAACCTCGCGATTGACTGCAAATACGTCCCGTGCTATTTGAGTGGGGCATGAGAGGGGGGCATGTCGCGTCTTACACCTTGTTTCACTGATGAGCGGAACTAACACTCAATTGAACGACACGCATAGCCTACGAGCATGCATTCAAGTACACCCTGCTTCATGCATACTAGGCTACATGAAAGATTGACACGATGTAGAGCAACTTCCTTCATTTAGACATGCTGTATAAAAGATCTCCACGCATACAAACTTGCAGGCATTAAATAATATATTTTTTAAATAAAAGGCAACAAACTGATGTAGAGAGTTCACGCGGAGCTGTTCGACGCATGCTGAGCGCGCACATTAACACGTTACTTTTAAGCTATATAACAAATATCCAAAACTATACATTTATCAAAAACGTTTATCAAAAAGTATCCGTTTTATACTTGATATTTATATTTTACAAATGCGTTTTATAACCACAATGTCACATTACTCTTTTCACAATTAAAACCAATGGTGCAATATTGTTCAGCTGCTTAATAAAAAGTTGCAAACGATAAAGTACCATACAGTAATATATGCACATTTCTATATAAATGTTTCATTTAAAATAACAATATTTGTAACACTACTCAATCAAGTGATTGAAAATGAGTCAAATGTAACCACTCATTTGTTTACATGCATTGTGATTATGATTTATATGACTTTAAAGAACATAAACAATAACACCTTTAAATAATATACCAAACATGGTAGATATACATGCATTTTCACATGTTTTACGTATTCATTTTATCATCTTTCAAAAGGGAAAACTGGAATTAAACAGCCGGTCGTGTGATATGTACATCAGCCACATGAAATCAAGAAGTCTAAACTTTTATTTATAGCTGACAACTCTTAGCAAAACACCTTGCAGACCTTTCTAACTCAGAGGGATTTTCAAAAGCTGCATGCTTTATTATTGTGCATTTGATCAATTTAGATACTTGTTTTAAAATTGCATGTGCATTTTAAGCATCATCACAGTGACTCACCTATCTGCATGACGCGGCCGAACACTGATGTGTTGTCCACCGTGCTACAGTTCCATCGCCTTTGCCTGAACTGATACTGACACTCCTTGATGCCCGTCTTCGCCCCCTCTCCAATATAAACCATATGGTCCTGATAGAGCTGGCAGAGCTTCCGCTGACCCTGAGACAGGCCTGTCAGCTGGCTGCACAGAGGCTGTGCTCCAATGATGTACATCTCCGGTCTCTGGATGGGGTTCATGGCTAATGACCTGAGAAAGTAAGACCAAAGCACCAACCATCAACGTAGAATCAAATATGCACAACTAACCTGTAGCATGCATGACACAAAATTATTATCTTTAGTGTCATGCACACTAAACTGGAGTCTGGACTTGTGCATGTGCCAATGAACCTTTTTTTTGTTTGTTTTTACTTTACCAAATCAAACTTTGTTTCAATAATTATAAATTCAAGCAAATTCGTTTTTTTTTTTTTTTTTTTTTTTTTGTGATAGTGAGTTAAGGATTGCACAGCTTAAATGGTGTCTGGGGAACTTATCAAGTTGAAAACTGTTGGAAAAACCTGTTTTTCCCCGGGACATGTTGCCTTGAATGCCCTTATTTACAAACAGTTTGACCATTTGTTGCCCAAGATAAATATTGTGACAAAGCCTTCACATTTGTTCTCAGTGAATGGTTTTCTTATGCATTGTTTCATCCTTCACACATGACTTAATATGACATTCTTTAGAAATATACATGTGTAACTTTAAATAGTTTGCAATTACAATCTTACCACCATGAGTTGGCGACCACCAGCAGCTGTGAGTTGCAGACGATGAGGGTCACTGCCAGAAGTAGGTGTCCTTGATTCATTCTCACATCCATCCTTCCTCGTCCAAGAAATGGAAATGTGAAGAGCCTCCTCTGGGGAAACATTTAGGAAATGATAGTATTCCACTTGGAGGAGCTGCTTCCTTTAGTAACTTGACTAAAAAAGAAAGTCTCTTGAAGTGCAGTGCCTCTGAATCCCCTGAATCTCGCCCCGGCTCAGTTTTAAACACCAGCTGTGCGTAAAACACCTAGATGACCTGAGGCACTAACGGAGTCTGACATCTGTTGAGAATGTTCTTTTCAAACTCCGCTTCATAAAACGCAACGAAAGTGGATGTCGGTGTATAATGGATATAAGCAACATGGATGGGAGTTAAAACGAACGAAGAAAATACATAAGTGCAACTATGTGGTGGTGATAGTCCAAACTCTCTCCCCCTCTGTCCCTGCCGGTTCTGTCGATATGAACTAACACCTCTGCGCTCCGATGGCACAACTTAACCCTCCCTCCTTCTGCTCGCACTTCTCCGCACACCCTTCGTTTTGACGCGGATACAATGGAGAGGAGGAGGAGCGCGAGGGGAGCCGCTGCGCGGTGAGGAATTTGGGGAGGCCAAACAACACAAGAGGGCAGCAGATGAGAATCCGGTTCACAAGAGGAGCTTTGATTCTCCGGTGCGTAAGAGCGCGTTTTGGGCTCATGGTAAATTAAGCCACAATGCGTTTATTAGAAGGATAGACTTGCGCACCTCAAGCCATTTATATGAAAATCTGTTTCGGACAAAAGTCACAATGGCAAAAGCTCACACACAGAGAGAGAAAGAGAGATAGCTAGATAAAAGAGTTAACGGCTCGGAAAATATCATTCTTCCATCAAAGTTCAAATCCGTGCAAACTCCATTCTTTTTAGCTCTATAGTTTGCCGCAATAAATCCGAACAAGGGGGAAACAAAAAAAATCCCAGTTTGACATGGGGAATAAAAGCCACGCATGTGATCTTTGACAGTTCAACTCCTGCTACCCTCTAAATCACTTCGCACATAAAAGACGCAGTTGCATTAAACGCACTTGGGCATGAGATATCCACTCACACTTGCAAGCAACCAAGACTAAACCGTGCTATAATGTGGGGGAAATTTTATCAGCACACCCGTTTTAGACGAATTTACAGCTGATAACCAACATTGCAGACATAAACAGCCACATTGCACCCTATCCTTCAGAAGTGCGGTGTAAGGAATGCAAATACAATGAGTGTTTTACAGCTCCAGACTCTTGGAGAGGTTTGGGAGTTATATAGAGAGCCCTGTGCCATTCCAGCATCACCCCCACACCTCTCTTTTGAGTGCCGTCCTACAGACATGTCAGAATTGGTGTGAGAGACGCCACTCAATTTCCGAGCAGTCTGTGCATGATAAAGCGCCCCTCCGGACCCTTTCATCTCCTCTAATCCACACGCCCAGCCATCACCTTTACACCTCCCATCGCAGACCTGGGCTCGTCTCCATGCCCCTCCCGCATTTACGCACAGTGAGCAATAAACTCGATTTATTTTACTTTACGCTATGCTTATAATTACTGTACTCTTGTGGTTTATTCTGTTTTTTTTTAAAATGCAGTGTCAAAACCAGCATGTCTAATAATACCACTGGACTTATTTGGCAATACAGGCCTTTTTGGACACTGGTTGAGAGGGAACTTGTATAAAAAAAATCTAAATAAATAAATCAAAGAATGGATTGGCTTCGGGCTACTCTGATAATGCACATACACCTATGCATTTCTTATTTTTAAGCAAGATGTTAATGGTTCATTTGAGTTCACATTTATTAGTATAGTCAGTAACGTGTGCTCCACCTGGTGTACTGATTAAGTTATTACAGCATAATTAGAATCTAAAAGAAAATAGAGCAGAATAAAATTGAATTGAATCGTATTACAAACTAAAATGTATAAGCAGCAATAGATTAAAAAAACTTTCTTATGAAACTAACGCAACATGTAAGCACCACGCCAATTGTTAATCAGAAAATAAAGACATAAAATTAAATGGCAATTATCCATATAAAGTAGAATAAATGCATTTCTCAAGTCGTTTTGAATAAATTACATAATGATAATCAAAACAACAACTATTATTATTGTTATTTAATCAAAGCAACACAATCATGAATAATTTTCTAAATTCTGTACCCTCTTCTATAACTTTAAATGCACAAAGTTTCTGTAAGAGTCCATGTCACAATTGAACGTCCTGACGGTGTTACTGCATCTTATCACATGGTGGCGCACTTTAGCAAGAAATGAACAGAGACAGCCAAACTAGCAATTGCATTTTCTCACGAGGAATATGCAATCGCAGCGCAACCCAGCGCAATGCTAGTGTAATACACGACTGACGCCTCGTGCTGATCAGTATGCGTTAAGCTCTTTGCAGGTGCTATGACAAATATGCATACAAGAAAAAGATTC
Organism: Paracanthobrama guichenoti; assembly: GCA_018749465.1. NCBI lineage: Eukaryota > Metazoa > Chordata > Actinopteri > Cypriniformes > Gobionidae > Paracanthobrama > Paracanthobrama guichenoti. The sequence goes on from CM031946.1 coordinate 1,963,274, forward strand.
AGATATTTCTTTTGCGTTGCCAAAGCTCATGTGTATTAACACATCTCCCTCTAATTTTATTTTACTCCTGTGAGGTCTTTTGAGGTAAGAGTCATTTCGACCTGACAGACGCTCTCCAGCAGATCACCTCTCTGACTGTGAGCAATAAAACTCATAAAAGAAGTTGAGTCAAGTGTGCTCACATATATCACATATGCTTTGCTTATACATTATTCATTCTGCTTGAAACTGGTTCTAATAATACACATTCCAGCGTGACCTTAAATGGACACATTCTCTCTCTGTCGGTCTATTCTATGCCATCTGTGCCGCTGCCAGCTATGGTTGGTAAATGATGACATCACTGGCATGCATGAATAGAATCTGAGCATCCAGCTTCTGCTGGTTTTCAGAATCTGGAGTCTGCCTTCATTTGGGCTTTGCAGATTTGTACAGACTTATATTAGCAGAGCGTTTGCCAGTGCTGGCAGATCTGTTAAAGAATGATAATTCTGTCATTATTTACTCGCCCTTATGTCACTCCAAACCCGTATTATTTCTTTGCTTGCATGGAACACAAAACAAGATGTTTAGCAGAATGATGATGCTCCTCTTTTTCATACAATAAAAGTGAATGGTGTTTCAAAGGACTCAAGCTCCAATAATGACAAAATGACCATGAAAGCATCACAACAGCAGTTTATGAGAGTCAAAATCTGCTTGGGGTAAAAATGGAACAACATTTTTATAAATTGATTTTTCACTATTACACTGTAAAAAAACGGGCCAAATTTGGACAGTAACATACTGTTTTACATTAAAACAGTGAATTGCTGTAGAAAACCATGCATTCGGGCAACAACAGGATCTGCATCTTCATGGGTTTAAATAAAATAATTTTGTTATAAGAGACAATAAACACAACTTTGTGCATCAAAACCACTCCTTTAACTTGATTTTCAAAGGTCAACAAATTTGCGACAGGTACATTTTTGACAGGCCAAACATGTCAGTCTCTGAGCAACATGTTATTTCTGTAAGCCAAGAAATAAACTTCATTCCGTAAAATAAGTAACAACATTAGCATTTCAAATGTCTCCAGCACGTTTTATAATTACAAAAATAAATCAATCAAACATAGCTGGCACCTCATGCATGTTATCATGTCTGTCAAAAACTTACACTGGCTGTTGGTTGGAATATTAGAACTAAAATCATGACACACACGAGCATCAATCACTTCACTGAATAAATGATGATTACCTTACAGTTCATCTGTTTTCAAATCCACATTATTTGAATATCACAACATTGATGTCTGTCAAAATGTAACCTGCACAATACACTGTAGTATTCACAAGCAGAGGTCCAGTGAGTCACGCATTTCAAAACCCACACTGAGTCTGTTTTGACTGATGCTTTCTGAGAAGAGGGAGGAAATGGGCGGCTTCAACATACTGTCTGTCAGAGACCATAACATAAATACATAATGCACGCAAGTTTAAATTTGTTCTTCACTTGCTGAAATTGAATCAGAATGATCAGTAATATACTTCACACTGCATGCTGAAGAGAATAAACAGCAATCTAACGGAAAAACCTATCTGGGTTGGTGAACATCGGTTGTACGTTATATTTTGACGGACATTTTTTTTTATGCACGAACAACGCATTCTCATTCTGACATGAGTGATCTTGAGATGAGTCCCTGTAGTCGTTCAATTTGACTTTCATATGCTGATGTAAGATTCGGGGACTTGACAGGAGATTTTTATAAAGTGCAGTTTGATAACTGTCTTCTCAGTTGTTTAAAAGATTAATTATCAAATTTTGATAAAATGTTTAATTTTTCAATAAAAGCTGATACATTTTTCCATGAATGCTATTTTCCAAATTATGGCTTCATATGAGAAGACCAAATTTTAAGCCAATATTGACAAAATGTCCATATTCAAATGGCACAAATAAGCTCATTTTGTTTTAGTTCCACACACAAAGCCATCGTATGATTGCATCTGCTACTGTTAAAGTGTCTTTTTAGTCATTTTTGGTGCATGCATGACAGCACCATTCACTTTTATAGAAAGAGCAGCGTGAGCATTCTGCCTAACACCCCCTTGTGTGTTCCAGAGAAAAAATAAAACCATATGGGTTTTGAACAGCGCGATATTGAGTAAATGCTGACAGAAATGTTCATTTTTGGGGTAAACTATTGCTTTAAGGTTTGGATCTGATTTTGAGTGTTTATGTAAACAGCTTCCACATCTCAGCATCTGACACAGAACAGGAAAGAAACAGAGGTGAGAGAAGACAAGAAAAACACTGGAGCCGAGCAGACGGTGTGTGTGACTGTGTGTGTGTGAATATGTGAGCAAGCGAAGATGAAGACAACCTGGCTAAAGCTCAGGAGAGCTCTTGAACTCTGTGATGATCCTCCAGTTACACAACGCCGCACAAAGAGCTCCGGCGCCAGTGAGAGAGAGAGAGACAGAGACACTGAAAGAGAAAAGATGCCACCCATACCAAAGATCCAGCATAAAAACAGCCACTAATCAAAACAATCTGCCCAAGGCCTTGGTTTCTGCATGTGGAGAAAAACGCATGCATGGAATACAAAGAAACAAAAAAGCTCTTAATCACGGCATCAAACAGTCATATGAGAAGCAGCTTTGCTGGCTGTGAATTCACAGCACTTATAATAACCAAAGTGTTCACAAGTCTGTAAAACTCCTTGCTTCCCCGTTGAGTCACACGTACTGTAAATGCCCCCCTCTTTCCACACACAGAACGCCATGTGGTTCAGGGTATGGCGAAAATGAAGGGGAGGGGCTCTACACGTGCTGGGGGTGGGGTTAACTGGTCCAGCTGTGTTTCCCAGGGTGCTTTGCAGCAGCCGCTGGGAGATCAATGGTGAGGCAAGCCTGACAGATCTGTGTGCTGAGGTGTCTGAGCGAGCAGCCTGCTGTATATCATTAAAACTGCAGCGTCTCTCCATAACGCTGTCTGTGACTAACCCAGATAGCAGGCAGACTCCCAAATCAAAGACATGTGGGCTGCACGCACACACACACACACACACACACACACACACACACACACACACACACACACACACACACACACACACACTCTCATGTTCTCTTTTACTGTCAACTCCGTCACTCCCACCCCATGTTGCTTTCTTTCACTCCGAGACATTTTCCTGACGTTCCCACTGCGCACTCTTGAAATTCCATCATTTTCCCTCTTCTTTCTCCTTTAGCCTGTTCCACAATCTTTCTGTCTCCTTTCTGCCTTTCACCTCTCGCCTTCCGCTTCCTTTACTCAGCGTATAGTCTCTCCTACAGCTTGTTTTGCTTCTCTTCTGCCATTTTGCATTTATTTCCTTATCCTACACCTGCTTCTCAGATGTTTTATGCCCCGTCTCTCCTTCCGCCGCGCTCCCTCTTTTGCTATTCATTCACCCATACCAGCCGTTCCCTCGTTTTCCTGTAACTCTGCTTAAGACTCTATTCATGGCTGTATGGTACCAGAATAAAAACATACATATAAAAACAAATAAACAAATAAAATTATATATAAATATATTTATATGAATTAAACTTACAATACAAATATTAGTACAAATATTTGCATTTTTTTTTTAAAATGATGATGATGTTGATTCCCACAGTTTGAAAACTATTACATTATGACGTTTTATATAGGCTACCACCGCAGTTTATAATCCCAAAATTTTCCCTTCAGATTATTAATTTTTAGCATAAAAATTGACCCACGCTATATTAAAAGTTTTGGGACGTCTGCCTTTACATGCACATGAACTTTAATGACATCCCATTCTTAATCCGTAGGGTTTAATATGTAGTCGGCCCAGCCTTTGCAGCTATAACAGCTTCAACTCTTCTGGGAAGACTTTCCTCAAGGTTTAGGAGTGTGTTTATGGGAATTTCTGACCATTCTTCTAGAAGCACATTTGTGAGGTCAGGCACTGATGTTGGACGAGAAGGCCTGTCTCACAGTCTCCGCTCTAATTCATCCCAAAGGTGTTCTGTCAGGTTGAGGTCAGGACTCTGTGCAGGCCAGGCAAGTTCCTCCACACCAAACTCGCTCATCCATGTCTTTATTGACCGACGCTTTGTGCACTGGAGCGCAGTCATGTTGGAACAGGAAGGGGCCATCCCCAAACTGTTCCCACAAAGTTGGGAGCATGAAATTGTCCAAAATGTCTTGCTATGTTGAAGCATTAAGAGTTCCTTTCACTGGAACTAAGGGGCCAAGTCCAACTCCAACCCCATACCATAATCCACCCTCCACCAAACTTTACACTTGACACAATGCAGTCAGGCAAGTACTATTTTCCTGGCAACCGCCAAACCCAGACCCGTCCATCAGCTGACCCCACTCTGTGAATTTACGTGGCCTACCACTTCGTGGCTGAGTTGCTGTTATTCCCAATTGCTTCCAGTTTATTATAATACCACAGTTGACTGTGGAATATTTAGTAGTGAGGAAATTTCACAAATGCACTTATTGCACAGGAGGCAACCTATCACGGTACCACGCTTGAATTCACTGAGCTCCTGAGAGCGACCCATTCTTTCACAAATGTTTGTAGAAGCGTCTGCACGCCGAGGTGCTTGATTTTATACACCTGTGGCCATGGAAGTGATAGGAACACCTGATTCAATGATTTAGAGGGGTGTCCCAATACTTTTGGCAATATAGTGTATGTAAAATTAGAACAACATTGTTTTTACTGGCAATAATTTGAGCAGATTTTTCAATAGCTAGTTACACTTGGTGATATAAGAATAATGCATTGAACTTTGTTGTTATCACAATATATATTTTACAGATTTTTTATTTTATTTCTGCATTTACATTTTAAATAATTTTTTGATAAAATTATTTTTCATTTGATTTGTATTCATTTTTTTACTCAATTTTATTCATGTTTGTTTGTATCTATAATTCATGACATTATTTCTTCTAAATATAATTTGCCTCTTCCTTTTAGGGATATTTAAGCTGCTTCAGATGCAGCTTCTGTGCCGCCTTTGCTGGGTAAAGATGGGATTGTACTCTCTTTTTCATTTCCCACTTTAAAGCAGGAAGAAGATGACTCATGTACGCTGCTCTCGTTCTGAAAGTGAACGCATGTCTCTCTCTCTCTCGCTCTCTCTCTCCTCAGAGCCCATATGGCTTTCTGCTCTGACAGCTCAGGAAACCAGACACAGGCCAAACTGGCCACACATCAGTCACTCTCTCTCTTCTATGACGCACACGGCCCCCTCTCACTCTCTCTTTCCTCCTTCCTCTCCGTCAATTTGTTCCCAGTAAGAAGTCTGATAGGACTTGGTGTAGTGTGGAGAACCAGCAGGGATCCTGCTATAAAAGCGCAGGGGCTGTTAGAGCTACTTTATTCCCTAATAAATAGATGGACGCAGCAGTCAGGGGCCTGTAGCTGCTGGAGAGACCATGTGTCTGCCAGGTTCCCGATGTGATTGTGGGGGTTGGAGAGGACGCCCTGACAGCCGCTCCTCACCGGGACGGGACAGGACGGGTCTGGGGTCAGTACCCTCAGGGCGGTGGGGGACACAGCACATGTTATAGATTTGAGAGGTGATGGTACTGGAGGAGTTTGGGTCATGTTCTTGTTCTTCTAAAAGCAAACTGAAATGACCATCAAAACACAGGTAACTATCGAAACCACTTATAAAAAATGGACAATGCAAAAACACCATGTTTACATGACATTTTGAAATGATCTGCTTTTTCTGAGGTACTGACATCAAAATACAAAAATGTACTGATAACTTTCAACATTGATAACTATATATATATATATAAAAAAGAGTTGGTCCCACTTTATATTAGATGTCTAACATTTAAACTAATAATTGTATACAATGCACTTGTTGTGTTCGTACATGATTTTACATTGTACTTATATTTTAAAAATGTCATGCATGTAATTACAGCTGTAATTTACATATGTAATTACATCTATAATTATACTGTTGACCCTTATCTTACACCATAACCCACTCTTAAACCTACCCAAACCTGTCCCTAAACTTTCCATCCTCCACAGCAGCAACTGTATTTCACGATACAACATAAACACAATAAGTTCAAAGTACTTTTTTTATTTTTATTTTTTTATGTAAGTGCATAGTAGTTAAGGACACCTAATATAAAGTGTGACCAAAGAGTTTACTATAGCAAACCAATCACTAAATGATATTCATGCCTTACAATGAATAAGCTAAAAGCTTGTGCATGGAAAATCTAACTGCGATCAAGTTCTGCTTACACCGTTTATGACCTTTCCCTCATGAAAGCACACAGATTTAGGTATGTACATGACCTTACATGCTGTCCGCTTATTAAGCATAATCGGTGCAACATCATGCATGTCAGCGCACTCATTGTGTGCAATAACTATGAAAAATCAGCTCATTAAAAACCCACGTTTTACAGCAGCTCATGCAAAGACACCACAAGAAAACCATGTTTACATTGAAATCTTTGGGTTTTTCTTTACATCAAAACCAGAAAATGGAAAACTGTAAGACATGATGCACAAACGTGTTTACATGCAAAGCAAAAGTCCAATCGGGCTTTGTGTAACCTGTCTATGACCTTTTCCTGATAAAACAACATGATTTAACATGACTTTGTCTTAAGCACAATTGATAAAATTGTGCATGCAAACAAACTCACTGATGATCCACAAGCAGATCCATTTTTGATCAAGGCAGCATTTTTAGTATTACATATCATGACTAGGTCTTCTAAAAGCCATGTTACCCCTCATATCTAATCGTAAGATTGCTTGCGAGAGTGTCTGCGACCACAATCCTGCTCACTCACTACTGCAATTAGAGTCACAATTAGAGATTTGTCAGATGCACTGGGTGCAAAGGCATTGATTAAATGCTAAAAAGCATGCCAACTAAAAGGCTTGATCCTGTTTTTTTGGGGGTCAAACAAGTCAATGGATGCACTTTGCTCATCTGAATTAATTGGTCTCGAGTATACAGGTCAGTTTCGTATATGATGCTGATTTCTTCATGTCCTTTTCTTTCTCCCTGTCTCTCACTCTTATCTCAGAGGAGTATGGGGGGCTCATTCTCTCCCCAGGCAGCTTGGAGGCCGCTGCCAGCCTGGGCACCGTGCCCAATTCAGTCCTGGCACTCTGACAAGCCGCTGGCTGCCCATCAGTCCTCCTGCGCTGCCCCGGAGAGCCCCTTCCATTGCCTACAACCTCCTCTTCTCCTCCCTCTCTCCAGCCACCCCGTTCACCATTCTGGGACCGCAACATGACCCTCAGAAACAAGAGTTTTATCGCACATCAAAAAGCTTCACTATATAAACAATTAGTTATCAAACAGCATAGGCGAATCAAACTCTGCTGTTTTGTGTGAACAGAGCAACTGCGTGAAGGTACCGACATGACTGCAGCACTGCTCATACGTGAGCGCACATGCTGAAGGAGAGGAAAAAGGACAAGTCCTCAAACGTGACCACACATACAAACACGCTGGCTTGAAGCAGGCAGCTGGAGGGTGGAGAGGTCGGAGTCTCCACAGTCTCGGCCTGATTAAAACTCCCAGCACTGCCTCTCTCTCCCCCTGGATTGATTAACCTGACCTGTATCGGATCAACCCCTCGGGACGCAAGCGCAGCCTACTTTCCTGAAGTGGATGAGAGGAACAGGAACGGGTTGGGAGGGGGCAAGAGATGGGCAAAAAGGGACCGTAGAGCAAGAGAAGGAGAGCAAACCAGACCTGACTTGCAGTTCAGCGGTGTGCTAATCCCTGCTTTCAAGTTTTGCGTTTCCGGCTCTTTATGTTTAAAACTTCTCTTTGCTCTCTCACATACAATACACCTTCTTGTAATGTTTAATTCAAATGCAAACAATGCATTTCTGCGAGAATGTATCAATTATTTAGGTTTTCATTATTGTTATTATGAGGGCTGCACAGCTGCTCGGTGCGCTGTCAGCAGACGGCTGTCTCTGAGTCCCTGCACTGAGACAAACAGCTCGGCTTTCTTCTCCACAATCAACACACTCTAAAAGAGATACTCTCTGACAGCTATGGCGAGATGAACCAAAAATAAACGGGCACACACACACGTATTCAGACTAATAGTGAATTTCTCTGTGAAATTCTTATTTCAAAGGCTGAAACAAAAGAATGTTGAATAATAATAACAACAACTTTACTATTATATTGTACTTCTTATTTAAAAAAATAAATAAGATTAAGATAATAAATAAAATTTTATTTTGTAGAACTAAAATAATTTAAAGTATTTTGGGGCAAATATGTATTAGCTTTGCTCTCTGTAATTTGTTTAGGAAGATTTGCTTCAGGTTTATTCAGGTCAGTTGATAACATAGGAGCACCGTAATTTAAAAAATAATAATGTCAGAGATTCTCAATTGGATTAAGATCACATCGAACCAATCCCCATTTCCGTTCTTGACATTTCCCATTTCTGCATTTCCAGTGCTAATATGGCTTGCTGTTTAGAATTATTCTAGTCTTTTTGGAGATTGAAACAGGCTCTTCTGCAGCATTTCCATGTATTCTTTCCCCCACAATCCATTCTTCCATTTTAACAAGATGCCCAGTGTCTGCTGATGAAAAACAGCCCTACAGTGTGATGCTATCACCAGCATACTTCAAAGTAAATGTGATGTTTTTTGCAGTGTGGGCAGTGTTAGATTTGCACCATACATATTACTTCAGATTTTAGCTGTAAAGTTTCATCTTGGTCTTATCTAACAAGGCAAACTTTTCCATCGCAACTAGTTTTTTTGTTTTTTTTTGGCAAACCCTACACTTGCTTTCACAAGGTTCTCTTTGAGCTCAACTCTTGTCAGATTTCATTGCTTGTGCAGATATTCTGAGAAAGGATTAATTCTTGATAATTAATGAATTTTTTCACTCTACTAAAGCATAAAAATACCATAATGTTTGCAGAGATTTAGGGCGCATGCTAAGTTCACGTACTTGTTTCTCTGAATCACAATGCTATATCCAGTTATTCTACTTTGAAATGTCTGTTTGTCTGTTTTTGTTTTGGTCTGTGCGATAATGTACGCAGTCAGTTTGCCCAGTAGCATTTCGACACCACAAGTTGCCAGTTGGTGGAAAACACTGCGTATTGCAGCCATGGAAGCCAGCGGACAAAGTGGGTCAGAGTCTGAGATCACAGATTCTACCTGACCTAAAAAGCGTCGTCGTCCATCTAAAAATCTCTATGAATGGGAGTATTAAAACTAGGGTTGGGTATCGTTTGGGTTTTTACAATACCGGTGCCAAACCGGTACTTTTAAAAAGGTACCGGTGCCTGAACCGATACTTTTAATAAAGTAAAGAGCCACAAAACGATGGTGGATGACAATAAAAGAATGGCTTAATAAATGTATTAACTTTAAAAGTATACTTAAATATATAAATATAAATAAATACAAAACAACAAATTCACTTAAGTTCACAGTAAAACCTAACCCAACTACAATAGGCCTAATTTAACACTAAATAACAGTAACAGTACTAATAATAGCAACGTATTCTTGGTATGCCACAAACCATCTTCAAGGTTCAGCATTATTTTGCAGAAATATGACCATATTCTCTGGCTAAATATTTTATAATGCATCGCCTTTTTGTATCCATGGCGACGCGTCGTGCTTCTCACGACACACAGCAGCCGCAATAGCGCACGAAAAGTGTTCTTCACTTCACATGTTCTTGCACAGATGTAGGCTATCGGTTTTATTCACAAACTTGTTAACTATGTCATGAACTATCTGATATTCTGATTTTCAAATGTGTGTAAGTGAATGTGTGCTACTTGATCTATAAAGCGCGATGGGCGCCGCCATGTTAGTTTGCGCCTCAGAGAATCAGATCTGTCGGATTTACATCACATCTCACAAAATACATGAAAGTAAGTGACCGGTGAACTGGGAGAAGACCAGAGTAAACCATATAGTTAACTATATAAAGTGTATTTGATATAAATAAGACACGTAGTCAAATTATAACTGTCTGAAATGATTATTATTGCCGCTTCCATAGACATCAGTGTGTGTTTTTGCTAGTACTTGTGTGGATTTAAATGTCTGAAAACTAAAATAAACATTATGTGGTTGAAAACACTGAATAGTTGTGATATGTGACGACCGCTGAGCGTCTGTCTCTGGCTCGGCACCAATCAAAGCGCGAAAGCATGTTTGAATTTAAGTTGCACCGAAATCTGCGTTCTGATTCGGTCCGGTACATACCGGTTATATAGGTACCCAACCCTAATTAAAATGCAGATAAATCAATTCATCAACTTACAGTGCATAACTTTCCTCACCTTTCAATATGTCAATTGCGCTCACTCCTGTTGAGTGTCCTCAATCTGGCAACCCGTGTGATCGTCGAGTCTGAGGAGGAGAGGGCGTGAGAAACAACTCTCTCCAGTATTTTAAATTTGGACTGCAGTACCCATTTCAACTACTAGCTGTCAATATTACATACTGCACCTTTGGACAAACAGTAGGCTGCTGGGGTTGTGATATTGTTTTGTACAATTTCCTAATAGGCTATGCATTTGCTTTACTTTTAACTTCTTTGGAACGCTTATTAGCCTTGATTTTCATAGCTGTCCTTCAGGCTCACAACCTGAATAACGATACCTTAACTGTGGGGGTTTCATCCAGAAAAGATGAAAGTTACTTTATTGATTTACAGGAAAAGGCCAAGTGCAAAGCAACTGCATCTGAAACCAATACCTTTGCAAACAGCATATTTTGATTTAGAGTTTTTGTTAATAATATTATCATAAAACAATGCAGCATTAAAAGTTTCTATAACACGTTAAGTATGGGGAACACATATTCACTGTTAACTACGACTAGTGCCTCAAACTCCTACTGTTTAATAGTAGTAAGGTAGTTTTTGAAGCGTTTAAGTTTAGGTATAAGGGATGTAGAATAAGGTCATGCAGAATAAGGCATTAAAGGGGCATTGGAGGCATTGTAGCATTTATGAGGATCTACTGACAGAAATGCAATATAATATACATAACTGTTTTCAATGGAGTATAAAGACCTTACATAATGAAGCGTTATGTTTTTATAACCTTAGAATGAGCCATTTCTATCTACATACAACATGGGTCCCTTTACAGTGAAGTCACAATTTTGCGCCGCCATGTTTCTACGGTAGCCCTAAATGGACAAACTGCTCTACAGAGCGCTAGTCACTCTCTGCTGTCTCAGACGACATCTTTGTCCTGTGTCGGCCACCGTAGCTTCTCTATGTGCTTCGAAAGGGAGGTGTGAGCGGTGGGCAGTTGTAATTCGTAACCTCACCGCTAGATGCCACTAAAATTTACACAGTGCACCTTCAATATGTGCTTTATAAGTACTAATAAACAGCCAATATCCTAGTAATATGCATGCTAATAATCAACTAGTCAATAGAGAGAATTGAACCCTAAAATAAAGTGAAGAATAGCACAGAGAATGAAATGAAAATATATTGCATGAAATAAAAAAATGGGCTTATGTATGATCCGTAGTTCAGTAAAAATAACCTGGTTGGTTTATGGGCCTAAATATTTTCGCAAAGCGCATTTTTCACAGACTTCCCAAGGGCTAGAAACAGTCTTTGTTGATAAAACAGTCCTCTTAACACTCAAAGCTCATGACCTCACCACTAAAACTTGCATTAACAGTAACCTCTCCTTGTGGGTGCGGGACCTATGACATCTCTTAGCGCTGGGTCTCAAAAGCCCCTGATGCTGAGGGCTTTACTGTCTGGGTGGCTGATGTGTGTATATTCTGCCCTTGAGTCACACAGTTGTTTGAAGAACACTTTTCAATGCGTTCCTAGTTCCTCCCTCTATCCAGGCCCGGACACGCAGCAGACTAATTCAGTCATCTCTCTGTCTGTTTTGCTCTCTCGCTCTCTCTGTCTCTCTATTTTGTCTCCCGAAGGTCTTTGGTGAGCAATGTGACCATTGTGCAGCCAAACGGCCTGTTATCGCCGGTCATGCTATGAGAGAGAGGTTGCGTTTGAGAGAGAGTGTGTTTTGAACCCACTGTTTTCTGCCCTGTCAGTGTCTCTGCTCTTCACCACATTAGCCCGGGCTGTTCCCTACGACTGCTTTGATGGTGAGCGCCGCAGGGCTCCGATCTCTGTTTCAGGTTGTAATTACTCTCTGGAGGGGCCTCACCTGGCTGTGGGCTCCAGGCATACAGAGGCAAAGAGAGAGAGAGGAAGAAAAGGAAAGAAGTCGAAGACATGATAAAACAGAAGATGAGACAGAAAAGGTGGGGCAAAAATACAGCGGGACCAAAAGTCTGTAATAATTATAATAATATGTGTATAGATACTATACAATACTGAAGTTTGGACACTACCAAAAGATAATTCAAAAGTTAGAAATAATTACATTTTAGTTCATAAAAGAAAACGCTTATGCTCACCAAGGCAGTAAAAACATATATATATTTACATTACATTTATGCATTTGGCAGACGCTTTTATCCAAAGCGACTTACATTGCATTCAAGGTACACATTTGATATTTTGTCAGTTCTTGCTTTCACTGGGAATCGAACCCATGACCTTGGCATTGCTAGCGCCACGCTCTTATTGTTTGAGCTACAGGAACGCTATATATGTAATAAACATACTGTGAAAAAGTATTTTCTATTGTAATGCATCTTAAAAATCTAATTTATTCCTGTGATGGATTCATTTTCAGCACATATACATATATATATATATATACATACACGTATATGCAAATAATTTATTATATTTAGCATATTATTTTATAATTTTCTTTCTTGATTTTGTTATTTTAGATTATACATTATTAAATAAATGTTAATATATTACACTATTTTTAGGTCACTGAAATCATTTGTTATAACTTATTAAAAATGTAGTAGTATAAAATTATAAAAGAATGCATTTTTATTAGCAGTCTCAGACTTTTTGACTTGTATATGTAAACCCAATACAGTTTTATACCTATGAACAATGCAAACAACGTCAAACTCGCCTTGTACATCGCACCACTTATTGCTGTATTTCTGTAGTACCAGCATCAAAGATTCACACTCTGAAAGACAAACCTTGCGGTAGAAAGCAAACACCTCAGTCCGTCAGACTGTCTGTAAAGGAAAAGTGCATGGATATGACACATACAGAGCAATGAAACGTTAGGGGAATATAAAAGGATTTGTTCGCTTTATATCAGTAGCAGTATTAACATTACAATGCATTATGCAGGGAGAGTATTACATCATCGGCTGTTCTTTTACACAGAGAGCATCGGCTTCCTGGTGTTTCCCCTGTAGAACCCCAACGGGGGTGCAGCTCCTAGGGAGATTCGACCTGATTTGAATAGAGTAACATGGCTTCCCCTTGCCGTAGAAGAAACTGTTGTCTGATTTCATGAAAAGCCCATTCAGCTAGCTGGATGTATGTGAACGTTTGTGCAAGTTACAGCCTCAACCTCTCCTCAAACTGCCACCGCTTGCAAAACAAAAAAGCAGATTGGAGTCATACACGATGCCGAGAAAGAGAGAGAGAGAGAAACTACAAAGTAGCCTAAAATCTATTCATGAGGTGTCAGCTTTCAACTGCATGTTGACACATGCCTACGTCTCCTAGGAAACGGTTGCCCCAAGCGCAGTTATCAGCACAGTTCTGTGGCATGCAATTATCCAATTATCTCCCTCCCCTGAATCAGCACATCAAATCACATGACAGATCTTTTTTTTTTTTTTTTTTTTTTTTTTGCAAGGTCTTACAACACCTTCGCATTTGCATGTAGCACTTGTCCTTCCAGTTCTCACTGCCTCCTAGCTTCATTTTCACTTTCCTTCGGCGGAATCTTTTGTTTCTTTTGTTTTTTATTCCCTCACATGATCACAACATCCTTATATGCTTCCTGTTTTCTCTGACTATTCTGCTTTCGCTTGGTGCAGTTTAGCCTGAATGATCATAAACTGTTAAATTAATAGCGTCGTTGCTTTGTGGCAAGTGCATGCTTTTTAATTGTTAGCTTTCGCCTGCTTTCTAAATCAAACCCCTCCCTTTCCTTTCTCACTCGTCCCCTCCTCCTTCTCTCTCTCTGCATATTTCCAGGAGCAGCTTGAGTCCTGCTTTTGGCTCTGCAGGCCTGCTTTGAGAGTCTCTGACTCACAGCAGTGCAGTTCTGGAGCGGCCCTCCTCTCTGGCGGTGAGGCCGGCTGGAGGAGCCAGGGAGAGGGGCTGCTGTCACAGACCTCTCGCCCCCTTACATGCTGGGCATCGGGGCACAGCGCACATTTAGAGCCCTTCATCTGTCCACCATACAAGCCCAGGACCTGTCTGTCAGAGAGAGAGCACATGAATTCAACTGACGTCAGCATGAAATGGCGTTCGCAGTGAGTTTTTTCTTCCAGTAATCTGACACTCACTACTTAAGTGGGGGATAAAAAATAAACGGGATTGGTGAGTTGAAAGTTGTTTCAGAGACAAAGCGAGTTTTTATTAAAGATTCGGAAGACTTTTTTTTCCCCCTCTTAAAATAACGTGCCCCTATTATGGAAGCTGGTTTCCGCTCCGGATTTTTTTTTTTTTAAGATAATTGTGACTTTTATCTTGCAATTCTGACTTTTTGATATAAATATTATAAAAATATAGATATAAACTCACAATTGTGAGTTATAAAGTTTTAAAGTGCTGGACATAAATTCTGACTTTTTCTCGCAATTGCGAGTTTATATTTCGCAATTCTCACTTTTTTTCCTCGCAATGCTGACTTTTCTTCTCGCAATTCTCACTTTTTCCTCGCAATTGTGAGTTTATATTTCACAATCCTGAGATAAAAACATTCGGCATTGCAAGATTTAAACTTTTCAGAATTGTGACAAAAAAAAATTATTTTCACTTATTCAGTGGCGGAAACAAGCTTCTATACCATATAAATAATAAACAATAAGGCCAGAAATGTGTATTAAGAAAGCAAACAGGATCCATTTTGAATTCATGTGAACTTGCAGGACTGTGCTGCTTCATAAATAATGTTGTTAGAGTTTTGTGCTTTTCACAATTATAACGTGAACCAGTGCGAGTGGAAGGAGAGGGGGGAAAAAAAGTGACATTTATTGAAGAGAGAGAGAGAGAGAGAGAGAGAGAGAGACAGAGATTGAGAGAGAGAGAGAGAGAGAGAGAGAGAGAGAGAGAGAGAGAGAGAGAGAGAGAGAGAGAGAGAGAGAGAGAGAGAGAGAGAGAGAGAGACACAGAGAGAGAGAGAGACACAGAGAGAGAGAGAGAGAGAGAGAGAGAGAGAGAGAGAGAGAGAGAGAGAGAGAGAGAGAGAGAGAGAGAGAGAGAGAGAGAGAGAGAGAGAGACACACAGAGAGAGAGAGAGAGAGAGAGAGAGAGAGAGAGAGAGAGAGAGAGAGAGAGAGAGAGAGAGAGAGAGAGAGAGAGAGAGAGAGAGAGAGAGAGAGAGAGAGAGAGAGAGAGAGAGAGAGAGAGAGAGAGAGAGAGAGAGAGAGAGAGAGAGAGAGAGAGAGAGAGAGAGAGAGACAGAGAGAGAGAGAGAGAGAGAGAGAGAGAGAGAGAGAGAGAGAGAGAGAGAGAGAGAGAGAGAGAGACAGAGAGAGAGAGAGAGAGAGAGAGAGAGAGAGAGAGAGAGACACACACACAGAGAGAGAGAGAGAGAGAGAGAGAGAGAGAGAGAGAGAGACACACAGAGAGAGAGAGAGAGAGAGAGAGAGAGAGAGACACAGAGAGAGAGAGAGAGAGACACACACACACAGAGAGAGAGAGAGAGACACACACAGAGAGAGAGAGAGAGAGAGAGAGAGAGAGAGAGAGAGAGAGAGAGAGACACACAGAGAGAGAGAGAGAGAGAGAGAGAGAGAGAGAGAGAGAGAGAGAGAGAGAGAGAGAGAGAGAGAGAGAGAGAGAGAGAGAGAGAGAGAAAGACGTGGTGAGCTAGAGAGAAGGTTCGAGACAGACAGAGAGCCAGAGTGGGGAGGGTTGGACTTGTGCTGTCAGTTGTGCTGTGCAGCATTTTCTTTTGTAAACACAAACGTGTGTGTGCTGCTTTTCTTCCTTCTTTCTGCTACACTCCAGTACCTTCTGCAAATGCTCCCGTCATATCGGCTAACAATGCCAAAGAGCCCACAGAGGGGGGCCTGAGGCCCAAAGACAGGGAAATATGCAAAAGGTGGAATAAAAACTACCTTACGTAAGACTGACGGGGCAAAAAGGCTGTTACTGCCAGATTCATAGAGCGTAACATTGCGTGCCTTTTTGTTAGGGTTATGATACAAAATGTTTCTTTTACAAGAAGTGAACAGCAGTATGAATAAATTATCTATTATATCATAAAAAAATTAAAAACAGTGATATTAATCTACAGGACTACAGAACATGTACTTGAATAAAATGTTTAAAATAATTAAGAAATGTCATCAATGCAAAAGAAACAAATAAAAAGGAAACAGAGAACATGTTTTTTATTTAGGCTATATTTAACTAAAGTCTATTAAATATATAGCCCTAATATAATTTTTCAACATTTCACGATGAGCCCTTCCCATTGTTTGTTTTATCATTCACACACACACACACACACACACACACACACACACACACACACACACACACACACACACCAACAACAACAACTGTTATTTGCACACTTAGAGAGAAATGTCACTTTAAAAAAAAAAGTAACTTTACTCTTATAATAAATAAAACTGAAATAACAACTTCAAAAATACCACCATCTGACACGGAAGCTGAAGGGTTAAGAGTAAAGTGAACTGAATTGTAAGAAGTTGGTTTCCAGGGGAACTATTCTTACTGTTCCAGCTGAGTTGGGCTAAACCACTTTGCTTTTAAAAAGGGGGGCGATTAACAAACACAACACGAATGTGTTTCATAACAGTTTACAGGGAAACAGAACAAAGACTAGGACATTAACTACAAATATATGTGGTGCCTCTTTATAAGTTTCAGACGGTTGTTAAACAATTTGTGTCGTTTTAGCAGGTTTTAAATATGCGCGACTCCCCCGCAGCCGCTCAGTGCTGGCGGCCCTGCCAAGTCAGTTTGAAAAGATCAGACAAAGGCAGCAGGAAGCCCCTCGGCTTGGCAATGAGTGCGAGCGGAGCAGAAACGCGAAACGAAACCTCACTCTTTTATCTCATAGCGGACTGAATTTATTTTCTCCCGAGGTTTGTGGCAGTTTTAGACATCTTTTGAAAATGTACGACCGTCTGGATCCCCGGGTCGAGCGAAGACTATTATCAAAGCGCCAAACGGGCAGCAGCGCCGTCTGACCGCCCGTTCGCGGTCGGTCTGAATCGGATCAAGCGTCTTTTGGGAGGCATTTTTGCATTTGAATCCTTCCTACGCCACTGAAAGGATCACTTGGGACGGAGAGTTGTCGATTTACCCAGTTAAATGTAAAAAGAAAAGCTTGAGGAGCTTTCTAAAAGCCTTTTTTCCCCTCCTACGGGGACTGCGAGACGCGACGGTGACCGTTGGTGGGGGTTTGCCGCCGTTTGTTTTCTTGAGCGCGTGTGGAAGATGGAGACGCACATCTCGTGTCTCTTCCCGGAGATTTTAGCCATGATTTTCAGCTACTTGGACGTGAGAGACAAAGGCAGGGTGGCCCAAGTGTGCACGGCGTGGAGGGACGCGTCCTACCACAAGTCCGTGTGGAGGGGGGTGGAAGCCAAGCTGCATCTGAGGCGGGCGAACCCGTCCCTGTTCCCCAGCCTCCAGGCGCGAGGCATCAGGCGCGTGCAGATCCTCAGCCTGCGGCGCAGCCTGAGCTACGTGATCCAGGGGATGCCCAACATCGAGAGCTTGAATCTGAGCGGCTGCTACAACTTAACGGATAACGGCCTGGGGCACGCGTTCGTGCAGGAGATCCCTTCCCTGAGGGTGCTCAACCTGAGCCTTTGCAAGCAGATCACGGATTCCAGTTTAGGCAGAATAGCGCAGTATCTGAAAAACTTGGAGGTGTTGGAACTGGGCGGCTGCAGTAATATCACGAACACGGGCTTGTTGCTCATCGCGTGGGGTTTGCACAGACTCAAAAGTCTTAATCTGAGGAGCTGCCGGCATTTGTCGGACGTGGGCATCGGGCACTTGGCCGGCATGACCCGGAGCGCGGCGGAGGGCTGCCTCAGCCTGGAATACCTGACCTTGCAGGACTGCCAGAAGTTGACGGACTTGTCCCTCAAGCATATTTCAAAAGGCCTGACTAAGCTCAAAGTGCTCAACCTGAGTTTCTGCGGGGGCATCTCGGACGCTGGCATGATCCACCTCTCTCACATGACGAGCCTGTGGAGCCTTAATCTGCGCTCGTGCGACAACATCAGCGACACGGGCATCATGCACCTCGCCATGGGCACGTTGAGACTCTCCGGACTCGACGTGTCCTTTTGCGACAAGATAGGCGACCAGAGCCTGGCTTATATCGCGCAGGGCCTGTACCAGCTCAAGTCGCTGTCGCTGTGCTCGTGCCACATCAGTGACGATGGCATCAACAGGATGGTGCGCCAAATGCACGAGCTGAGGACGCTCAACATCGGTCAGTGCGTGCGGATTACAGACAAAGGACTGGGGCTGATCGCAGACCACTTGACGCAACTGACCGGCATCGATCTGTATGGATGTACGAAAATCACAAAGAGGGGACTGGAGAGGATCACGCAGCTCCCCTGCCTTAAAGTTTTGAACCTGGGCCTTTGGCAGATGACTGAAAGTGAGAAAGTGAGGTGAAACTTTGGGGGTTTCTGGAGGGAGAGAGAGAAAGAGAGGGAGGGCGGGAGGGGGATGGGTGGATTTCAATAGAGCAAAGTACATAAAAAGAGGCTTAAAATGCTGAATGTGATACATGTGTCAGTTATTGCTATTAACACACACACACAAAAAAAGTTGTTTTTCTTAACAAATCGCAATATTAAACCGCCTCCTCCCCAAGTATCGCGATATTTTGGCTACCTCGTTAGATGTATTATATTGTTATTCTTAACAAGAATGAGAATTTGTGCCTAGAAAAACAATTCCCTCCCCCCTTATCTCGCCTTTGGCTTAAGGAAAGCAAAACGACTGAAAGACAGGATGGATTCAGACCCTTTTTCCTTTTTTATCATTATGATTTCCCTTCCTTCAGAAAAAGTGTCCAGTGATTTGACAGTTCACCTTAAAATATATTTTAACTCTTCAGTTTTCCCAGTCATTATTAAACATGCCGCTTTGTGAGAGACCACAGCAGTCGTTGTACTTGTATTTAAATCACACCACAGGACCATTTAAAATTAGGTAGATTAAGAAATAGTTACCAGTCACAGGACCTAAAACACACACCTCCCATTACTGACACAAACCATATACGAAAATCCCGATGGCGACTAAAGATAAAAGTTCATGGACACATGTCAACTGCCCTTATGCAAAGACAGACAAAAAATACTGGGTTTGTACACTAAAGCTTTTATATTTCCAAAACGCTTTTAGTTTTTGCTCAATTTTACAGGCCTGAAAGCCTTTAATTCCTGCTTTGAATAAGAGGTTGCCTCTGCTGATGTATTTATGCTTATGTAAGCAGATATTAATTAATGGCTGTGATTCAGAGCGTTGTACTTCAAATTGAAGTGAATTTTGTCCCTGAGAAAGAAAAAAAACCCACCCTGTTTGCAATTCACTGACACCTTGTTTGCCTCTCCACAGGGCCGAAACAGGGCGCATCGTGTTATAAAACAATCTTGTCTGTTTTAAATACATTAATATTCAACTTTACATATAAAAGACATGGTCGCAACGAGGGTGAACACGCAAAATGCATGTCAGGCCTATATATGTACCACGATGTATTGACCTGCAACATGTATTGAGTCCTGCTGAGAAGCTACTGTGTCCTAATGTACTGTAAATGTATTTGTAAAAAGAATCCCAAATTAAAATGTTTTATATTCTTACAGTAAAAAAACATTAAAGTTGATATTTATATAAATAAAAGAGCCACTTGGAATTCCGTTGCGAGTTTGGTATAATTCATGCATTCACGTGTGGTTTTCTGCCCTTTTGATGCTGTAGATGTCAATGTTTAGGCAGTAGCACAGATCGTTTTGCTATAATAGGGTTTATTTGGTTCATTGCCAACAGTGGATTCGAGAAATTAACGTTTTAGAGGACGATGGAAGTGATATTTGTGTGTGTTAAGGGCATGCATGTTTGTTACATTATTTATGAAGCGCAACAAAATGGATGCTTCCCTTAATTGTGCTAGTGAGGGTGTTAAAACTGCAAAGCTGCCCCTTTTTTTACAATTGAGGTCATCCAATCCGATGATATACTGCATCTGATATCAATTTAGTGATTGTAACGTTGGATATTTTTCACCCACCGAAATCTTATAAATCCTGGTCTCAGCAGTTGCTATTGTTTCCCTAAGTTAAGAAGCCAGGTTTAGGATTTTTTCTTCTCCTTGCTCAGTCACGCATACCAGATCTGAGAGACGGGGTTCGTCCCACGGGAGTCTCCCCCCCCCCCCCACCAAGAAAAAAAAGAGAGAGAAGAGAGAAAAAAAAAAAACCCTCAGCCCACCCCCTTTCCTCAAACAGACACTTTTAAACATTCCTCACCATCATTCAAAGCATTTAAGCTTTAGTCTTTGCTCCCCTCCACCGTCCGGAGGGGTGGAGGATTTAAACGGGGGCGCTTGATGAGAGAGCGAGAGAGAATTTAAGCCCTTCTGAAGGTTGCCGCCATCTCTTTTACTAACTTTGCTGAGTTCATAGATTTTTTTTTTCTTTCCCTGGAGCTAAATTTTTTCCCTCCCCCTTGCAACTGGAAATGTTTGTCAGACATTCTGATATCTTGCATAGATCTTAAAGTTATAAAAACTACACTAGTTTTTTGATTTTTGCTGAACCGAGCCAGCATAGCAGAAAAACAGGCATGATTTAAAAACAAAAGTTCTGTTTTTACTGCTGGGATTTTTGACAAAGCACTTGAAACATTAGCAGCAACCTGTACAGCTCTCCCAGCGCCTGTGGTTGAAGGTGTTTCACGCTTTGAAGTTTCAGAAGGTTCCAGAAAGGTGAAGGGTATTTTTTGCTCTCGTCTAAAGTTCCAGGCATTTTGTAAGGCCCATGCGATTTGCTCAGACAGCCTAAAATCAAGCACAGACCAAAACAATCAAATCATGTGATAAAAGTCACTTATTGTTTCATTTCAAAATCAGGACGGAAATCTGATTTGGTTGCAGTCAGCGTTAGAGGAAAGGTGGTTGAAAGCTGTGCCTGCCACATCGCTGGAAAACGGACAAGAATTTGTGAGTCACTGTTTGCTCTGTGCGGTGCAAGAACTCTGTCTGACTCGAGGAGGCCGGCACCGTCTAGCAAACATGGCACACGAGAGGTGCTTTAGTTTTGCATCTCTGTGTGTGGCATTGCAGTTTATCCGTTCAGAACAACTGCATGAGGCCAAATGTGAGCGAAGAGACTTTATTCTGCACAGGATGAAACTTCAGATGTCCGTGTATGATACAAGCAACAGAAAACCGCTTTACTCGCGTTAAAATTCTGGGTTCAGTACAAATTTAGCTCAACCAATAGCCTAGCATTTATATATTCAATTTCAACCCGTCCCTTGTTTTCTTTCAAATTTATAATTTTATACAGGTTACAACTTAATACTTTTATAAAAGCAACTTGGATCACACTTTATATTAGGCATTTATGTATTTGCATAAAAACACTTTTTTCTGCTGTCGAGGTGGGTTTAGGGACTGGTTTAGTTGTAAAGGTGAACAGTGTAATTGTACAGTAATTAATTACATGCAGGTATTTTATATTTGGGTTACACTTTATTTTAAGGTGCCATTGTTGCCGTGTAATTATATATTTAAGTACTGAGTAATAGTTAACTAAAGGGTTATGGTAGGATTAGGGCTTGGTTGAGGGTTAGTTGCATGTAATTATGCATAATTTACTGTTATTACTATGGTAAGTACATGTAACAAGGACACTGTAAAATAAAGTGTTACCATTTTTTTAAATATTAGTACAATTTAAAAACATGAATGAGTGCATTGTATTGAATGATTCATTTAAATGTTAGTACATTGTAGATAAAGACACATTTGTGTGTCATTTGAGCTGTTTAAATCATTTTACAGTTGTGTTATGGTTTGTGGCATTGCATTGCAATGGCAATGAAGTTATAAAACTGGATATAACATAACAGAAAACAATAGTGATTTATTTTTTATTTTTTACCCCACACCAAAATTGTTTACATGCCTATAGTCTGTCTTTTAGCATGATCTTGAAACCGTATTTTAATATTTATGTATTGGCCCCATTTACTTCCACAAATACTGTCGAGCTTAATTTGTACTTGCAGTTTTAATTGAATCTCATTTAATTTGAAACTTTGAACCAGGACTGTATAAAGCACAGCTGTAGAGTCATGTGTTGGTGGTTAAATTGATTTTTTTCCCTGTGGCTGGCGTGTCCGTTAGCGAATTCTGATGCAAAAGTTTGTGACTCACGTCGTTTGGGTTTGAAAAGAGTGGAATTAACTCTGTGGTGAAAGTGCGTATGATGGCTAACTGGCTCAGGTTTTAGTCATAGCTCTCATTAGAACTAATCCACAGCCGTCTTTTCACACTGCGGGCTGGATGGTGGCCATATGGCATTTTTACAAGCAGACAACTGGTTTACTGCACATACTGTACGTCAAATGCTTTTTTTTTTTTTTTTTTTTTTTTTTGAAGAAGCCAGATGAAACGGTAGATTTGAGAGTGAAGTGTGTGTGTGTGTGTGTGGCGTCTAGGCTTGCTCTGGTTTGTTGTTGCCAGCTCTCCTCCAGTGAGGTTGTGACAGAGTTTGACTGGAGTCATGTGACCTTGTTGGAAGTGTGAGTACAGAGGGGCCGGAGCCAGGAGACCCAATCTGTCGCCCTCTCGCCCCACCCTTCACACACATGCAGAGATGGAAACAAATTGGCAAAAATGACCCTTATAGTATAGGCGCTCTCCAAATTCTAGGCAAAATTTAGGAAAATGAAGGAAAAATGAGACTTGGCTGATTTGTGCACGTCTCAGTCTTGTTAGGGAGTTTTTGGAGGCTCTATCTTCTCAGACATACACACTCACTATCTTAGACTATTTTTCTCTCTCTTTGGCATTTCTTTTCTTTTCTCTGAACAAAATGCGACTCAGGCTTGTGTTGCACCAGTTTTCCCCTTTGTTCTGATTGTATTAGGTGACGGGTCCACATGTTCTGGATCGTATCTGCTTTCATATGCAGTGAAATGCAGCTCTCCGGCAGCACTCTGGAGGCAGGAGGTCTGTGCAATAAAGAAACTTGAGTGCGAGACTGAAAACCACACCACACAACAAAAAAACGATATGGGGGGAAAAAAGACAACCAGTGATTGGAAGCTTTGTTGTGCCTAAACCGCCCCATTTTAGCGTTAATCCTTGACCTCAAACTGTCAGGCGCACCTTTTGACAGTCAAGAATATAAGTTCTGACTGAATAGCTGCTATGGGAAAATTTTGTTTTAATTGATCAGTACGTGCTAAAATACACGCTATAGTAAAAGTTGAGATGAAAAAAACCTGTTCACTGTGCACAGCATAAGATAAGAGAGGACGGTAAAACCGGAAGATGCGCTTGGGAAACAGGAAGGTAAAAGGGAAGAGATGCTTGCGAGCATACAAAATTGGGTAAGACACAAGAATTTTTTTTATTTCTTAGCCTCTAT
This sequence comes from Paracanthobrama guichenoti, assembly GCA_018749465.1. Lineage (NCBI taxonomy): Eukaryota > Metazoa > Chordata > Actinopteri > Cypriniformes > Gobionidae > Paracanthobrama > Paracanthobrama guichenoti. Next base: position 1,987,080 of record CM031946.1, read on the forward strand.
GATTTTCTTTGGCATGGCTCTATAATTTAAAAGGTAAAAGCTGATAGACGAGTACATGTATGTGTGTGTGTGTGTGTCCGCCGGGCTACAGGCCGACTGCACAGGAGGAGATTTGTTACTCAGAGTGTGGGTGGTAGAGAGGGCGTGAGTGTTGTGTGTGGTGCTCTGAATCCACTCAAAGAGGGAAGCGATGGAAAGAGAGAGAGGGAGAGGGAGAGTGCTAAAAGGAAGAAAGTGGATGAGAGATGGATGACGGGGGGACGCACAGTACTGTAGCTAAAACCTCTTCACAGAAATACAGCCCGTCACATCCGTTGAGACCCCACACAGACGGCCGAGCTGCTCTCCACAGGAGGATATATTTTTAAAACCACTGTGGCATTTGGAATTATCTTAGAGGTTCATCCGTAATGTTTTAGTAAGGTAGACACTTTTTCAAGCACTACATATACAAAAAGCACTGTAGGTCCGATGGGTTTGTAAATCCAGTGGAATTTGTTGCTTGCCAGATGTTTTGAAGTTGGATCAAAGTTATTGGTTGAAATGGAATAAAGATGTATCCTGAGCAAGGTAGAACCAAGGTATACCCCTCTCCCCCCTCCATCTGGATTAGATAAATCTAGTAGATCCAACATGGTACTATAGCCATTATGAGAAACTTGACTTTACCGCCATACCACAGATTGATGGCATGCATTAAGTGAATGACAGAAACAAACGTCATTGTGGCATATAAAAAAACGAATTGGATCTTTATTTGAAAAATACAAATTTTAAAGGATCTCTCATTCCAAAAATGACATTTCTGTTGTGATCGTTTTGCTCAACAACTTCTTCTGAAGCCATACGAATTAAATTATTATGAACTGAAAATTTGACATTAACTTTTGTTACGATTCCAGACCAAATTCAATGTTTGTAGAACATTCAGATTTTAAAAGCAAGGAATGTTCTGGAATGGCCACGTTTAAAGCGGAACGTGTTGAGCAGCAACAGAATTGTGCCTCTTTTCTCTCTCTTAGCCCTGGGTATTGCGTGGCTCTGTCAGAGATGTAGAAAAGGCAGTGTTACACAACAGGAAGTGAAGCACGTCTCGGGAGTTTTAAAGACAAATAGACCGGTTTGATCAAGTATAGTGCCGGCCTCTCTTGAGTCCACCTCTCAATACCGGCTCAAGTGCACAAACACAGGAGAGTGCAGGGGGAGAAGGAACACTTATAGCTTCATACTGTCTGATTGAACTCATTGTTCTGTTTTTTTTTTCCTCTTTTAAATGCCAGAGAAAAAGGATGATTCCTGGATTTCTCTTAAAACAAGCTTAATCTATCTATCCATCCATCCATCCATCCTAAAGAACTTAAAGTGTTTAAAATGTGATCCCCCCCCCCAGTCTGTCTGTCCATCCATCCATCCATCCATCCATCCATCCAAGAACTAAGCGTTTAAAACGTGATCCCCAGTCCGTCTGTCCGTCCATCCATCCATGAACTAAGTGTTTAAAATGTGATCCTCCCAGTCTGTCTGTCTGTCCATCCATCCATCCATCCATCCATCCATCCATCCAAGAACTAAGCGTTTAAAACGTGATCCCCCAGTCCGTCCGTCCATCCATCCATCCATCCATCCATCCATCCATCCATCCATCCATCCATCCAAGAACTAAGTGTTTAAAATGTGATCCCCAGTCCATCCATCCATCCATCCATCCATCCAAGAACTAAGTGTTTAAAATGTGATCCCCAGTCCATCCATCCATCCATCCATCCATCCATCCATCCATCCATCCATCCATCCAAGAACTAAGTGTTTAAAATGTGATCCCCAGTCCATCCATCCATCCATCCATCCATCCATCCATCCAAGAACTAAGCGTTTAAAATGTGATCCTCCCAGTCTGTCTGTCCATCCATCCATCCATCCATCCATCCATCCATCCATCCATCCATCCATCCATCCAAGAACTAAGTGTTTAAAATGTGATCCCCAGTCCGTCCGTCCATCCATCCATCCAAGAACTAAGTGTTTAAAATGTGATCCCCCAGTCCGTCCATCCATCCATCCATCCCAGAACTAAGTGTTTAAAATGTGATCCCCCAGTCCATCCATCCATCCATCCATCCAAGAACTAAGTGTTTAAAATGTGATCCCCCAGTCCATCCATCCATCCATCCATCCAAGAACTAAGTGTTTAAAATGTGATCCCTCAGTCCATCCATCCATCCATCCATCCATCCATCCATGGTACCTATGCCACCTAAGCGATCCGTATAATAATATCATTCTATGATACTTTTGTGATAATTCCCAGAGCCTGAGCACAAGAACAGCAGTAAAACTGTTACTAAACTGGGCAGCAGACTTCAAGTGGTGGTAAAAGTATAACTAAAAACTATGCAAGATGAGTGAGTCATATTAAGATCCGGGTTTAGCAGTTAGCTGCTTATTAACTTATAGTCTTACATGCACCAGGCCCACGAGCACAAAGAGTATGTTTAAACTGTAGCGTCAGCAAAAAGGCAGCCACCATTGTTTCAGCTTTTCAAAAGAACGTATAGATTGGACTGCTGACAGGAAGTGGCTGGAGCAGTCAAGGGTGGGTATACACAGTAATACAAATATGTGTTCTAATGGTTTTGATCTTAAAGGGACAGTTCACACAAAATGTCAAATGATGTCAGAATTTTAAATTAAAATTACCTTAACAGCTGACTACTATAACTTTTTGACTGAAGGTGTATTAACTTCCTCCCTCACAGCTGAATACTCAAGAGAAGACACTCGCCGTATGAACTCCTGTACAATGACAAAGCAAAATGATTGTATTTCAAGATGACTGTTATGAGGGACCTAAATTAGAAAGTACATCAGAAGCAGTACGTCCGTTCCTAAAATAAATGCTTTACAAGATGATTGCATTGCTTTTGGCCATTTGGGCTGAGCTAAAAAGCTGTGGGTGCTATGAAACCAAACATATCGGGCAACTCAGATCCCATTTCCTCTCTTTTTCTGTCCTTCCTTTTTCCTGATGAAAACTTCTCACTCTGTTGCGACTGTCCATCATTTTTCTTTCTTTCAGCCGACTGTAAATGCCATGCGCTCGCTCTCTCGCTCTCTCTCTCTCTCTCTCTGAGATTTAGAGGCTCTGAGTGTGACATGGAGAAGCTCAGCTTGTGTCTGCCTCGAGGCAGTGGTCCGACTCAGCCGGGGAAATTTATAAAGTGTCTGACGTTATCGCCATGCGGTATGCAGAGCATTCGTTCTCCCCCTTTCTCTCTCTCTCTGTATTCCCTCGTTCTGTATCCAACCTCTCTCTCTCTCTCACCAAATCTTCAACCGTTTTATATTGCTGACATCTCTACCCTGTTCTCTAACACTGTAAGCACCAACATTTGTCCTCTTGTGTTTCTTGCACTCCCCACTTGCTTTTACATATTTAAAGGGGTAGTTCACCAAAAATGTGAATTCTGTCATTTAAACAACCCAACAAATAAAGATATTTAGAATACTGCATGTAAAAGAGCATATAGAAACAATGAAAGCAAATGGACAAGGATGCTGTCAAGCTCTGAAAAGGACAAAAAGCAAAATAGGTTTTTTTTTTTTTTTTTTTTTTTTTGCAGTGATGCCATAGAAGAACCATTTTGGGTTCCCCAAAGAATAGAGGCTTTCAAACCGGGTAGTTATAAGATCTCAGTTATTGGAACTAGGCGGTCCAGATTTACCCCTTTGGCTATTTTACTGGGTGCATTCATATCGCCAGTAGGAACTCTGAAGTGGCTAAAGCCGGCCGACAGTGCCATCATTTAAGCGTGGAATTCAACAATGTCAACATCTGGAGGATGGTGTTTTTGTTGTGTGCCATGGGTTTTGTGTAACAGAGATGGAATGTAGACGTCAAATCAAGTCACCTTAATTTATACAGTGCTTTATACAATACAGATTGTTTCAAAACAGCTTTACAGTGATAACAGGAAAATGATTCAATGATGAAAATAGTTCATTTGGGCTGTACAGCAGCTCTAAAAGAAAGTGTCATTGTTCAGTGTTGATTCAGTTCCATTGTGAAAATCATCAATTATTAAATTAGTTCATTTCAACTATACAGCAGCTCTGAAGATAGTCCAGCTCAGTTCAGTTCAATAATCAATAATATTGTTGAATTTTAAGTCGTATGCCTATAAGTTATGCAATTAAAAGAGGCTAAGAGACCAAGTCTCAGACGTCAACTTGCAATTCTGGCTGAAAGAAAAGAATGTGGTTAACATTATTTTTCTGTATGTTTATGTCTTATTGTTAATGTTCAAGATTCCTTCAATCAAGAGTTTTATTTGTCACATACACAGTTATATACAGAATATACAACCAGCAGTGAAATGTAAACAGGTCCGCTCCATGGACAGTGCAAATTCACAGTTAAAACACAAGGGGGAAATTATAATAAAAATTGAGAGCAAAAGAGAGTAAAATAAATAAAAGCACAGTCTTCGCGGAGCGACCTGAACGGCGACCGAACACGGCGGCGCCATCTTGGTAAAAAAAAAAAAAAAAAAAAAAAAAGTTTGTGGAGTAAATATGTAAACTGTGTTTACGTGGCTTTTTAAAAATGGTGGGTGCTGGTGTTTCGTATGGCACGTGTTCGGCCAACCAGCGTACACTTTGCTGGGTTAGACCCTACTCTGAATTAGAGCTAATTTAGTCCCCCCAAAAGGCATTCCTATAACTAAAATCTTTCCCCAATTCCTCTCGGTGTGACCACGCCAAAAAGCAAGGTACTTCCAACAATAATTACAGGAACTATGGAGCAAAAGCCTTTAGTCTTTCAGTGGTCAGTTCTGAAAAGAACCATTTCATAGCGTGAAGAACATTTTAATAATCTTAATAACAATGTCTTTTTTATACATTAGCTTTGTTTGCGAAAAAGGTAGCACTATTTTACAGTTCTGTTCACCATGCACATACTATGTACTTATTATAGTAAGTGCAATAACCAGGTTTAAACCTAACCTTAACCCATGCCGTTATCACATATTATCTAGTACTTTCTTAAGTACACTGTAAGTGCACATACTGTAAAATAAAGTGCAACTGACTAAAATCTAGTTCTTCGCTGAAAATCATCCTCTCTAACATCCACTACTGCATATGCAAATGACTAAAATGCAATTGGTCAAGAAAGAAGGCATTCTCAATGACATCAAACCTGGCACAAAATGTCTTCACAGGACATATTTGAATACACACAGCCACAAATGAGTTTTCAGTGCCGAGGCAGATATGAAGATCAGTGAAGAACGACTTGTATTTGGTCATATGGACTATTTTTGGAGCCCATTCTTTTCATTGTATGGAAAAGAACAGCTAGAAAGTCATACAGGTTTTAAATGGCGAGTAAATGATGACAGCTTTTTACTTTTCTCACACACACACACATACACTTTGAAACTCATGTACCTGTATATATCTACTCATAAAACCCACATGGTGCCATAACGTCCTGTTTGCTGTGCATCTGCAACTTTTTCCATCTGTTCTTCCTCCCCCCTTCCTGTTTCTCTCTCTGTGAGAGGCTGGATGCTGGGAAACTGTGGATAGTGTTTTACTTTTGTGCTGCCACTTCTCTCACTCTCTTTTTTTTGCTTTGTCACTCAACGCGACATGTCCTGTCACATGGTTCATTCACTCCGACAGACACAGGGCCGGAGAGTGCTGCCTCTCTCTCCCTTCTATCCCCCCGCATTTCAATCTCCCTCTTCCTCCCTCTCATTTCAGCCCAGGGTCTATTCTGAGGCAGGAATTGGAAACTCAGTCTTGTGCTGATGTTTATCAGCCCATTCCAGGCCCTGCATTGCATTTCTATCTGAGAGTGTATCAGAGCCCCCGATTTTAGATAGATTTGATTAATGTTGTTACATACTCCATGGCATTACGTGGGAAGGAAAGAGGGGGATATACACAGCCAATACCTTTCTGTATAATCTTCTTATTTTGCTCCACTAGAGATCTCCACATCGGAGTGGCTAAATAGAAAACACAACATAAATTTGCAAATATGCACAGCCATATTTACGAATCTGCAAGTGTGTTCGGATGGACGGAGTCTGAGATGAAGCCAGAGAAGGACTCTAGAGGAAACAAGGAGAGAAATAGGTTGCTCTAGACTGACCCTATTAGGGAACCAATGTTAATACATTTCAGCAACATCCACCTGCTCGTGTTACTACAGTGATGACACAAGACTTCAATTAAACCCAGGCCAGGCGGGGAATTCACACACCGGCCCCGTCGACAACTCGCTGCCTTGATTTCTCTCCCTACCACAGCCGAGTCGCTCTGAAGCTATAGGTACAATACTTCAAAAACATGAAATCAAAATGCCTTTTTGCCATCAAGTTCCATCTTAAGTTTGATTTCACATCCTATAACAATTTTAGTAGTATTATAAATAAAATCTGCTGTGAATAAAATGTAAAATATGAACTAATACACACAAAGAGTTTCTCCATAAATGTAACAAAACAGTCTTTCCTGCCTTCCCATTCTCTTTGTACCTTGTTTCTTGTCTCTCTAAAACAGATTTGTCTCTCAGGATTAGAGCTGACATGATTGCAGATTTTGTTGCAGATGTGTTTTGTTTATGAGCGTTAAGTGATTCTGAAAAAGGCCTTGCCACTTCACTGCTTCCCATTTCCAACTGCTGCAATATTCTGCCCGCTGATATGCTTTACAGACTTTTGGAGAGACGGACAGGGACTTTCAGACGGAGCAGAATTTTTAATAAGTGGAAATCTCCTGCACCAGAAGGAGGAAAAAATATATATATCACGGTTTGAGAAAAAATTATATGGGACAAACCCCAGTGTGTCTGGGTTTAATTCAAAGCACAAAGTCGGCAGAGGACCCTGTGCTTTTTCTCGTTCAAATCATCTTATCCATATTTAAAGGATAAGACCTGAGTGCAATAAGTGAAAGCAGCTTTGCATACGAGATCACAGCCAATTAAACTGACAGTTTCTCATTCAAGGAGGCGAGGGGGGAGTCAAGTCAGGAATTTCTCAAAAGTTGCCTCAGACAAAAGAATGAAAAAACGGCTCTCGTACTCTAATATATGACCTGTCCGGAAAACCAGGGAAAGGAAAAAGAGGGAGAACGAGAGAGGGACAGAGAATCAAGAGAATAAAGTAAACAATTTGTTGCATCTAGCCTGCAAACACAACTGAACTGCAGCCTAACTGATCTGGAACACTGTACATAGGCAACAACTTTGTATGCTACAGAAATGCTCTATAATGCATAAAAAATATTAGGTAAAATAATGTATTTTTACTAGACTAACCTGTTTTTAATGGTTAATATGAATAAATTAATAAAACATATCTATATTATATAAAGTCATCTTAAATGGCATCCATTCTGGGAAAGATATATCTGAAAATGCCTTTTATTTGCCAAAAGTATATTTGAAGATATTAATAAGTTACCAGTTTTTTGGTCAGACTTAGAGACTTTTAAGATGCAATGTCTATGAGGACCTTGTTTTATTTTTTTTTGTACATTTTTAAGCATTTGAGCATGAAAACGTCTGCAAAGTTACAAAGTACAAAGTCACTCCAAAGGGAGCTATTCTCTATATCAGTGCGCACTGTTTTTGAACTTCCATTGTAGTCTTAAGTTTTCTTCCTCAAACGTACACATCACAATATTGCTCATTTAAATAACTCCCATTCACGGCATATCCCATAAAACGGGACAAGGCCTGGTTGATTTGCTTTAGTAGCATGTTGAAACTTGTGGTTAAGGTATAAGGGGCGTGACCAAACATGCACTTGACCAATCACAACACACTGGTACAGCTGACCAATCAGAGCACATTGCGCTTTTCGGGAGGAGATGCAGAGACAGGAACTAAGAGCGTTACTGACAGACTGGGACAAGAGGTGCTGCAACAATGTCAAATATGTGAAAAACAAGGTGTTTTTTGAACAAAAAATAAATAAATAAATAAATCAAGACTTTAAAAAAAGGGCATAATTAGTGCACTATGGTTTGGAACAGGGCAAATGACTGCGGACATTATTTGTTTCAGCTTTTAAAAAGTTCTGTACAAATAAGTTTGCATCTTTTCATTTGGCTATGAGTGAAAAAGCAAGATTCCATTTTTTTTTTTTTTAATTACCAAACTAGAAGGAAAATACAAACCCCATGATCCCTGACTGTAGGGTGACAATTAAATTCTCCAACTTGTATAACTAAAATGAAACAGGCTCTCTAAGAACAGCTCATGACCGATAAGGCACATATTTAGAGAGATACAACGGAGAGAAAATATGAGGGGGGAAAAAGACTAAATAAATGAAATAACAAGCTTGTGACTGTCAGGCACTGGAGGCGTGCCAGCAGCCGGAGCAGAGGAGGCGGCTCAGAGGAGAGAGAGAGAGAGAGAGAGAGAGAGAGAGAGGGGTGAGGGGTGGAGCCAGTGAGCGAGACGGGGAAAGAGAGATAGAGAGCCAGGGGAAAAAGAATTGTGAAGGAGAAAAGAGAACAAACCGATAGATACAGAGAGAGGAGAACAAAGGACAAGAGTGTGAGTATTTTCATCATCGAGAAGAATAAAAGCAGGAATATTAGACGGTATGATCGCTGAAAGGAGAGGGACAGGAATACAAGAAAAAAAAAAAACCAAGAGTGCAGATTATCAGAGATATACACTCTTCTTTTGAGAGAGTGTGGGTGTTTCTTCAATTACAAGCACATTTAGGCCTTGGTTGATTTTTATTGCAACAGATTTCAGCTTTTTTTTTTTTTTTTTTTGTCATATGGAGGTCACATTAATGGAAACTTTTTTAATTATTTCTTTTATTCATTTTTGGTATTTTTTCAAATGTATTTTATGTGCGTATTGATTCATTTAACCCTTGCCTCACACCCAGACTTTCAATCTTAAACTAATTAATCTTAAAAAATATTCTAAAAATATATATATAAAAAAACTATGATACTCTAAACAAAGAGTGAAATAGTTATAAACCATTTAAATCATATATTTTTTTGTTAAAAAATATTTTTATTTTTTTAAAGATGACTTCCAAAATGGTCATTTCCACAACCATCTGCTTCTGATAAAGTGTTTTTAAAGGTAAGTTGGTATAAAAAAAAAAAAAAGGTAAAAATTTGCTGCATATTTTTAAGAAATAAAATAGCCCTGGCAAGACAAAGGAGTTAAACACTTTGTTTTGAAAATGTTTTAAATGTTATTTTTTTTACCACATTACATGTACAATACTCAATCCTGTGATGCATCTGTGTCCACTGACAAATCAATTAAACAACAGAGTGTGAAAAGTCTTCAGGGCCAAATGTGCCTATAGCTGAAGAATTGAAGTGTGTGTGTGTGTGTGTGTGTGTGTGTGTGTGTGTGTGTGTGTGTGTGTGTGTGTGTGTGTGAGAGAGAGAGAGAATAAGAGGGAGGGGCGAGAGATTGAGAGAGTCTGTGTGAGGTAGAGAGTGTGATGGTGATAGAGCTTTCAGTTCTTTGTGTGAGTGTGTGTGCTGGTCAATGCACAGCAGTGCAGCAGCTCTCAGCCGCCCAGCAGGAAAAATCTCATCATTCTCTGCATACCGCACAAATTCCAGCTCGGCTTTCACCTCCTGGCCCCTCTCCTCCACCCTTCCCTCTCTCTCTCCCTCCCTCCCTCCCTCCCTCCCTCCTCTTACAGATGGAGACTCGGCTGAACTCTCTCAATCCTGGGGCCTCTTGTCTTCTCTTAGCCTCACCTTTGACTGCAGACCCTTCTGCTCAGCTCTCTTTACTAATGCCATAACAATATAACCACAATAAAAAAATCTGTGTGCTGGATGCCATGCTTCTTCAAATTTTTTTTTTTTTTTTAATCAATAAAACCTCAGTTCAAAACAAAACAAACAGTTCCCAGAGGAAAAGACTGACATCTCAAACTGTGCTCAAAGTCTGCAATGAAAAGATCTGACCAGGGGCGTTTCCTCTGAGGGGGCAAGGGAGGCAGTGCCTCCTCAGAAAATAATCCATATTAAAAAATGAAAACAACACAAATATTACAAAATGTGACATTAAAAGTGCATAAATCACTCGTTTTTCTAAAGCAACACTGTCCAACAGTGACACCAGCGGGTAAAGTTACAGCGGGAGTCCGCACCTCTCTTGCCTCCCCTGAGCCCATTGAGTTTTGACAGACCCCCTAAAGCATGCAGTGGGTTTGGTGGGGGGTAATTGAGAATGAATGGGGGAAAACAATGTGAGAGGAGGCACTATGATTGGATATGATTGGACTGTGCGATAAATCCCACCTCTTGTTTTTGGTCTGAATGAACAAAATGATGGCGTTAATGGGAGGTCTAATTAAAAAGCAAGTAAACAGCTTAGTCACTTATATATCACCACTTTATGTCATGTCGAAAATCAAACTTGAAATGGCCTTAAAACATGACAGTAGGTTTGCAATCATCTCTATACTGTTTGTTGAAAACTTTTTTTATTTCCCCTTGGGAATTTAATGAGACAAATTTGCTATATAACCATAAACTCCATCAAGTCTCTTTTTTTTTCCTCCTGGTGGATAATTATTCACTGTGATACATGCTGGTTTTCACCTACTCAGCAAATGAAAAGAACTCTCAGTGTAGAGGACATTCATTACGCTTCACCGCTCATTATAATATCACCATAATCAAATTGGCTCGCAGCCTGTACAATCCTGATATAATCCATGTGCTGTTGACACACCATCAATGATATTCACAGAGTCACTTTACACCATATTGAGACAGGAATTACACTATTCTAATCATTATCAACTTATTTTTGCATACAGTCTCATCCTGGGCGACTTGAAAAGCCCTGGTGCTTCAGCCTTGATAAAACTTGTATAAAAGCATGAAAGGCTCTTTCAAGTTTCCGACTGCATTACGCAGCGCTTTGGACCTGATGAAATACAGAAAATGTCAGAGTCGTTGAGTTCATTATGACCTGACTTTGAAAATAAGACTCTTGACTTTGGTTCGGACTGCAACTGCTGTACGACCAGACGGAGAAAGCAAACAGTGGAGTCCAAACCACTGAGACCACTAGTGAAAATGCTTCTTTTTTCCATTATTTTTCATTACAAAAAATATTTCAGAGCATTTAAATTAAAATAAGAGAAAAAACATGATCAAGTTAACAAATTTTCAAAAGTGAAAATGTTCAAATTAAAAATTTATTTCTAAACCTTATGATTTAAACCCCAGATAATGTGCTCTCAAGCTTTTGGACCCCTTTGTATTTAAGGACATGAAATTTGTTGCCATTTCTCCTGATCATACACACACAATGTCCATATCTTCTTTTAAATCTAGCTTTCTGGAGTGGATTGAGAGTGAATACTCTCTCAGAAGAGGAAGAGAGGAGAGCCGAGGGGAAAACAGAGCTCTTGTTTTGCCTCTTTCTCTCTCAGGGCCTCCCAAGATGCCACTCAGGGAGAAGCTATTAATCATTGACAGGCCCCCGTGGCTGTCTGTGTGTGTGTGTGTGTGTGTGTGTGTGTGTGTGTGTGTGTGTGTGTGTGTGTGTGTGTGTGTGTGTGTGTGCGAGGGCGTATGGTCTCAGCACAGGCAGGACATTGAGAGTAGATGGCTAAAGCCAAGCTGTGCATAGAAACATTAGCAGCATTCTCCACGCCCACTGTAAAGCCCTCTCTAAGACCTGGGAGTCTGTCCCTACAGCAGGTGAAAAAAAAAAAAAAATCCAGAGACAGAGAGAGAGAGAGAGAGAGAGAGAGAGCGAGAGCGAGAGAGAGAGCGAGAGAGAGAGAGAGAGAGAGAGAGAGAGAGAGAGAGAGAGAGAGAGGGAGGGAAAACAACGGTGGCATGCATGCACACACACACACACACACACACACACACACACACACACACAGCTGAAAACTGATCTCCCACAGGATATGCTTACAGCCCTGGCTGCTGCCTCTCTCACAGACTGCCAACAATGTTACACCCAGGAGAGGGTATGTGTGAGAAAAAAAAAAAGAGTTGGAGAGAGAGAATCATACGCAGGGTGAGGGGGAAAACTAGAAGGAGAGAATGAGGGCAGGAAAAAGCCAAAAGAGAAAACAAGGGGGTGTCTTTAGGGACAAAAAAAGAGACCCCAAAAAAACACACACAATGGAAACTGAAGATGGAGAGAGTGTGGAAAAGAAAACACAAGGAACAGACGGAGGCGGGCAGCTAGCATGAAAACTGGTCTTGGAGTAATGTAGCTTTAATCTGGCAGTTCCTTTTTGCAGAGCGAGGGATATTCCTGGGGAAGGGTGGGAGAGTAACACACACTCGACTCCGGCTCCTGGCCTCGAGACCAGCTGTGAGGCTGCGCTGCCCTGGCTGCTCACTGGGCCTTAAGAGCCACATCTAGCCATAGACCTGTATTTCTCTCTCTCTCTCACACACACACACACACACACACACACACACACACACACACACACACACACACACACAGGAAAGGTGGTATACAGTCACTCTGTCTGACACACCACCCCATAAATACACAGTGACATAGTCCAGGTGGACCTAACACTCATAAACACACACAACCATAGCACAGCACTATAACATAAACCAAAAGACAGCAATCAGAGTAGACACAATATTTAATTTACAAAAGTACAGCCTCTTCAGTATTACTTACTAAGAATGGGTAAAGATAATTGAATATAAAGAATATTAAAGCTAAAACAAATTACGTTTACATTTTATGTGGATAGTCCAATTTTAGATATTCTACAAACTCATAGAGTATTAGTAGACTGTTAGGTTAGGCTTAGTAAAATAAGTTGACATGTACTTGCAAAGTGACTTATAGAATGTCTGTTGGCGAACCATCAAAATAAAGTGTTAGCATACACTCACCTAAAGGATTATTAGGAACACCATACTAATACGGTGTTTGACCCCCTTTCGCCTTCAGAACTGCATTAATTCTACGTGGCATTGATTCAACAAGGTGCTGAAAGCATTCTTTAGAAATGTTGGCCCATATTGATAGGATAGCATCTTGCAGTTGATGGAGATTTGTGGGATGCACATCCAGGGCACGAAGCTCCCGTTCCACCACATCCCAAAGATGCTCTATTGGGTTGAGATCTGGTGACTGTGGGGGCCATTTTAGTACAGTGAACTCATTGTCATGTTCAAGAAACCAATTTGAAATGATTGGAGCTTTGTGACATGGTGCATTATCCTGCTGGAAGTAGCCATCAGAGAATGGGTACATGGTGGTCATAAAGGGATGGACATGGTCAGAAACAATGCTCAGGTAGGCCGTGGCATTTAAACGATGCCCAATTGGCACTAAGGGGCCTAAAGTGTGCCAAGAAAACATCCCCCACACCATTACACCACCACCACCAGCCTGCACAGTGGTAACAAGGCATGATGGATCCATGTTCTCATTCTGTTTACGTCAAATTCTGACTCTACCATCTGAATGTCTCAACAGAAATCGACACTCATCAGACCAGGCAACATTTTTCCAGTCTTCAACTGTCCAATTTTGGTGAGCTTGTGCAAATTGTAGCCTCTTTTTCCTATTTGTAGTGGAGATGAGTGGTACCCGGTGGGGTCTTCTGCTGTTGTAGCCCATCCGCCTCAAGGTTGTGCGTGTTGTGGCTTCACAAATGCTTTGCTGCATACCTCGGTTGTAACGAGTGGTTATTTCAGTCAAAGTTGCTCTTCTATCAGCTTGAATCAGTCGGCCCATTCTCCTCTGACCTCTAGCATCAACAAGGCATTTTCGCCCACAGGACTGCCGCATACTGGATGTTTTTCCCTTTTCACACCATTCTTTGTAAACCCTAGAAATGGTTGTGCGTGAAAATCCCAGTAACTGAGCAGATTGTGAAATACTCAGACCGGCCCGTCTGGCACCAACAACCATGCCACGTTCAAAATTGCTTAAATCACCTTTCTTTCCCATTCTGACATTCAGTTTGGAGTTCAGGAGATTGTCTTGACCAGGACCACACCCCTAAATGCATTGAAGCAACTGCCATGTGATTGGTAGATAATTGCATTAATGACAATAATTGAACAGGTATTCCTAATAATCCTTTAGGTGAGTGTATATTAAGCAGACAGTCTACTAATACTCTAATGACTGCTAGTTGACATGTAGTTGCAAAGTTACTTATAGTTAGTAAAATGTTTATATGTGCAGGTGACGATGAACACGAAGACAAGGAGATCGGGAACCAGGAAGACGGACTGAAGACAGGAGATGAGGCGAGATGATCACAGGTAAGAAGAAAGGTAAGGAGTATGATGTAGAGCAGTGTTGACTGCGACAAGACAAAGAGTGGATGGTGAACGGTGAATATAAAGGTGTGTAGATGATGAGGTGCAGGTGAAGTGAGTCAGTACTCTGATGATTGTGAACGAGTGGGCAGGTCCTGGTGATCATGTGACGAGTAGGGCTGTGATGGTGTAGCTGACTCTGTGACAGTTACAGCGTAAATATACATTTAAGTAACAACATGTAGGGTTAGGAATAGAGTTTTATTTAGGGTTAGTTGCATGTAGTTATGCATAATTTACTGTTATTACTACAGTAAGTACATGTAACAAGGACACTGTAAAATAATATTACCTTTAGAAACTCTCAGCATGATTACCTTTCTCAGAAAATTTTCTAAATTAATTTCCATAAAAGAGAGTTTAGTGGCTAAATCAGTCTAATCACACAAGGCTTCTTTAGGACTGATTAGTTGATTATGAAATATGTAGACTATTGTAGACTATGTATTAATTGTCTCAAAACTGGAAATTCTAATTAAAGATTAAAAGCATCTGAAATGAGCGTCATAACGGTTTTCCAGTGATAATCTGCTAGTAAGAAGATTAATAATCAGCAGCGGGTTACACGTTTCATTGAAATCTGTGTATAATAAGCAGACAGCAAAAATGGAAGAATTCACTATCCTAGAAATATATACAAAGTTAATAAGAAGATATGTAAAATGGTATGCCTTGATAGAGATTACATTCGTCTTCTCGTGCAATCTGGCGTACTGTTACTAGGTCAGAGGTCAGAGATTATAAAGGTCCCTTTAAAATACCACTGCAGGGCTCGAGACACTGCCTTTAACTCTAGTGTGTGTGTGTGTGTGTGTGTGTGTGTGTGTGTGTGTGTGTGTGTGTGTGTGTGGGGACACACAAACAAGTGATCCGCAGAAAGTTCCATAGTTGTGCATAAAGACTTGTGCAATTTTGTAAAGCACCATTACATGCAAGAAATTCAAGGGATGGACTGGTCAAAAGGGCCTTGTTGTAAAGTTAGATCTAATGATTAGCTAAATGGATTAAACAGAGCCAGGGTCTAATTTGTGTCTATGGATCTTTTTTTCAAATCCTATGCTTGGATACAGTGCTGGGGAACAGTGTGACAGTAAAGTAGTTACTACATTTATATATCATAGTGATCTATTAAGTTAAATGCTGTTGTTATCACTATATTTTCAATTCAAAATCTGTGTATCGGATCGGTGCATCCCTACTTTAATTTAGATTAAAGAAAATGGTCATCAAATAGTTAATGCCCCAGCATCAAAAAAATATACTGTACCTATAGCTTGTATTGTACAGTAGCGTTCATTAAATTTGGGGTCAGTAAAAAATGTTGTCTCAAAGTAAGTAAAATTTACATTTAACATTTTTCTTTGTCAAGTTTTTGAACGCATATGTTTTAAGTAAATTTCACATATGGAATTAAGTAAACTAACTAAGTTAAGTAAAATTAACAAAGAAAATAAGAAATTTTAACTTGGCCAGTAAAAGGTTGAGTAATTTCTACTTAGTTGAAGTTTCCTTTGAAATACTTATTACTCAGACAATATAACACAGAATTAAACCATGCTTTTACAATGTATGTTTTACTTAGAAACACCTACGTAAATAACACAATAGATATTGTGTAGACACCATATCTACATAATAGTAGTAACGTGGCACCTGAACACCGAGCCCTACTTGGTACATAATACACAGTAGAAAACGAGCTCCAAATGTCACAAAATGGCAAGTTACTAAACCTAACAACAAAAGCAATGATAAAACAGTGTAAATACAGCAAAAAAAAAAAAAAAAAAAAAAAAAAAACACAACCTCATTATTTTTCTCAATCCCCAGTGCACGAAGGGAACACAGTATCAGAAAAGCTGAGTAGTTTTACTTCATTTTATAATGTTGATATTTACGCTTTAATTTCTACAAGCTTGAACTTGCACAAGTACTAACAGAGTTTTTTTAATTATTGCCTGAAATTATTATTTTTTTCTGTAGTATTTACTTAACACCACAGAATAATTTTGATCAGTGTGTCACTTTTGATCAATTTAATGCATCCTTTGTGCATTTCTTTCACAAAACATATCTTACTGACCCCAAACATTTGAACAGTGTGTAGATAGCTACACTTCAAAAAGCTTCCACAACTCTGTTTAAATCAAGGTTGCACACAAACGAACAAGTGCACACGTGTTTCCTAGCATTTTATTGCATGCACAGCTGAAATCTGCACACTTGCATACAACAACCCCAGCTGTTCGGCTTTTTATTTGGCCTTTCCTGTGAAGGCGGAGTATTCATGCACAAGACGGGCGGGGCTGTAATGAGTCCAGACACCAAACATACTATAACTCCAGGTGAGGATATTAGAAAAGTGTGCAGGGTTAGTGGACCGCTACAGATAAAATAACAAAGTATTTCATCTTTTGCATTTCTTTTTACACCTCTGCATCTGTCACAAATCCTCTCTCTCTCTTTCTCTCCAGGGCTCACTGCACTGGTGCAGTGTGGCTGTCAGCGGTGCCTTACATCCTGTTAGAAACAGGGTGCTGCACAGTCTCAGGGGATTATCATGGCATAGCGGCACAACATAAAAGATGCTGGCTAATAAAACTGTGTGAGAGAGAGCGAGAGAGGGAAAAGGGGGGAGAAACAAAAAGAAAAGCTTGTTCAATATGGATCAGAGTGTCTTCCCCCTTCCCCCTTCCCTCCACTGCTTCTTTATCCCTCTCCATCACTCTCCCTGGTCCATCACCTGCCGCGGTTGGTCCTGAGGCAGCAGGCAGGCAGGCGGGCAGCTGGCCAGATAGGGAAAGGCACGGCTGGTCTGGTCCGCGCTGGGCCTGGCTGGGCTCAGACCATGTCCATGGCCTTCTGAGGCAGGGAGCCGCTGGCTAGAGCTGCTTTCATCCTCCCAGCAGAATTAATCACCAAAGCCTTCAAGCTGCCAACCAGCAGAGGAGACTGTCAGCCAAGAGGGGTTCTGGCACCAGCCCAGGCTTCTATCCCTGCAGGGGCCTTCTATCAGATCAAAGACTGCCACCATCACGCACCCCCCCATACACCTCTTTTTTGTTGATGTGGCAGTGGGGATGTAGATGATTCTGGAGATTTTATGAGGAAAAGATAGCTGGCTTGATGAGGACGTAGATACATGTAATTAGATTCTGAATGTCTAATGAGGGATGCGCCGTTCCTCTCAGAGCTTGAGGAAGATACTGAGCACCTGCTCAAAGCAAAAAAAAAAATCACTCCATCCACTAGCACCTCAGCCAAGGCACATCCCCATGACAACCACGAGCCAATGAGACGGCTGCCACACGGGTCACACAAGCCTCCCACAGCACTGGACAATACGTCTGAGAGGAAATGCCCTCGCTCTGTGAGATACAGCTCTGTTCATCAGGTTGTGTGAAAATGGTTTGCGCACTGCTGTTCGGTATAGTGTTCGCCAAAATGCCATAGTTACTGGAGTTGTTACAACTGTAAAGTTTTAATAAAATAAGATGGAATTGCCTTCAAAATGGCCATTGTCATTCTTTATGACATCAGAAGTGAATTCAAGTAACACTGTGTCTACATCGGACGAGAGCAGCGCGACAAAAGACAACAGAGCCCATTATAATCAGTGATGTTGTCTACAATGGATGCAGCAACAAATCTCCAACAGTGAACTGATGCCTCGTTCTATTTATGACGTACACCAAGCACTCGCGATACTTCTCATAGGAAGGACAAATGGATTTGCAACAGTCGCTACATATTGGATATTTAAAGGGGAAATATACCTAAAAATGAACATTCTGTCATAATTTACTCACCCTCCTGTTGTTCCAAACCTGAATGACTTTTCTTCTTTTGTGGAACAAAAAAAAGATATTTTGAAACCAAATAGTTTTGGCTCCTGTTGACTTCAATTGTCCGGACAAAGAATACAATGGAAGTCAATTGTCAATTTGATTGCCAATATTCTCCATACAATTTGTGGACTATCCCTTTTATTGTGGACATTTCCCCAAACTTTCATTTCAAGGACCTTTGTCATCATCTAACACTAAATTAAAAACACTAATAGTTTAATAACTGTTAAATATATCAAAAATTTAAATCCATTTGTCATTCCATCCATCCATCCATCCATCCATCCATTGATGGAGCCTGAGGAATCATTTTCTTCTCTCCACTCTACCCTCGGGGACAGCAGGATTTTAATTGATTAGCGGCTGGCACAAGATCAGATAAACATGCAGATTTGGCAGCTTGGCTAGGGACTGTTGCTCATCCGCCTTAAGCACACACAGACACACACAGTATTTTGTCAGTGGGTTGTGCTTCAGTGGCACATGGAGCCAGCGTTAGGTGTCTGCAGGGACTCCACCCCGCTGAAGGCAGCCGACGTCGTGGCTACTTATAGCCACGCCATAAATCAAGCTGTCAGTCTCAGTCACGCTTGCTGGAACACTCATGTTCCAGAGCGGTCCTCTCCACACACCCCGTGCTAAACTTTCTCTCCGAGACACTGTGAGAGCTCAGTGTGCCGTGACCTGAGTTGAAGTCACCACAGAATATGTTGCAAGAATAAAAACAAGAACTGAGAGGCGGCTCAACATGTCGCTGCATATTGAGAAGGGTGTCTCGATTCTTAACATAAACGCTCTTGTCCTGGGAAAAGTTTGCTTCATTAGTAGAGTTTGGAAGAATATCTGTGTCTGGTTGTATTGTCTAAATGAAAAGTGACTCAAATAAATTATAAACAAGTAAATAGAAGTGTGCATTTGAATTCAGCAATTTTATCTTTTATCATTAATTTACTAAAATATTATATTGTAAGTTAGCTCTCAGCCCCTTTCTGTAGATTTTCTCCAGAGCTGCTTTATTAATGAATTGAACTCATTCCATAATTTTACAGCAGAATTGAAGTCTGTTTGCATCATAATTTTATCACTGTGAAGCTGCTTTGAAACATATAAGGCTCTATATAAATAGGTGCCTTAACTTTACTGGATTTGGCCATAAACAAACAAACTAACTAACTAATAAACATCGTTCAAAGTTAGCAAGCATATTAGTACACAGATGAGTTACATCTATATCATTATTTTATAGTTCAAAAGTTATTTTATAGTTTTCATTTTTAGTGCCTTTGCCATTTTTAAATATTTCTGTATAGTTGAAATCAATTTTTAATTTCAGTTTCAGGGCATGTTCACATTTGTATTTTTTTCAAATCATAATGCATGTCATTAAACATCCAAAACAATGTTGTGTGCTTAGTTTAATATGCTCGCATGTGCATACATATGATGGTATTTTTACTAGCTGAGAACTTGTGAAGAGCTTAGAAAATGTGTAAAGGCGTGAAAACAGCTTTAGGAATTCCTTCATCACTCACACAAATGAAGATCTACTGCAATAAGATGCTGTAATGAAGCCTATGCCGAACAGTAATGTAACAGCGCATATGATGAGAAGAATTAGACATGCTGTCCTTTTTAGGGTTGCATCTTGTGACATCACTTCCTCTTTTTAGGCCATTTAGATATCTTTGGTCAGTGCTGTGTTCATATCAGTCGAACTGCAACTGGAAGTGGACCTAGATGCACCTTTTCAGTGGATAAATGGCAGCATTCACACTTATTCAAATTCAAATTAAATGAATAACAGAGCAATCGCACCAGAGTTCGTTTTAATCGAACCAAACATGCCAAGTGTGAACGCACCCTTAGTTTTAGTACTTCTACTTAAACTTGAGGTTGACATTTTTCCATCTAATATCTATATTTTTATTTCAGCCGAAAACATTTTAGTTAACATTAACAACACTGCAACATTTCCCAGTTACATTGCTCTCTCTTCCTCCTTATTTCCTCTCTCCTCTAAACTAAAGAAAATAGCAAAAAGCCCCAAAAATCCAACTAAAACTGTTTACACAATGTTTAATGTGATCACTTAACTTATCCAAATCTTTGATTAAGCAAAATAATATCACAATCTATTACAGCTGGCATATTTCTGCAATGACATTGGAAGGACAGAAATGCGTGTTTAGCACTTTAGGCCACTAGGGGATCAGGCTGCTGGTTTCCTGCCGAAAGAGCTCCAGGTCAGGGGAGAACCAGGTGCTAATGAGCCACGGCTCAGGGCCAGCTCCAGGGGCCGGAAGGGTGACGCCAATCTCCCTCGTTTAAAAGTAAACCGAGAGAGAAACAGAGACATTAGAAGTAAAGTAACACAGGATTGTGGGTCACACGGCACCTGTTGTCCACCTGACCCCACACGGCTGCTGCACACACGTCCCCATTCCCAGCAATCCCTCCATGACCAATGTCACAGCCTCCGTGGAGTCTGCCGATTTCACGCTAAGGGGAGGTTGGGGCAGACAGGACACTTGTCTGTCCCTGCAGCCTACGCACTGTCATCAGCCCCCTGCAGCTTGAAGCATATGGGAAAAGCTTGTGGTAAAACTGAACAGATCCGCTGTGGACACTGGAGCGACATGCAGGGGCTTTATGATGGATGCCTAGGGCAGATAAGGGAAAGCGGTCTGGCTTGGCACGAACAAACGGATATAAAACGTTCAAACGTGTAAACAGGGTCCAACATGTTTTGTGATCTGGTCACATAAACCATAACAGTTGTAAATGCTAATGCATTCTGATGTATCACAGACAACAGTGATGAACCTACTCAATATCCAAACATCAAAACTAGGGTTTTAGACTGCGGTTATAAAAGAAAACAACCGTCTGATTGAAAAGCTGATAACACATTATGCACATTTACATACAAATGAACACAGAATATCTTCAGTTTATGGAATAAATTGCAGTGTTTATTTGTCTAAAGTAGGCCTATATTGGAAGGCAACAGTTTGGTGACTTTTTAGTGCTTTTTCCCACGTTGTTGTGCTTAAATATCATGTAGTAAAATGCTGACGTAATACATGATGTATGTAGCCACAATATTACTGACCCTGCTTTTGAAATCTGATCATACATAGTCACAGGAGACGCATTTGAGAAGCATGTAGCTACTAGGTGTAAACAGCAATGTCTTGGCTGACCACGTGTGATCGGATCACCCAAGATGGATGTTAATACCAGGTGTCAACATGGCCTAAAACATGTGACCCGTACAATGTCTCAGATCAAGTGAACCTACTTGATTTAGGTTTGCAAAACACACGACAAGCTGGCACAGACAGAACAATTTTTTCTGCTTTTCCAGACAGATTGTGCTTGTGTCTTTTGCAGTATCTCATGCATGACACAGCATTTTTTTTTTTTTAAATGGCTTGCTCAAACGGTTTCACAGACAAGGCTTAAGCCTAGTCCTAGACTAAAATGCATGTTTGAGCTGTCTTAACTGAAAGCAACTCTTCTTAAAATACACTATATTGCCAAAAGTTTTGGGACGTCTGCCTTTACATGCTCGTGAAAATGACATCCCATTCTTAATCCGTAGGGTTTAATATGGAGTTGGCCCACCCTTTACAGCTATAACAGCTTCAACTCTTCTGGGAAGGCTTTCCACAAGGTTTAGGAGTGTGTTTATGGGAATTTGTGAGGTCAGGCACTGTCTCCGCTCTAATTCATCCCAAAGGTGTAGTCAAGTTCCTCCACACCAAACTCACTCATCCATGTCTTTATGGGCCGATGCTTTGTGCACTGGTGCGCAGTCATGTTGGAACAGGAAGGGGCCATCCCCAAACTGTTCCCACAAAGTTTGGAGCATGAAATTGTCCAAAATGTCTTGCTATGCTGAAGCATTAAGAGTTCCTTTCACTGGAACTAAGGGGCCAAGCCCAACTCCTGAAAAACAACTCCACACCATAATCCACCCTCCACCAAACTTTGCACTTGGCACAATGCAGTCAGGCAAGTCCCGTTCTCCTGGCAACCGCCAAACCCAGACCCATCCATCGGATTGCCAGACAGAGAAGCGTGATTGGTCACTCCAGAGAACACGTCTCCACTGCTCTAGAGTCCAGTGGTGGCGTGATTTACACCACTGCATCCAGCGCTTTGCATTGCACTTGGTGATGTAAGGCTTGGTTGCAGCTGCTCGGCCATGGAAACCCATTCCATGAAGCCCTCTACACACTGTTCTTGAGCTAATCTGAAGGCCACACAGTTTGGAGGTCTGTAGCTGTTGACTCTGCAGAAAGTTGACGACTTCTGCACACTGTGCGCCTCAGCACGCGCTGACCCCGCTCTGTGATTTTATGTGGCCTACCACTTCGTGGATGAGTTTCTGTTGTTTCCAATTGCTTCCACTTTGTTATAATACCAGTTGTACAGTAACAGTTGACCGTAGAATATTTAGTAGTGAGGAAATTTCATGAATGGACTTATTGCACCTATCACGGTACCACGCTTGAATTCACGGAGCTCCTGAGAGCGACCCATTCTTTCACAGATGTTTGTAGAAGTGTCTGCATGCCGAGGTGCTTGATTTTATACACCTGTGGCCATGGAAGGGATTGGAACACCTGATTCAATGATTTAGAGGGGTGTCCCAATATTTTTGGCAATATAGTGTACATGTCAGTACCATGGTTTTGTCTCAAGATGGGTACTTTATAAAAGCTACATACATGTCCTAATTGAACTAAGGCCTACTCCTGGTTTAATCTAAGCCCTGTCGATGAAACCAGGCCAATTAGTAACATGTTAAACTAAATCTAGCTAAATTAAAATGGAAAAAAAAAAAACCCTCCCTCAATAAATGTTTGTAAAGCATACAAGTATTGAAACTTGTAATGTATAAAGATTCCCAGTTTCTATTAATAAGAATCTTTAAAATAATGAAATAATAAAACCAAGCAGAATTTTCATAATACGGGATATGCGCAACAAACCGTATTCTGTAAAACAGGTTGCATTGCTTCCGGTTCAGGTCTTTTGTACATGCTTCATTAAATATAGATGCCTTCAAAGGAGAATAACCGATGTCCATTTACATGACATTTTAAAAAGACAAATGACTAATTTAGCCTTACATAATTTGAACTTTTAAACTGTATGTAATTGTACTTAGTGTGACTTTGGTAGGTGACCGTCTTTTCAAAGGTTTTGACCTTTAGTTGTGTGTTCTTCTGTGTCTCAGACCCTTCCCACCTCCACGCTACTGAGGAAAAATGCAGGACATGAACAAAACTGAGTGATTCTCTCTTCCCCTCTCTCTCTCACGTAAGCCCTCCCTTGTGTTTTTCCAGCCGAGCTCTTTCTGTGAAAAACAATTAGACTAAAACTGCTCAATACCCAAGGTCCTCTGAACGCTTCTTTTTAAATAGAGCCGTCAAGGTGACTTTTCTCCAAACACCCACTGCTTCTGTTTTTTCTCTCTTCTCCTTCTCCTCTCTCTCTCTCGCACGCTCTGTCTTTCACACAGACTTGCTCATCGCTTTCCTCTCACGCTGTTATTTCCCACTGAGAAGACTATGTCCGATCAGAACACCTTTTTCTGACGGAACACGCTGCAAACGCAGTAACAGTGTGTGTCGACCCTGTGAGAACATATCCATGATTCCCTAAAGTGCGTTGGGCACAGACAGCAGGGCCACACACACACTCTCTCTCACACACACACTCTCACACACACACACTCACACACACACACACACACACACACACACACACACACACACACACACACACACACACACAAAATCTCCAGACAGACTGACTCTCTTTGCTTCCAGAGAGTGATTAAAGGAGAAGAGAATAGGTGGGTAAAACAGGGAATGCTGGATTGTCAGGTACAGTAGGCCTGAAAAGCATTTGGACACATAAGCACATTTAAAATGGTCTATGATGCAAGTGGCATCTGCAAAAAAAGGCTGCTTTACGCAGAACTAACTTTTTTTCTGAGCAATTTTTGCAATGTTTTTTTAACAAACTGATATCAAGGTGATGTATAGCATTTCCAAGTATAACAGTTTGTCACTGAGGAGGTACAATTTTGTAAATTTTGTGCACCCAGTTTTGTATTTTAGAATAGTACACTTTATTAGAATTGTTACAAATGTTTTTGAGAATATATTCAGAAAATAGCTATCTAACCACAGGTTTATCACATTACATGAACATATGACAATGCATGAATTCATTCATTTCAACATTTACTAATCTTGTTAAAACACTCACCCAGAAGAAGAACATAAGTTGTGAAAAATCAGATCGTGACATGATATAATGCCTAGAAATCACCACCAAAAAAAAAAGTATCTGTGTACTTTCTTCACCGAGTTGAATATCTACAGACCAGAACTTTGGCTGTCAGATGATAGCACTGATCTATATAAATCACATCCATACATACACACTCACCTAAAGGATTATTAGGAACACAATACTAATACTGTGTTTGACCCCCTTTTGCCTTCAGAACTGCCTTAATTCTACATGGCACTGATTCAACAAGGTGCTGAAAGCATTCTTTAGAAATGTTGGCCCATATTGATAGGATAGCATCTTGCAGTTGATGGAGATTTGTGGGATGCATATCCAGGGCACGAATCTCCCGTTCCACCACATCCCAAAGATGCTCTATTGGGTTGAGATCTGGTGACTGTGGAGGCCATTTTAGTACAGTGAACTCATTGTCATGTTCAGGAAACCAATCTGAAATTATTCGAGCTTTGTGACATGGTGCATTATCCTGCTGGAAGTAGCCATCAGAGAATGGGTACATGGTGGTCATAAAGGGATGGACATGGTCAGAAACAATGCTCAGGTAGGCCGCGGTATTTAAACGATGCCCAATTGGCACTAAGGGGCCTAAAGTGTGCCAAGAAAACATCCCCCACACCATTACACCACCACCACCAGCCTGCACAGTGGTAACAAGGCATGATGGATCCATGTTCTCATTCTGTTTATGCCAAATTCTGACTGTCTCAACCATCTGAATGTCTCATCAGAAATTGAGACTCATCAGACCAGGCAACATTTTTCCAGTCTTCAACTATCCAATTTTGGTGAGCTTGTGCAAATTGTAGCCTCTTTTTCCTATTTGTAGTGGAGATGAGTGGTACCCGGTGGGGTCTTCTGCTGTTGTAGCCCATCCGCCTCAAGGTTGTGCATGTTGTGGCTTCACAAATGCTTTGCTGCATACCTCGGTTGTAACGAGTGGTTATTTCAGTCAAAGTTGCTCTTCTATCAGCTTGAATCAGTCGGCCCATTCTCCTCTGACCTCTAGCATCAACAAGGCATTTTCGCCCACAGGACTGCCGCATACTGGATGTTTTTCCCTTTTCACACCATTCTTTGTAAACCCTAGAAATGGTTGTGCGTGAAAATCCCAGTAACTGAGCAGATTGTGAAATACTCAGACCGGCCCGTCTGGCACCAACAACCATGCCACGCTCAAAATTGCTTAAATCACCTTTCTTTCCCATTCTGACATTCAGTTTGGAGTTCAGGAGATTGTCTTGACCAGGACCACACCCCTAAATGCATTGAAGCAACTGCCATGTGATTGGTTTTATTAGATTTTATTTTGCCAGTTTTTTTATTAGGTGATTTGGTTTGATTAGATAATTGCATTAATGAGAAACTGAACAGGTGTTCCTAATAATCCTTTAGGTGAGTGTAGATCAGTGGATGACATTCAGAATGACAGTTGACAGATGTGAACATGACAACTTCATGTTGTGACAAACACAACTGATATATTTCACCTCAGAGAAGAAAGTACATGGATTGTATTTGGTAACTTGATTTCTGAAAACTTGTGTGCTTTTTATGGGCGAATCGGAGTGAACTGTGGCGCTAATAGAGTCTCACAAATGCATACGTCGCATAGCCATGCACAGAAGACAAATGACCAAGTATTTTCGTTAAATAATACATTCAATTTCATGTTTTTTACCCTTTCATACATTCCAGAACAATTGGAATATGATATGTAGCATCATCAAACCAATCTGTGATACTTTTTTTTAAAGATTGATGCTGGTCGCTATATTCACTGCCATAAATGGACAACGCAAGCGAGACATTAAAAAAAAAAAAAAAAAAAAATTATAATAATATTCTCCTTTTGTAGTCCAAAAAAGAAAGATGGGTATACGCCATTAGAACAACACCAGGATGAGTAAAAGATGACTTAATTTTAATTTTAGTGTGAACTATATCTTTAACTATTGTTTACTAATGGGATCTTATAGTAAAGTGTTACCATGCTTCGCTTGGTAACTGTTCTCGAGCTATCTTTCTTTAAAACAAATGCTACTTGTTGAGATACTTCATTAAATGCAAGGACATTCAGACTTCTTTACGTGTAGTTTGAGTGTCTGGATAATTTTTAGAGCCACTTTCGATATGAAAGGGTTTGTGAGTGTTTGAGAAAAAGGAAAACAACTCAAAGCAAAAGTGACAAGGCCTAATAAATGGAAAATAAAGCATTTTGCTTGGAGCATCTGTCCTTCTCTTTCTCTCTCTGAACAGATTAGCTATGAGAGAGAGAGAGAGAGAGAGAGAGAGAGAGAGAGAGAGAGAGAGAGAGAGAGAGAGAAAGACAGAGAGAAAGACAGAGAGAAAGACAGAGAGAGAGAGAGAGCCCAAGGCCACGGCCGGTCTGATCCGCCCAGCTCCCCGAGGCACTCTTAATTCTGACACACATTCATCACTCTCTCCCACACTTCATCATGAGCACTCCTCTAAGCTCACACCTCCAGATGAGATCCCAGTACTCTCCCTCCCTCCCTGTATTCATGTTTCCCCTCTAACAGCTCCGTACAAAGAAACATGACTTGCTTTCTTAAGAATTAACAATGTCAAAAGTAAAAAGCACAATCTAAAATCTCTGATGTGTCATAACTGGTTTCTGACACAGAAAACTGGATGTGTGTCTCAATGGGTAGGGCAGTGATGGGAAAAAAAGCACCACAAGGTCATTTAGCCTCTCCCTGCTGGCTCACGTACACTCTGTTGGCGAATAGAAGAAAAACACTGAATCTTCCGGGCCAGTTTTCCAGGATCAGGGCGAGGTTGAGCTCAACTCTCTTCCTGGAGTGAGACCCACGCTGACGGATAGATGCTCATGCTCTGTCCACCTTAAAAGGCTCAAAGGCAAGAGCATCATCAAATCGTCAAAACAAGGCATCCATCTACAAGAGATGGATAAATGCAAATGAAAATGACTGCATACAGCGTTAAATGTGATTATACAGCAAAAATATAACTTTCTTAGCAGCCAAAAATGTCTTTTATGATGCTTATAAAACAATAGAGTGTTTCAGAATTCCCAAAACATACTCTCTGCAAATATACAGTTACTTTCAGCTGTGCAAGCTTGATTTTACATGTTTAAACTGCATGTACATTTCAGCATTGCCAAAAAGCATGCTAAAGTGGCATTCATGTAACACATTGTCAGTTCAACTATTTCAGCCAAATACTGTACAGCAACAGATTTAGGTAAAGTTTGTTCAAATGTTAACATGACATTTTTGGCTATATGTTTGTTACTGCCACAGTAATGCAAGGATGGATGTTAAAGTCTATGTCAAATGCTGTTTGCAACCCATTTCCTTGCTTTAATGTGATGCATTTCCAAGTGAAATAAGATATTTAGCAGGAAAAATATTGTTGGGTGGTGATTGATTTTATCTGTCAGGAATCATTTGAATTGAAAAGTGGGCGTTATATATCAGACTGGAGCCAGAGAGAATGCAAATTCACTAAATCAATGACTAAATAGCTATTTGGCTTTCAGTAAGCTTAATCTGTATCTGAGTTTAACAAAGCACTCAAAAAACTGCAAAACAAATGACCAGCACTAGAGACATTTCCTTTCCTGTTTGTGATGTTTACATCTAACTCAACAAATCACATAAAAAGCTAAATGAAAGTAGACCGACATGCTGAAGCAGAAGGAAAGACGCTGCAGAGTTCTGCCTGACGACAGACAACAGATGTGTTCGTGTCCAACTGCCTCCTGGCCGTCTGTTTGTTCACGCACAGAAAGACCACATGCAGATATCGAGCACAGTTACGTGACAGCAGAAGTATAGAAGTTCCAGATTAAATTCCCTCTTGAAGACACAGGGACAAATGACAACAAACACTCTAAGGACTGTGAGGAAATCCATGAGTTTCTAAATTGTGTGGATGTAGTATGATCCTCAATTTCTTTCATTCCATCTGCCATTTTCTTTTTAATGTGATTGCAATGCGTGAACATTCTATTTTTGGTTATAAACTTTATACTTCTTTATACGAAATTAAAGTTTGAAAATCTCCCAGTGACATCAAAAGAATGTTCAGCATTCAAAATCTAAAAAATAGTGATGACATCATTGGAATTTTGCATACTGAATTGTGAATTGTCATGGTCATCATTTTAAGATCCATTTTGCTGGTGCAATAAAAGTAGTTGGCTGTGTAAACTGTATAAATGTGTCTCTCAAGTCTGATCAACCAATCAGTTTATACAGTTTATGTCAAGTTTAGGCTTACAACCAGGGTGAGGTGCTTCTATATCAGAGTTATTCACCTATCATTTCCCTCTGGTTTTAGAGAGAACTTTTTGGTGGTTTAAGGGTATGGATATGGTTAGGATTCAGTGTTGTTCCAGGATCAACAAAAAATGCTGACCCAGGAACACATCTAACTCAGCAAAATCAGGATGTGCTACCTCACCAACTAAAGTTAACACTACTGGCTGAATGCTACATCACCTCATTAATATTAATGAGCCGGGCTGATTAGGTTTAGATCATTCTCTAGATCTTCACTGTCTCCCTCAACCTCTCTACTTCCTTTGCATCGTTCTCGCCACATTCCTGTCTTCTCGCCCTCCAGCAGAGTGAGATTAGAGCGTGGACGGCCTGTTCTAGTAGCAACTGCATTCAGCAGCCCCCTTTCACAGACCTTCAGGCTCTCTGTCTCAAACACAAACACTTACTCTGGCTTCAGTACATTCTCAAGGTCTTATCACCATTACACAATCCCAAATTTTTCAAAATCTTTCATACATCACCAACGCTGCTATTCAAGTGCCTCTCTTGCTCTCTTTCTCTCAGAGCAGCACACACACATTGACTCTCACTCTCTCTCTCTCTCTCTCTCTCTCTCTCTCTCTCTCTCTCGCTCTCTCTCTCTCTCTGTGTTGAGTGTCAGGATGTTTGCTACTCTTCTCTGCAGCGTTGCGCTCCACTGCCTGCCTCTTCCTCCTCCACACAGGCTCGGCTCTCTCTCCCGCAGCTCCCGGGAGAAGGCTGCCCAGTTCTGACCTCTCTTGCTTGGGGAGGCTGGCTCCTCTCCACCTGCCCTCCCCTCTGCTCCAGCCTCCACAGATCTAGACCTGGCAGCCACCCAGAGCCGGCTCGCTCGCTCACTCACACCCTCCCTCAACCCCACAGCGGGCGATACACTGCGCTGCTTAGGTGGGCAAGAGACAGTTTGAAGGCCGACAGATAGAGAGAGACAGAGTTAGACAGAAAGAAAGGGAAGAGATTGCCACTGTACTGTACTGGTAAGCAATTTTTTTCACCAAAAAGCCACAGTTACAACAATAACATTTATGCATTGGCAGACACTTTTATCCAAAGCCACTTGCATTGCATTAAAGTTACACAATTCATGCATTCCCTGGTAAAAGAAGCCATGACCTTAGTGTTGCAAGCACCAGGCTGTTTGAGTTCCAGGAAGGGAAAGGGATTAATAAACTATAACCCAATCTTCAAACAGTGTAGCGTGTCATAACAGAGCATGTAGTCAGCAGGTTTCCATCTCGATGGATAGTCCCTCCCACAGTGAAATCCCACTGGTCCAAAATCTTGCGCCACAAAACTGAACATCAAATATGAGACAAATCATTCGTTTTGACAATCTTTTCATTTTTGCACTTTTTGATGCCACTGCACTACTACGGCTTATTTATTTTTTATTTTTTTATGCTTTTGAGAGTCTTCTGCTCACCAAGACTGCATTTATTTGATCAAAAATACAGTATAACAGTAATATTGTGAAATATTTAAAATATTTGTTTTATATTGTAATATTTTGAAATGTAATTTATTCCTGTGATGCAAAGCTGAATTTTCAGCATCAGTGTCACATGCTTCTTCAGAAATCCTTTTAATATGTTGATTTGCTGCTCAAGAAATATTTTTATTATCACAGTTGAGAATGGTTGTGTTGCTTACTATTTTTGTGAAAAACATGATACTTTTTTTCAGGACTATTTATTAATAGAAAGTTTAAAAGAACAGCATTTGAAATAGTACATTTCATATGTTACTTTATAAATGCCACTTTTGATCAATATAACGTATCCTTGCTGAATAAAAGAATTTTAAATTAGCTTTTATTAGCTTTGAACGGTACTGGATATGCATATTCTAACAATATGATTACAGTGATTGCGAATATTACCAGCTGATGTACATTCATGGTATACATTCATTCAGCTATCCAAAACAGAACAACAGTGAGGACTTGAAAACAGAAGGAAGCAATAAACTGCATGATTTAATTAATATTTCTGAAATTTTAACTGTTCGAAAGTTATTGAGCGATCCACCAGGGGCGAGTGTGCATTCGAGCAAATATGGGCCACAATGGGGGGAAATCCATTGCCAGCTGAACCCAGATTGATGATCGTCTCTCGCAGCGGCAGCAACATCTGGTAAATGCCCACATGCAGAGAACAACCCCCTTCACAGGCTACTAATGGAACGGCCCAAATTGGTGTTTGGGCCCGAACCAAGAACACGAGTGTCGTCTGTAGCCATGCAGAACTAGAGAGCAGACAGCTGGGCACAGATACTGATTGATCACAGTGGTGCGTACAGGAATGTTGAGTGTGGAGAGGTAAATGGGAAAGGGAAGGGAGAGCCTGGAGGGCTGTGTGTGTTTTGAGCTGCATGGTACTGAAGGACAGACATGGGCCATGACGGACACAGGAAATGCTGAAGTGTTGCATTTTTCTGATTGCCTCTCAAATGCCCAGCTACAAGTTAAAGAGAGACCGAAAACAGCGTCTATAGCACTACAGGAGTTTATCAGCACTCATGCATTATACATGCTTTTTACAGAAAACATGTATGATGCATATTGCTCCCACAAATCCCCATGGTAAACATAACTGCTCTACCAAATAATCATTGCAACTAAAAAAAAAAAAAAATGAAGAGACCTAATATTTCCCAAATCCTTTTAAATCTTTCATCCCTGGATTCTCTCTCCAATGTTTCTGAGATGCTTTGAATCCTCTTTGGCCGTTCCCGAGCTTGGCTAAAATCCCCTTCAATGGCCACTTACGTAATTTGAATTCCCAGAGCTATCGGTTTGAATTTTGTCCTTCCTGCATTCAATTTCTGTCTTCATTTTCTGAATCACTTCATATGAGTACTTCATAGTAACAGCTATGTAAGAGAAAATATTGAGTTTTACCCATTTATTTTGTGATAATGACTGTCTGACTGTACATTATGTTGTTTACTGAAATTACTTACAAAAAAAAAGAGACCACAGACCAATATCTGTTTACATTCACAATACCAAGAATTTGCTAAAAGATGGCCGATTGCCCACATTGTGCAAAAAAAGAAAATAAATGTACAGCAATTAAAATATTTTTTTTTACAAATATATTAATTATAAAGATTATGTAAAGTAAATCTTTTAAATTAAATTATAAATATATGAAACATTAAATTATAACATATATATAATATAATATATATTTAGGTTCAAACTTGGTTGAGGTATTTATCTTACAAAATTATTTGGCAAAAAATGGTAAATCACAACTAAAGGTTTTATTTTACTTTGCAAAAAAATGCATTGAAAATCAAAAGGCTCAGAGGAAAAAGCATACAACATTATCAGTTATTAATATTTTGTTGGTTCTCTCGTTTTTGCATGTGTTCATAATTTCTTTGTATGACAGCCTTGCCTGTATGATGCCTATAGGACCATATAGTGTTTATACTGTATAATATATATAGTCAATTATACTGAAATACAGCAGAATGCCCTATTCTAATGCCAACTTTGGATTCTCTGCCTCGAGTTATCTTCATCCGCTGTCAGGACAGAGTTGGTTTAAAGTGAACACTCTATCTGTCCTTCTTCAGGTCTGACCCCCTCCGTCCCGCAATGTGCTCTCAGGGCTGATTAGTGGCCCTCAGAGGCTCTGCTGGGAGCCCTGCCTGCCTGCACTGTCAGTCTAATTGCAGCGAGTGTAGCCGGATCCCTGGGGAGCGCTGGTGTGAAATCCAGATATGATATGTACTATTAACTAAACTGCAAAAATCCCCATGCATGCACACATGCTGCCTGAGCTTTCCGTGCATGATCCAGCTCGCGCCACAGACATAGCCTGCCTCTCAAACACGCTATAAATCACAGCAATGAAAGTGAGGATGAAAGGAAGAGCAGCTCAGGAGAGAGACACACCGATATATTGGCAATGGGGGAAAACCATGCCTGCTTGGCTGATTAACAGATTTCCATTTTATGTCATTTGTTATATACTTAAGCAATACATCAAAAAACAAGAGTGCTTCTGTACTGAATACACTCTCAGGAAGAGGAAAAAAAAAAGTGTAAAGATTGTACCTTTAGGGGTACAACAGCCTCTCACTGGGTCAGTACACTTAAAATTACATCTTTGTCCCTTTTTCACCCTTAAAAGGTGCACATTTGTACCTTGGAGTAGCAATTTGTACTTTAAGGTACTACTATGAACCTTTAGGGGTAAAAAAGGTACAAATATGTCCTTTTAAGGGTACTGCCCCAGTGACAAGCTGTTGTACCCTGAAAGGTACAATTTTTTACCATTTTTTTTCCTAAGAGTGTATCACCTGACCTTAATGTCTCCCTCAGTTTCTGTCTTTCCTTTATAATAGTGTATTCATGTCTTGCTTTCTCTCTCGCTCCAACCCACAATCAGAAAAGATTTCAAGATAACTCTCTCAACTGCATTGCCATTGCCTCTGTTTCCATTGCAGGCAGATCTTTGCCTCTGTATCTGTCTTCCCCAAATCTTCCCCTATGTTTTCTCTAAAGGAGAGAGCGCCCTCTTTCTGCAGCCGCAGGAACGACTCTCAAGCACAAGCCATTGTCTTCATACCAGAACATCTTCCAGCATGAGATCATTTTATAAACTCTGAAGACAGAAAAGACGACGACAAAAGAATTAATCTTGCTCAAGGTATCTGTCTTGACAGTAACGACAATCAGAAACAATTCAAGGCCCTCCGTCCTGAGAGATACCAAAATCAATTCCCTTGACAGTGAGTTATCACCTTGATGTAGGGTGTGCGTGAAATGCTCCGGCAGCAGCATCTCTATCCTCATGATGCACAATGTGGTGATAGAAAGAGTGGAAGAGATGATGGTGATAGTTGAAGGAGGACGCAAAATATATGGGGGCAAAACCATATGCAAAACCATATGTAAAGCAAAACCATATGCAAAGCAAAGAGCTGCTCGCTAGCTTTGCTTAAAAACAGCTGAAACCAGCCAAATGTCTGGTGGTCTTATATGGTTTAGGCTGGTCTAGCCAGTTTCACATTCTGGTCAAGTTGGATTTTAGATGGTCAGTTAGCTGGTTTCCCAGTCTGATGAGCTTACAAGTGCCCAAACCCCCCTATAAAACCAGCAAGACAGACTTGTCAAACCAGCATGGGAGACCATAGGGAGACCCACCAGTCTGTGAGACCATGTATCCACTTTAGGCTGGTTTAGGATGCTTTTTTTAGATATCAGCACAGTGAAATCTATAAACCCTTGAAGAGAAAGAATAAATTCCAACATCTAAAATATTCATAGATACTGAACAACACTATAGCCTTCATGTGTTTTGGACTCATCAAAACAAAACTTATTTTTTCAGGCACCAACAACACATTTCTACATTAGATTGTATTTAAGGTGGGTGGAGTTAACACACAGAATGTGTAGAAATTATAAATCTGAAGGCTTTTGCTTTCCAGTCATGAGCCATGCGGCGGCAGACGCCTCTCTGGGTGTTAAAGCCCTTCACGCTGGGATCAATAAAAGAGCTTACACTTCCTCCACTCATTTCCATCGTCCCTCCATCCTTCATGTAAACAATGATACAGAGAGGACCTGTGCAAAGATCTATGGGACAAGGTGACAAAGAGGAAAAACCCTCAGATCAATACTGCTTTTCATCTTCTTAATAATTTCATCTTTTGTCTGACATCTTGGCTCGAGCAAAGAGGCAGAAAAAAAGAGCCAGTTGTGTTACACACGTTCACTCAGTGCTGTTTCTCATGCATTCCAGCTTTTAGAAATCAATTCTCTGTCCATTTTCCCACAAGCGGGGGCGCAGTGACACTAAGCCGCCATAGAGGGGCGATATTTCCCACCAGATATGACTTGTGTCCATCTTCCTCTCTATCCCTCCCTCTAACGCCATCATTCACTCTTGAACAGTGAAAAGTTGCAGTTTCACAAACACACACATACAGACACAAACTGCAATGTCACAAACAACGACAAATGCACTGACACACACAAACTTCAACTTTCTCTCCCTCTCTCTTGCTCTCACACACACACACACAAATATTCACTGCAACCACAGTTCTGACAAACACCAGGCTATAACTGGCATGCACTGCACACAACTGTCTGTCTCTCTCTCTCTCTCTCTCTCTCTCTCTCTCTCTCTCTCTCTCTCTCTCTCTCTCTCTCTCTCTCTCTCTCTCTCTCTCTCTCTCTCTCACACACACACACACACACACACACACACACACACACACACACACACACACACACACACACACACAGCTCCATCTCACAGCTGAACAAGAGGACCTCAGGGCATAGAGCTGCAGCCGAAAGCCGTCACGCTGGCAGAAAGGCCTGCAGGGCACTTATACTCTCTGCTCTCCCACAGGCTTCACCCCTCACACACGGCTCTGCCCGTCTATCTGTGTGCCCGGCTGTCTGCCTACACCAACTGTCTTTCAAAACTGCAAACCATCCGTCTGTCTTGACCATCTTCCAATCTGTGCATTTCTCCCACTGTCCCATCACTGTCTGAATCCATCGCAAGTGGAACTCTTGACTTTGACTGTCCACTCCAAATCATCAGTTAGTCATTTTGAGATTATTGGTGGATAACTGTGCCCTACTGACAGCCTTGACAACGAATTATGAACATTTTCTGTTATTAAATAATGCTGCATATACCTACACACATTACAGCTCAAAACTTTGGGTTCAGTGCATTTTTTCTCTCTTTTTATTCAGCATTAAATTAATCAACTGTGACAGTAAAGACACATTTTTTTTGTTGTTTGTTTAAGTTATATTTCAAATAAATGTTGTTCATGTGAAATTTCTATTCATCAAAGAATCCTGAAAAATGTAAATGTATCACGGTTTCCAAAAATATTAAGCAGCACAACTCTTTTCAACATTGAAAATAATAAATGTTTCTGGAGCAGCAAATCAGCATATCAGAATAATTTCAGAAGGATCATGTGACACTCAAGACTGGAGTAATGATGCTGAAAATTCATTTTTAAAAAAAAATATTTAAACAGAAAAGAGTTATTTTAAATCGTAATAACATTACTGTATTCTGAAATAATTATATAAATAAATAAATCCCCAAAACATATCAATAATTGCTATATGTATGCATGTAAGCTATGTATATACATCATTTTAAATAATTTCAATATTTTATTAAATTTAAATACAATAGCCTATATTCAATATCTTACAAAGCATTATATATCTGTCATCAGCCAAAACTCATATCAGTCAGCCATTAATAATAATTATTC
This sequence comes from Paracanthobrama guichenoti, assembly GCA_018749465.1. Taxonomy (NCBI): domain Eukaryota; kingdom Metazoa; phylum Chordata; class Actinopteri; order Cypriniformes; family Gobionidae; genus Paracanthobrama; species Paracanthobrama guichenoti. The sequence goes on from CM031946.1 coordinate 2,023,210, forward strand.
CTCCTGACTTACAGTCATCTATCTAAACATCTGTATGTTTGCCATGTAATAACAATGACACTGCTGGAATGCAGAACACCACCGAGGGACCCTTAACTCTCAGTTAACATTCAGACCAACATGGTCGGATACACACACACAGATTCACAACGCAGCACCTGTTGAGCCTCCTGTCCAGCGTCTCTTCCGCCATGTCTGCTTTAAATGTCGTCTCGAGGCCTCTGCACGCTCTAAATGGCTCTTTAAAAGAGCCTCCGTGGATGTGGAGGCAAATAAACGGAGGACCACACCAGCAGTCCAACGAGTCCCATTCACCGGGGCCGTGTTTGGGTTGGCCGGCTGAAAGAGGCGTGATTTACAATAGATCAACACAGCCGTCCGGCCCAGGACACACAGAGCGGGCCCCCGCTGTGTCATTTGGGGTCAGACGGTAAAGATGTGCCTCGCTAGCGTTAGAGACGAGCTACGACACCCGGCGCTTTGTCCAGGGGTGTTGCTGCTTGGTTGTTTGTTTTGCCCGTGTAAACGACCACATACTCTTGGTATCACGGGTTTGGAGGAGTTCACGGTCCGCTGAGCAGCATCTTTGATCTGCTTGGCTCTCTGACAAACATTCCCTGCCCTGCTAATCCTCATTAATGGCAGGGTTAGAATCCATCTTTTCATCATCTGACCAAAAGAGTGGAATTGGTGGTAGAGGAGAGGTGGTAAGAGCTGACAGAAAGTGATGATGCAAAATGGCAAACTGCTCACCGGATTAACGGTACCCCAGATTCAGTTTGTCCATTTGAATGCGTTTCTGTAATCTAGCTCACAGTGAGGTGAAATCAGTCGTGAAATGCGCCTATAAGGCAAAGGTTTTAGGCTTTAGAAAGAGGGATGTTGTTAGAAAGAAGAAAATGGCAAGAAAAAAAGTACAAATTTTAAACGGGAACAAAAAAGAACGATGCTTTGAAGAAGGGATGAGATGAAGGAAAACAACACATTGGCACGTTATACACTAAAAGGGAAGTTGACAGATGGCGCATTTGGATTTTTATTCCCCCACAAAACCTGAACTTCCCAAGTGTGTGAATCTGGCTGTGAACATGCGAGGGGATTCTAATAAAAGCCATAATGTTGTGGCAGTGGAGTGGGAAACCTCAACGGATTCAACAAAAGATCTGCCGCTGTTTCGAATCCCTCCAAACATCCTGATGCCCCCACAGAGCCCACCACGACTCCACAGAACCAAGGACACGGGCACATGCAGGCCTCCTTTCACTTTATAAAGGCCATTCAGGGTCTGGTAATGAATTTTAGCAAACAAAACCACAAGTTCTATTGCATGTTTAGTCTGAGACACCCATTTCATTCACCCTTTATTTACACTTGGAATAGCAACAATGAGGAACAGAGTTTGCATTTACATCACATTTAAATGACTGGAAATAAAGTAAAAATACCTCTGCAATTTTAGGCTTTAAAACCACCACTAAACGCTTCACAGTTGTCCAAATCAGAGTTTCTATCATTAACTAAAACTATAATACTAAAAGCCATTTATAGTGAAATAAATTAGGTTTAAGTACTAAAATTACTAAAAATAAAAATAAAATAAAAGTGACTAAAACTTTAACTGAAATTAAAAACTAATATTAATAAATAGCAAGATATTATAGTAATTATACTAAAATAACACTGGCCCAAGCCAGGTGAAAAATGCAAATTCGACCAGTTAAATTCAGAGTAGCACATGTTTCGAGGCATTCACATCTGTAGCACAAACACGGAGTATGAACAACAACTGCAGGAGTGACGAGCGCCTCGGTAAACACCACTAACAAGAAAACGGTGCACTAATCTTAACATCTGTAATGCCTCAGAATGTTTAAAATGAACTAGAGACACATCTCAGAGCAGGCAAATTTGGAACAATAACAGCACATTGTGTTTCAGTGTTACTAGGTCACAGCGCTAGATTAGGTGAACTCCCACCATTTGCCCCCAAAAATCTTGTTTAAGAGAAACCCTTTTTTAACCCAAACACCCCATTTCCCCCTCTCTCGCTGTCAGCCCTCTTCCCAGGACTCCCCAGACCCTCACCCTATCACGCTGTTAAATGACTCCATTGAAGTCCTGTTTGCTCAAGTGGGCCCGGCCAATTATCTCCCGGCTTTCAGAGCTCTTAATGACACCAATTAAGGCTGCTGTGAGGGCCGGGGCAGCGAGGTCAGTCTCTCGTCTAGCAAGTGTATGTGTGCGAAGCTAAACTGTGGGGAAATTGTGTTTCAATTGGTGCAAGAACAAGAAAACATGTGAGAGGAGAAAATGAGAGTGTTTTAGAGAAAGCGTGGCCATATGTGAGAGAGAGTGTGTGTGTGTAGGCTCAAGCAGGATTTACACAGCTATTATACCAGTCTATTACCGGCGCTCTGCTAGTGCCCTCGCAATCTCCTTAGCTCACTCCTTAAACCCTATTCCTCACTCAATGTGTTCAAATGTGCAGAGCAGAACCGCCCGCTTTCACCTAAATCCCCCGGCAGCTCTTTAGTGCTGCCCCTGTCAGACCCTCCGATTGCAACACACTACAGAAAAAAAAAAAGACAAATGCATAATGCATAATAATACTCATTTGCTCTACAGCAACATTCATGAATGCATATAGACCTGAATCTCTCCAAAAGAATTCACAGAAGCAATCGGTTATGATGAAATGCAGCCTGAAGTCATAGTCCAAGGAGAAGGACTTGGTTTAGATCTACAATAAACACTACAGGCAGAATGTGATCAGTTATGTGCAACACTAGTTTCATATAATGGGTTAAGTGTAAAAAGAGTGACTTACACAATGCATTAATGAGATAAAGTAAAGCTCGTTGAAACTCTGCCAATGCAAACTGTGCATTACAGATCTCATGGCAATAAATGAATGGAAATCTTTCCATTTGTGAGCTAGCGTGCTGAACGCAAGACTAGTATAGACAGGCAGACAGACCGATCATGCCATGCTTAGAAGACCAGCATGTTGTCGATGCTGGTCTCCATACTGGAGCATAACTAGCTTAACCAGTACAGCACCGGGGGAACATCAGTAGAGTCACATCTTTAGCCACTGCTTTGTATTGCATAATTTTTCCAGTTTCTTGAAGCATAACTTTTTTTTTTTTTTTTTTTTTTGCATGTCTCGAAATTAGTTAAATATTAAAAAATAATAATACTTATTAAACCATTATAACCGTGCTCCATTCTGTTGTGCTGTCTAGTCATGTTTAAAGAGGACCTATTATGCCAGGCAACTCTGGCCCTCGAGATCCACTTTCCTGCAGAGTTTAGCTTCAACCCTAAACAAACACACCTGAACAAGCTCATCAAGGTCTTCAGTATTACTAAAAAGCTGCAGGCAGGTGAGTTTAATCAGAGTTGGAACTAAACAGGAAAGTGGATTTCGAGGGCTAGATTTGCCCAGTCCTGTATTATACCCTGTTGCAAAGTCTTGACTTTGTTTTTAGGGTTTACTAAAATAGGTTTTCATGTTTGACTGTTCAAAAAACAAATGTCACATTGTTGCAGCACCTCTCTTTCCAGTCTGTCAGTAATATAAACTGCTTAAAAAAATAAAAAAATAAAAAAAATAAAAAAAAGAGGCAAGGGAATGCCATTTTCTTTCCTGTTTAGTTCCGACTTCTTCCGTTGACTTAAGTGAAGCTGCCAGTGTTCAAATATGGCGCTGATATCTTGGGTCGTGAGTCACAGTAGTGAGTGCGAAGTTGAGCCGCGATATCAAGGTCCCGCCCACACACTCATGCCTCATCAACAATTTTTTTTGGTGAAATAAACAGTTATGGAAATGTAGAGATTAAAGTTATAGCTCCAATCTCCTCCCAAAGTTCCCGAAAAATATCCGTTAGTGCCTCAGTGATGACTTCGCTCTGAGAAGCTTTCAATCTCAGCTGTCAATTATGACATCACACCGCCATTTATATAGCCTCAAATAACTAAAACCAAACTTATTTAATGAACAAACACTTGAAATAACATCAGCATGATAAAAAACAGCCTAAAATGACAGAAACTATCTTTAGAAAAATTAATTTGAAGTGTAATTTGATTGTTTAGTTTGTCTATGTCCCATTACATTTCATGGAGGGGGTGGACTTTATGACCTGTACTGCTTCCAGTCACCGGGGGGCGATCGAGACATGTCGGCTTCAGTTTTCAGGACTCGTGTGGCAGGCTAGGTCAGTAACGCTCTGTTTAGTTTCTGTCTCTATGAAGCCCCTCCTTCAGAAAAGCGCAGTGTGCTCTGATCAGTCGGCTGGACCAGTGTGTTGTGATTGGTCAACTGCTTTGAGAGTGTTTCGGAAATGTCACGCCCTCTACCAAACAGATTTTTATTCTGTACTCATACATTTTAATTGCTCTTAACTTCAAATATTTGATTAAGCTAATTCATACATTTAAATTAAAATTATCAACTTAAATATTTTTATAAGTGGAAACTTGACTAGCTTTAACTAGCTAATTCAATAAATGCTACTTTGCTAATTGGTTACACAACTTAAATTTACTTTATTTACTTAATTATGTGACAGTTAAATTAATTAAAATGTGACAGTTTTGTGAACTCAAAAGAAAAAGAAAGTTCTAAATACTCATAAAAGTTCATTTGATTGAACTAATTTGTTTAAATCGAGTTGGCACTACTCAAACTAATTATTTTGAGTGTTAGGGTTTACAGTGCATAACCTTGAGTTTCAACACACTAATAACGATGATGATGTTTATTTTGATATTTGATGACAAAGGCACTCTGCTCTCGTCCAGGTTACGTTCTTCATGAAGTAGCCACGCGCAACCAAGTAGAGTGTAGCTTCCAGTGTCAGAAAACAGGGACATCTGGTCACCTTATCAAACAGCAACATTGCACACGAAAGAAAGTTGAAAATGTTTAACAGGATACCATCCAAAATACCAAAAAATAAAAAGTAAGGACCCATTAATAGTTGCTACACTGCAAAAGGTAATTTCCTAACTCGAATTTTTGTCTTGTTTTAAGCATTAACCTCAATTCAGATACATTCCTCAGAAAACAAGACTTAATATCTTATGCAATTTAGCATCTGCAGTAATTACTTCTTGATTTAAGTATGTTTGGATACTTGTACTGGAAAGAGAGACGAAATATATTATCCAAAAAAAAAAAAAAAAGCACTCTGGTGCACATCTCTTGTAAATATGTACATGTGAATACACAAACACACACAAACATGCAAACACGTAGTTTGCAAATATCCAGATTACAGAGGAGACTGTAAACACTGTGGAGCCAGACTGCCATAGCAAAGCTCAATTAGGGAATAAAACCAGGAGAAAGAGGCACATCATCCGTTCTTGCACCCTTCAACAACTTCTAGAAACCCTGCTGCGCTTCAAACTCTTCCTGCTGCCCAGGCCACACTCAAAGACTCACCATCAAGACAACCAATTTTGCACATCATTATTTAACAGCGAGGGGGATTCACATGCATGGCTTTTATCTATTACAACACTGAATCTTGAGCAGGAATCCACAGGCCTTAAAGTGGTTAAAACACACACACACGTACACACACACAACAGCAGTCTATATCTGTAAAATTCATTCTCTCTAAATCTTAGACATAAGCACAGTCTTTTGCATAGCTGATTAATGTGAGGGAATATCCCTGAATTCTGCCGACGGGGAATCTTCTCGTAACACCCAGAGGTGAACACACACACTCACAAATTAACAGCTGGCCAGAAGTGTCATATACAGCTGTGTTTACACTGGGTCGATGCCATGGTGCACTGACAATACATCCTGGTGGGGAGAAACATAATGCATGAATTACTCTGTCGGTAACATCCACGGCCACTGTAAGATTTGCAAAATTTCACCACGCATAAAAAGAAACGCTACACTAGCAAACAAGCATGAATGCGAGCGTGCAGTCTTGTTGTACATACTTAACATTGCATTGAAGTGGACTCAAGGGGGCGATAGAGTTTCCTTCAAATGACTGTGACATTAAACCGGGTGTTATTATTCAGGTAGCTAGCTATAAACATGCTTAAGGTGACACTGCTTACGACAGCTTCTTTTGCACTTGATAGACGTCATGCTAAGTCTGCATCAACAAACGGGGCACACTAATTTCAGCATTACTCACGATGTGTTTGAGATGCGCGCAGCACTTCTGCTGATCATCGTCTCTGTGTCTGGACAGTACGTCAATATGCATGTGTGTGTGAGCGATAGATGCTGACGCATGTCAAAATACACGGTACAGGTGATGAAGGTAAACACACAGACAGACAAGCCCGTTCTCACTCAGACATGATGTCGATACGCTGTGCCCTTCAACGGGAGAAAGGCAGGAGGCCAAACGTTCGAGCATTTCACAGTCTGGATGTCTCTAATCAATGAACGTAGCCTGCTGTCGTCAAGGCTGTGTTGAAATAGTGGCATGTTTTAAAGAGTGCACACCTGGTGTTGGAGTTCCTTGTGAGCATCTGAACAAATAACACAGCCTCTGACATGATTACAAGCTAGAAAACATCTCCAGCCAGAAGCCCATAATCTCTGGTGAAAAAATAAGTGCCGTGCAATGCGGAACTGTTAAACAGTTGCTCAGCATGATTTTAGTTTACGTTGCATTATAAGTATGGGACAGCGGGAAAACGATGATCCCATAACCTCATATTCACATGACGTCTGACCTATAGTCAGGCCCATGAGGAATCTGCGTGAACTTTGCAGAATTGGCCCCTTGTGTAGTTGTTTATTAAATATTTTGGCTAATTTATGATTTTAGCTATCCATGAGATGAGAATGTTTTTCTATCTTATCCATTCAACACATTTTACCATGTTTAAATTATTTCCACAGATTTCCCCAAAATGAACACAGAAAAGTAAAAAAAAAAAAAAAAAAAAGACAAAATGTATAATATGAAAATATATAAATGTAATAAATAAACTTGCATATATATATATATATATATATATATATATATATATATATATATATATATATATATATATATATATATATATATATATATATATTATTCAATTAAAATACCTGTAATATAGCCAATTCAATTGAATTAAATTCAAATAGCCTATATTAACTATTAACAAATGCTTAAGAGTCAATGATTGGATCATTGTTGCAGTGATTATTATGTCTCCAGCATGTTATATGTTTGGGAACAGTTCTTCCAACCCTAATTGATGGAGTGTGTAGCTTTTTATTTCTTAAACAACCATGTAGGAAGACACATCATGGCCATATTCCAGGATGACAATGTCAAGATTCATCAGGCTCAAACTGTGAACGAATGGTTGGGAGGGAGCGTGAAGAATCACTTTCACACATGAATTGGCACCTCTGAGTACAGAGCTTAAATTCATTGAAAGTCTTTGGGATGTGCTGGAGGAGACTTTACAGAGCGCTGGACTCTTGCATTGTCAATACAAGATCTGGACCAAAAATTGATGCACCTCTTGATGGCAATAAACGTTGTGATGTTAATTCAAGATCTTGTATTGACAATGCAAGAGTCAAGCACTTTGTTTAAATCCAAACAGCAACTTTTTGGGGGTAACTTTTTGCAACTGTATAAATGAGCTGCAAATTATTTCGGGCTGATTGCATCTGTTTGCAATATAGGCTTTTAAAAAAAATGTATCCAAAAAAGACTAACTCGGCCACTGCGTTTGATCTAGGGATCACACATTACCGAATACCACACCATCTTTTTCTTAGCATGTGGATAAAAGGGTCACATGCACACATCAACGCTAGACACACCAGGCTCGGGCCAGACAGTATAGGCTCTTCTACACTTTTATCAGTCCCCAAATCACTCACAGAAAAGCTTACATGATCGAGTCAGAGGCCAGCACAAGCGCTTGTGAGCAGGGGGAGGTAATATTTGCGCTTAAAAGAAAGAGGCCTAACCTCTCAATGGACCGCAGGGCCTGGTGGGGAGTATTGTCACACTTTTGAGAGGCATCTGGTTCATGGTGATCAGGAACAACAAAGAACAACCTCACAGATAGTGTTTGATTCCTACATAATTGATCCTGGTGTGTTTCAAGGAAAGTGTGAAAGGACGCAATCCGATTTTTTGAGAGAGTAGATGTTAGATTACGTGAAGGTTTGTGCGTATGCATTTTCCTGAGAGCGAGCGAAAGAAAGGTAAGTGATAGGAGAAAGAGAAAAACAGACAGAGAGCCAAAGTGTGTGTGTGCTGTGTATGATGGGGGATGTATGTGTGTGTGTGTGTGTGTGTGTGTGTGTGTGTGTGTGTGTGTGTGTGTGTGTGTGTGTGTGTGTGTGTGTGTGTGTGAAGCGCGTGCTCAGGCAAGAGAGGCAGGTTGGCTTGTGCAGGTGGGCTGTTGACGGTTTTATCTCTCTGAATCAGCTTTTGAGAGGTTTCCCAGAGCTTTGGCCACAGAAACACGACTGGTGTCTGCAGCTTCTCATTCCACCCCAGAACTCAAACATTTCATTAAATGAATCAATGTCTTAATCAACCCAGCCCCCGTCACATTCCAAATACCACAGAAAAACAGATAGACACATATAAAGGAGAAAAGGGGAAAACCCTGGGTTGAGGTAGGAACGAGGCTAAAAACATCTGAAAGCTAAACAGCAAGCTCTCGATCAGATATCCGACCCCTTTCCCTTCAAAAACGAGGCTTTAGGCTGCGTGATCAAAGAAAGCGGCCACAAACTCTTTAAACTAATTCACAAAAGGAAAACCTCAACAGATGCACTTCCATACACATCCTCTAGATATTTACCACACCGTGGATAACACATTTTCAGATTCATGCTGATTCAAATCACCACGTCACTGCAGAACAAATGGGAATAATCAAATACAACACGGATGCCCGCCTGCTCTTACCCGGACCGTCCTGCTCAAAAGGAGGGAGCATTACGATCTTAAAAGGAATGTTAGTCACAAAACACCAAATTAAAGTACTCCATGGACCTCTTAACCTCAAAGAGTGGTTGGCTAGAGGAAAAAAGCATGATGTGTGTAAGAATGACTGTTTTTAAGTATATCGATAAGGACTTACAGCACATCTGGCCAATACATTCAACACAAGGCCTGCATATCAATTAAACCTGCACAAATACAGTCTCTGGCAGGGAGAAAAGGTAAAACACAAATACATGAATTATATGGCCGACATATAGGGGAATGAAACCCGCAGCCAGCGTTTATACACACAACAGGAGATATTGCTTCCCACTGTCTGTTCTTCAGCTCGAGCTGATAAAAGAGAGCCTCAGAGTACATCTAAATCTTCACGTGTTTGGTTAAACGACACCTGTTTATATTTTTGCGGTTAGAAACTATTTTGGCTGAGCAGACAAGAATCTTCTTATCGTTTCAGAGGCACTGAAAAGGTAGCTTTACATTACACAAACACACAGACATTCAAATACTGTGGAGAGGGCAACACAAGAAATATCCATAATAATCAAACAAAACAGAAGCACAGAACATTTTGCATAATGTTTGTTAACCCTTAAAATGATCTGAACTGATTTCTATTTTACAATACATTAAGACCTCCCCATAAACTTCTAAAATATCCTCTCTCTCAGGATACAAAAATCATTTAGGTTAAAAATGTAAAGTATTGTTGTAAAAGCAATTTTTTTTTATGGAGAAATATTTTTGCAAAAAAAAAAAAAAAAAAAAAAAAAAGGGAAAAAACAAGTTAATTAGCCTAGTTAGTTACAGATCGTTTTTGCTTGAAAGTCTTCAAACAATAAAAATAAAATTCCATCAGCATTTACTCACCCTCAAGTTGTTCCAAACTTATAAGACTTCCACAGCATGGAGAAAAAGAACACTATGGAAGTCAATGGCGATCATGAACTGTTACCGACATTCTTCCAAGTATCTTCTCTTGTGTTCAGCAGAAGAAAGTGATTCTAATTCATACAGGTTTGGAACAACTTGAGGGGGAGTAAATGATAGAATTGTCAATTTTTGGGTTAATTATCCCTTTAATTGTAAATATATAATACGATAAATAATGATTTCGTCGCTATCCAGGATTGATATTAACTGCAAGCACGTACTGTTGCTATGGTTACCTCCTCAAATCGAACATGACTTCCGTTCGCAAGCGTACACACTTGGCGCGCTGTGACTAATTTGTAATCTAATTTCTGGGGTTACTGGAACGTTTGAACACACACACACACACACACACACACACACACACACACACACACACCGCCTATATAACAACAGCTCTTGTAAAAGAATAGGCACTTTAAAAATCTGGCTACCTCAGACTCCCATAATTTACCTGGCGCTTTTCAAATGCACGAGAAATCTTTTTAATCGACAAACTACAGATGGCTTATTTAAAAGCTGCACCAAAAGTCAGCAACTGTCAGTCATATTTCAGCTTCAACACATTACATGAAGTATTTTCGCAAGGAAATCCAGGCACAATCCAGATAAAATCATTTCAAACATTTGACCTCAATTCTGAGACTATAAAGACCGCTGAGTGATTCAGATGATTTCAGTATCCCAGTCTAAAATTAAAGAGTCAAAAGATGTAAACAAGCCAACATTGGGCCATTACAAAATTAGGAGGATATGAGTGTTATGGACGTAAAGCAAACGATTGCTAAAGTAAATAAGAGCATTTAAACTTTACGCCTGTAACTCAGATTTTTTTTTTTTTTTTTAATTTTCATTTTTATCTGCATGTCTCCAACTTTATATAGTATTTCCATATTTGTCCGTTACATACATAAATGTACAATTTACGTAAATTAATGCAAAGCACAACTAGTGCAGGGTTGAACGCACAAACAGGGTTGTAACACTAATAGAAAACATGCATGTGATTTACTCGCTCAAAATAATAGGCTACTAAAATGATTTCTCTTCTGCTCCATACCATTTTTATCCAAATGATTAACAGACAGGAAATGTGTTTTTAGCAGAATAAAACGGGATAACAAACACATAAAACACAACTGTGTTAGTGAATTTCACCGCTGTGTCAAACGCAGGCCTACACACTGTCCCATTATGTGCAATCATTTGAAAGCGTCTGCTCAATATTTCTATTCTTTATGTAGATGAAAGCTTGTGCGGGTGTTAAACAAGAGATCCTGCTGATTAATAAGATACTTATTTTGTCATTTAATAACCGTCAGCATGATAACGGAGACGAGAAGTTATACTTTTTCACCCCCCAAAAAACAGTGTCCAGTAAAGCGGTTATATTTACACAAAGAGTACTGCAACTTGCACTGTCACCTCAGGAAGGTGGTGGGCATGTGGCAGTGATTTCACTCCTGTAACTCGTTTCTAATGGTGCTACAACTCACCCCGCTCTCCCTAGCATGCCTTGGGCAAAAACATATTTGTGTAGGAGCCTTGGGATGAAGCGGGTATGAGAAGCCTGTAAGTTTCGCTGGCCGGCGCAAACTTTTATCAAGGCATGTTCTGAAACAAGCAAACGCTCAAGGCAACATCAACAAACACCCCTTCCAAACAACACAGAGTACAACTTTTAGGTTTGATAGTAACCTGAGCTTACTTGTTTTGCTCTATCCGTTCAGCGCAGGTCTCCAAAAGTTCCTCCAAAGTCTTGACAGCTGAACTTGGTCTTCTGCTCTCCGTTATGTTCTTCTGAAGCGCGTACAAAGTAGGAGTTTCTTCTGAAAATATGAAACAATTCCACCTCCGAGCAATTTAACTTGGCACTCGAGTTTCCAGTGTTTTTCTCCCTTTCATTCACTTACGAAATGAAGAACATACTCCAAAACACGGCGCTGTCCATTGCAAAAAAAGAGAAGAGAGAAAAGTTCCGCGAAAATGAGTCGCTTTAATCTTTTCAAAGTTTTGATACACTTACCGCGCTCCAGTGCGACGTCACGCAACAGGTGTCAATTAAACATTCGATAGTTTGACAAGAGCGCAAACAAACGCGCTGCGCGTGCGGCGCGCAACAGGAGCGACAAAGCGCTTTCCTCCTTATTAGAGAAATTAGCAGTCTGGAGTCATTCAGTCCACCTCACAGAGCTCATGCATTCACAACTTTTGCGCTGAAAACTTCAGTTGTGCATTAAATCCTCCTTTTGCACAGGAAATACGGAAACCTTTTCAAACTTCCCCCTCTTTTCTTTCCAGAGGCTGTTCGGGCTCTTAACCCCAGACCAAGCGCTACAGCCAGACGACGAAGAGACTCTAGCGACTGCTTCAGTCCGCAGGCAGGGGGGTGAAAGAGTGAGTTTTGACTAGTTTGCGCTTTGCCTACTCCTGGGCCTGCCCTCCCCATCTCTCCAGCTTCAAAACAGGGGAGGGAGAGAAACCACAGTCCTCCAACAGCGCCTTGCCATTTGACGAACACTTGGAATAGTGTCCCAACCACTGCTCCTATTAGTCAGACAATAAACTTGAAGTAATTAGTTTTTATAAGAGAGATGATCTTTATTGTGGCAGGCCTGGGTATACTTTGGAAACCTATTCAAAACTTTTCAAGAGTTTTCAAATACTCATTTACAATGTTTCACTTTCTATAAAACACATAGACAAATGGGTAGATAACAGGATACACCCCCCCACACCCCACACTTTTTTAAGTTAAACAAGGTTTCATAAATATATTTACATAAATCCATACATTTGTGCTTTCATATATATAGTATATATATATAAAACTTTTATGTTAGATGTGATTAATCGATTCAACTAATTTATGTATATATTAAATTTGTGTATGTATGTGCACTATATGTACAGTAAAATATATATATATATATATATATATATATATATATATATATATATATATATATATATATATATATATATATATATATATATATATATATATATATATATATATATATATATATATATATATATATATATATACATATATATATATATATATATATATATATATATATATATATATATATATATATATATATATATATATATATATATATATATATATATATATATACATATATATATAAACTGTACATACACACACACACACACATATATACATAAATGTAATATATACATAAAATAGTCAAAATATACACACACACACACACGCTACATATATTAATTTATGTTAGGTGCGATTAATCAATTTGACAGCCCTAACATAAATGTAAATATATTTAATATATAATAATATTATATACAATATAGTATTTTTCTTTTTTTTTTTAACCTACAATCTTGATGTTAAAAGTAGTTTAACTTTAGGAGAACGATAAAATGTGTTTAAAATAGTGTGTCACATTTTACATCAACCCATAATGTATAAAATGAAATTAAACGTATATAAGCATGACACAATAACATGCACCGTTTATAAAATAGCAATAAAGTATCATTTAACAACACGGTTTTGAATAACAGTGCGCTGTAATTCGAATCTGATCATTTTCATGCTGCACACAGTTTGCATAAATACGACAATCATACTTTTGGCTCTGCGCTCTGGTGGGGTGCAGCCGCAGTCCCCGCACACATGTGGAGCGACTGAGCGAACGGTAGATGACAATGGAGGACAAACACGCAGTAGAGCCGTATCAGGTTTCCACATGTGAAGATATTGCTTTAACAAGCGTGGAGGGGCCGGCGGGTCAGACCCAACTCCATTTCTCCAGAACACACATTCTGCTCGACTCCTGAGTCACGGCGCACATATGGACCTGATCTACCGCTGCGTGCCCACCTCTGACATCTGGAGCTTTCTGCTGGCAACGAGTGTGAAAGATTCTGACAAAAGTATCGATAACATCTCAATCTGCTGAGCCCTTTTCCCATCCCAATTGTTGTAACAACATTGAGGGATGAAGGTATTATAAGGGACCGTCTAAAGTTTCATTTCGTACCAGTCTCTCCATGGAAACGGTGAGCTGACTGACACTCTGGCTGTCATGGGAACGCGAGGCCTTTGAACCTGCTCCCTCACGTCTGCCACGGCAGATCAAATGTAAGCAAAGTGTAAGCATGTCAAAACGGCCACGATAGAGACGAGCTAAAAACATGATGCAGCTTTTATCTGACAAACATCCCAGGACCCACTCTCACTCCTGTACATAATCAAACCCAGCTCCAGTCCTCAGGCTCTGACTCTCTTCCAAAAGCCTTCTCAGAATTGCCCCATTCATTACCTATATATAAAATGAGTGCAAGCTTGTCTTATTCGCTGAAATAAAGTCATTTCAGCAGTTTCCCAGAGTGCGACTTGACATTGTTCAGTTCGATCGGGACATTCTTTTGAGCTGCCGTTTCATCCACGGCTGTTTTTGAAGCTCCAGGTAAGATCATCCTCTAGAAACCTGTCAGAGCTTGTAATGGCTCTTACATGTCTGGTTCTTTGTACTGCACTGTATGTGTGTGTGTCTATGTGCGCACACTTAATAATGGCCTTGTAATTAGTTGTTTAACTCTCAACAAGCCTGTTAATTTCAGAAAGATCACTTCTAGACACTGATTTACAATACAGGTAAAGTCCCAGCGCAGGTCTGTCTGTAATTTGTTGATATGTTTTCCAAAAAAGACTAGAGTCAGCAGAAAGGAGCAATCTCTCTGCGTTCTGTTCAATCTATCATTAGTTCTGCTTGCAAAGGCAAGTATCACTATAACTATTGCTCAAACTAAAGGTTAGGGATTTCAACAAACTGCCAACCTTAAGTATGAAACTTTAGGCCGTAACTCATCCAGCACAGACATGAATGACATCTCAAATGAAGCGTTTGAAGAAGCGAAGTGTGCTAATACTTATGATTTAAACAAAAAAAGCATAATTGTTTTAAGGGAGGGAGATGGATCATAGAATATCAGAGAAATTAAGACCACCGTGTAGCCACTCACACATCGTTCTTATAACCTTTCCCTATGCGCTGTCACGTAGTTAGTGCAGATCTATGTGCGCTAAAGAAAACTTTGCTTATGATAATGCCATTTCCAAGTAGTACGGACAAATTGTTGAGTGCAGCTCACCACAAAACCCAGACAACGCACCGCATTCATGTAAGTGACGGGTCTTGTTTTCTTTATGACCTTCATGAAGTCAAGTGATGTGAAAAAATACATTTTTCCATGCTTCTCTATTCTATAGACACGGCGTTTATTTTAGGCGCTTGCTGTTCTTTTTTCACTCTCTCCTCTTGCTTTTTGCAATCAGTGTGCCTTTGGCCGCTACGGCTGAAACCACATCGTTTCCACACCCACACACGGACCTCTTATCCTCTGTGCCTCTCTGCAAAAACATATGCAGAAGTATTTCTATATATACATGCACTTTAAACAGAAAGAGAGCTCTACAGGCCACTCTTGTTTGGATACGGGGCTTTATGGGATTGAGATGGTTGCCAATCATTGGCTGCTCCGCTTATCCAGGAGTAACAGAGTGATTATTCCAGAATGAGGAAGGGCAGGACTCCTTCATTCCTGAAGAGCACCAACTCTCACTGCATCAGAATCCATCCATCCATCCATCCATCCATCCATCCGTCTGTCCGTCGCAGCTCTTTTCATATCCATCTATCTATCCATCTGTCCATCCATCAGATTTATAAACCTTCAAACTTTTGCAAAACGTTCAAACAGGCCATTAATTCTACTTTACATTAAATTCAAATTGCAAGTTTGCTTCCATTCAAATTCAATTCAAAATATGGAATTTAATAGGCACACTAAACTGACCTATCGGTAAGCCCCTCCCCTCTTAGTTACTGTTGCTAACTCTGACAAAACGAGTTGCTAACTGTCTTACAGTAGCGGTCAGCGTGAAAACCTCGTCCCAAGATGTTTTTGGACACAGAGGGACCACCTCTCGTCGAGGAGCGTTCAAGCAGGACTTAAATATGCCATGGAGGGATATCAAATAGATCTAAAGATTCGAAGATCAAAAAGATTTGAAAATAAATATGGTGGGTAACAAGATTCATTTTGGAAGTGAGAGTTTACAGATCCCTATGCAAGCGGGAGAAGCCTCATGTTACGGTCACCACGATCACAGATGACAACATCCAGGATCAACACTGCTCATGTACCACAGGGTAAGATTAAATTAATTTACATTCAACCAGTTTAATATGGAGAGGCACTATGTTTTTGACTCACACTGTTACATGACGTGAGAACAGTTAGCTATTTAGGTTTGTACGTTAGCATGGACTCACTAACTTTAATTGTAATTTAATGAATATGACAACCAGGATACCTGGAATCAGTGTTACAGAACCCCGGGCACATCGTTTTACCATTTTTGTAACATAAACACCATCAAACTGATGAGAGCTTCGGATCTTCCAGTGTTTCTCCATGATGCTGAAACCTAAAGATGTCTGAGTTCCGGTCCCCGTGCAACTGATACTCAACTGCCATTGGCTCATCTGCGTTCGAGGGGAGGGGCTTACCAAGTCTGAACTCAAATTCAATTCAAAATATGGAACTGAATTGGAATTTAAAAGGCACACTTTAATTCAATTCTGAACGGCATGACCCTGGTCAGAATATGCTTGCTTCCCTACTATGCAGTATGCAAATGCAGTTGCCGTATGGATGTAGCCTGTCTGGGAATGTATTTATACTACACACCAGCATACCTCGTACTTCATTAACGGTTGAGAAGTTAATTCTTCATGGAACAGCACATACTCTGAAAGTATGAATCTGGACACAGCTTCTGTGATTTCTGGACCAGGCACAGCACACAAGTAAGGCCTTCCCAGGGGGAAATTCCCTTGAAATTTGCACATTTAAATAGTGGCTTAAATAGTGGTCATATTCTTCTCATTGCCTGTGTTTAGCCAGTGATTTTCCCTAAAGCGATGGGATCTTTCCCACTCTACAAGCTGTAGTCACTACTTGTATACTGTATACTGCATGCAAGTTGTATATCGTAAAATGAGGAGTGTAAACTCGAACAGGAACTCTGCTGGGTGGCCTAAGTGGTGATGTGTAATCGGCAATAAATCCAGTCCTTGGGGGGTCTGTACAAAAAGCTGGAGGAGGAAACCAAGACATCTCAACGGGACATCTGTGTTCCTTTTTTGTGGGTTGAGGCATCGGTATCAAACAAGTTTCTTTCTGTCTGGAGAGACGCTCAGAAGAGGAAGGGAGGCTCCCGCTGAACACTGAGGATGCCACAACAATACAGGTTACACAGATATGAGTCTTATGGGTTGACTCAGAGTAATTACAGAACACATTAGCTCAGATCCAAAACCTAGCGCGCTACCCTGCTGTTTACTGTCCACATAGGCAGCTACCCTCTATGGCAGCATCCTAACTTGAAAAGGAACGTCATAATATGACTCATTTCATGAGAGCTCTAAATGTGCCACCAAACATGACTCATAATTGATTCCAAAAAGATTTTGCCAATTAAATGTTGCTAAGTGAATGACACACTACGCAAATAGGCATAAAACACATGGCTAACATGATCAATTACTAGAGTGAAGTTTCTTTATGGATACTAGCTGGTATTGATTGGAACAAGATTTCATAATCAACATGCATTCTGGAAACATCTTTACCACTTAAAGGGTGCTAAAATTAAAATTAAGTTATGTGTATATGACTTTCTTCTTTCAGCCAAAAACAATCAGAGTTATATTATAAAATATACTGGCTCTTTGAAGTTTTATAATGGGAGTGAATGGTACCTGAGATTTTGAAGCCCAAAAAAGTGCATCCATCCATTATAAAAGTAATCCATTCGGCTCCAGGGGGTTAATAAAGACCCTGTGAAGCAAAGCGATGCATTTTGTAAATGTATAAACTATAATCACTGGCTTCTGGTAATGGCTGTACACGAGTCGAGTTCTGGCAGAAGCCCTCTGACCGGACGCATGACGTATTGATGAACGCAGAAGCGCAGAGGATAGAGCACCGGTTACAAATTAGAAGATCGAGAATGTTTTAGTTTGTTGCCCGGCCCTATTTGTTTGAACTGCGAGAGGCGTCTACTCTCACCTAAGCGTACGCTACTCCTACATCCTACGTCATACATCGGGTCAGAGGTCACTCATCCTGCCTTTCACTTAAAGACAGCATACATTTTAGCTTTTGAATTCTTCTTGGCCTCGGAAGTGCACCTCTATAATGCCTTAAAATGCAATCTAGGAAGGCTTACTAAGTTTGGAACAGAGAATGATTTGAATGAATAATTTGCATCGTAATTGACAGAAAACAACAAAACACAATAAATGACTGAATGATATTGTTTATATACATACAAAGGCAAAAGCTGAATACAATACGCCTTTTTTGTTATTTTTCATTTTCTTTTTACAGAAATCTTTTCATCTTTCCACACAGACATAAGGCAGTATTTTTTGTGAATGTGAAAATACCAAAAAAAAACAAAAAACAAAAGAAGACATGAAAGATGACCAGCTTTGGGTTAAAGTTGACATTTTTCCATTTATTTTTCTTCATTAAATTAAAGGGGAAAGGGCGAGAATCCTCCTTGACAGTGTTTCAGTGTACTGCTTAGAAAAAGAGCATGAATCATTAGAAAAGACAGACCTTTACTGTGACAGAAGGCAGGGTTGCTGGAGCCAAGAGAACATGATGTGAATGGGGTGATATTGAGGTCTGACACTCTTAGGACAAAATCCAGAGGAAAAAAGAAGATACCATGTTAAGTGCCAACTTCAAGCTTGACATACTCTCCTATATAGGCACACAGAACGTTTGTAACAGTCTAGAAAACTATGGTCTGAGTTGAAATGAAGATTAGGTCCTCGTGAATAATGCTGCTCCGTTCAACTCTATTATAGACGATTATACACTTAATAAAGGCGTTTGTTCTGGTGCTAGCTGGAGTTGGTTTCGGTTTGACCTCTTATTGTGTCAATTAAGGTTTAAAGGTTTAAATATAAAGCAAACATGATATAAACAGTAAAAGGTCACGTGACCTGGCTTTGGTTGCTGATGAACGACAGGCAAGTTATTATTTGTGGCACTTTCTAGAGCTGACTAGCTTCATTTGGCACCGAATTCTCTCAGATGGAGAACGGAAAGTCAGACATAAACTTGCCAAATCCTTCAGTGGATGTTTTATGTGGTTTCATGCTTTAAACAGTCTCAGTCCATCAAACTAAGTGGAGGGAAGTAATGCATGAAAAATGTGGACGTGTTGATGGACTGTTTGGGTAAATAATGACAATTCAAGATGAGTTAATAAGTAAACAATTTAATAGGCAATCTACTTAGAAGGCCATAAAAAGTTTGAGTGTGTTTACACGTGCAATAAATTACCACGGACAACAAATGAGGGTTTGTGTCGAGTGGCGCTGATCATCTGACCAAAACGGTCAACACAACATGCTTATTATCTCCTGAAAATGCATAAATGATGCTAACCTAAAATAACACCGACTTTCCAGCAACCCAGAGTGCTATTAGGATCACAGTTCTCAAGCAAAGGTCTTGGCATCTGCTCAGTCCGCTCGAAACACAGTCACGGATGTTTCTCCAGCCCCCGAGAACACACATACATGTTTTGTAATATAAAACACGCTGCAGTTTTCAACATTGCAATCACGCACACTATCAAGGACTGCAAAACAAAAACAAACAATCCCAAAGTGAAAAACAGTAACAGCTGTAAGGTGAGTCGGAATCAAAATCAAGCGAGATGCGGAGAAGATAGCAACAGTACATCATCAACCACATGGTAACAATTTTGAAAATCTTTGTTAACAGCTTTGATTTGACACTTAGAAAGGCTTAATCTTTAATTTTCGTTTCAAGACAAATGTTAGTGTTTCTTTTTTTTAAAGGCAGAGCCATTTTGTTCAGACGGATATATTCTCTTCCCCACACGCTTGTGCAAATTGTTCAACTATTAACATATATAAATATAGATTTCTGTATGTATGAGACGTCTCTAGCAGTGTTCTCACAGGCCAGGATGGCAGCACTACTGATTAATGCTAAGAATTATGGGTGATGTAATTTTTTTTTTTTTTTTTAAAGCATTTAACTAGACACTGTGATAAATGTCTCATGTTATAAGACAAAATAGGGTGGAATAAAAATCTAGACAGCAAAATGTGTGACTGGAAAATAAACGCATTAGAAGTCGGGCCCTTACTGGCCGCCCCACGCTTGCTCTTTCTCTCTCTCTCTCCCTCCACAGACATGCCTCGGTGAGTTTAATGAGGATGAAAAATGTTCATACGAGAACATGAAGCAACACCTCATGCTCATTCACACTCGTGGCTGAACGCAGTTTCAAGCCAGGTATATGTATAAAGCCAAACGGTATGGAAAGTCAGCTGACCACATCCTATGAGCTGCTCTGCTATAAATTAAGTGGTGTGCGAAAAAACGTGTGCTATCATGGTCACAAAATATATATAATACCCTTCTATGAAGCCTGTATAGGGTAATTATATAGAGTGCTATAATGCATTATATAAACTGAAATGGGCCACTTTCTAATAGTGAGATCAAAATTCAGCTTATATAATGCATTATAAAAGTATTCTTAATACATTCATAATGACGACTTATCAGTTTAATGTACTCATGGAAAATTACAACTAGTTTTAACACACTATAATTCTTATCTAATGGTTACACCACGCATTAACACATGATAAATACCCAATTTCACGTGTGGTTTCATAATGCATTCTAGTTGTTAAAGGTGTAAGCATGATTAAGCAAGTATTATAATGTATAAAACTGTTTATTTTTTTTCTGAAAAGATTACGCAGTGCATATATACAGGCTTCATATAAAGTGCTACAGCATATTTGTGTACTGAGCAGAGGACGCTGGTGTAGAGCTCTTTAATTCTTCAAAAACACACGGAGAAATCACTGAGACAGGGAAGCCTCCGAACATACGGAGCGATCCAAAGCCTGTAGGGAATTTCCATGCTCTTCTGTGTGATTAGGTCTGCCTATAACCAGCAATCACACAAATACCAGAGCTCCAGAGAGACACTCACTCAACACACAATAACACCCTCTGCAAAAGCGCCGGGTCATTCTTTCTCTGATCCGCTCCCGGTTATCACAGCGTTCCTTCTTTTTGTTTTCTTAGTGAATTCTCTGGAGTGCTCTAAGCTCAGGGAGAGCGGCGGTAAGAGGCCAGCTCCTGTACTGAAGGACATAAATCGCGAGAGGGTCTCTGCGATAGCGAGTGTGTGCGCGAAGGGTCTGTGTTTAGTCTAAGCGGTGAGATTCGGCCACGGTGCAGATAACTGAGCCCCATATTTCAGAGACCCACGGGTGATGGCCAAAACTGTGTTTGTGTGTGAATGAGATAGCAGACGGAAAGAAAGCGACAGAGATGAAAAACAGGATGAGCGTCATCAATCAGCTGTTTGATTTTAAAAGCCCAACAGAGATGCTCGTCACATTTATGTCCTCATAAGGAAGTCCATCAGCGGTAATTAAGAGCATAAAACCATCAAATACTTTATAGAGATGCAATGTTTATGATTGCAATAAGATCTACGGTGCCAAGGGTGAGAATGGCACGCGAACGGCGTTTTGCTTGCCCACGGAGGCGTGGGAATATGATGTTAAAGTGGCCCCATATTCCCAAATTCAGCTTCGGTTACTTAGTGCATTTGGGTGAATTTCATTTAACCTGTCAAAAACATAGAAATAGAAAATTATATATTGTTTTAAGCATATTTTCACCAATTCTCATTACTGTAATGTGACAAAAAAAATATTTAAATTGTAAAATGTTTACACCAATTTAGTATTTGTTTTACTGATTTTAATTTATGCTAATTTAAACAAAATATTTAATATTCACTGAATTCATATTTAAGATTTTTGGAGGATTTTTTAACTGTAATACTTTTGGTAATTAGAATCGTATGAGAAACACCACTGAAAATGGTGTGAATTACAAAAATAATATTGTTAATAATAATAATAATAATAATTAAAAAAACGATTCAAATGCCTTGAGAATTTTAAGGGAAAATTTTGTTTTTCTAATGATTTTGGAGTAAAATGTGACCTAAATGGGTTTACTTGAGATTCACCCAACTACTCTTCTTGTCAAAAGACAAATAAACATGAATCTCTGGAGGGCAAATGTGCACTAGTTATAGGCGACCCACAGAATGACTCAGAGGTCAGTCAAATCTGGGTAAAGCAAATGCCTGGATGTTTCCTAGTGAGTATGGGCATGAGGAGAGGTGGAGCATGTGGGAGAGAGATGATTATATTCGCTGTGATCTCGTGCTGTTTGTCTTGTCTGCCGAGCTTATCGTGCGGAGAGGAGTATGACTAACACGGCACAGCAGGTCAAAGCCATAAACTACACACAGGCATGAATGAGGGAGGGATGAGGAGATATAGAGAGAGAGGAGCAGAGGGCACGTTACGCCCAGTGTCATCCACAGGGGCAGCGGGAGGGGAAGTTGACTCTGGACTTTAAAGCAATGGCCGATCCGCATGATGTGGCAACCGCGTTTATCGTGAGTTGAACAAGGTTGTGTCTTATCACTCCAGTGGCCGGTCCAGAGACGGACACCCAATGCCAACGGATATAGACCCATATAACCATAAAGTGAAAAAGGATACACCTGCTGGCTGTGCTAATAGAGACGCCCGGGTCTGAGGATGATGATATGAAGCCAAGCAAAGAGAGAGAGAGAGAGGAGCATGATGGTACATGCGAGATGCTTGGGATCAAAGCTTGATGTTATCTCTGACGGGGCGATCACAAAGCAACCACAAAAAACAAGTTTCATCTGTTTAAAAAAAAGAGAGAGTGGAATAAAGAGGTTTAAAAGAAGAGGATATCTAAACAACTACTCCTATTTGACCCTATCCATCAAAAAATAAAATGAACAAATTAACTGTAGTCTCCAACTCATTGCTTTGGAAAAGCGAGCAAACTGAGAAACTACTGCCAGTCTTGATCCCAGTGTGAGACCACATAGTTTTCAGAGTACGGAATGAGTGATAGGTGCCTATTTTCCTATTCCAGTGATGTGTGGCAGCTGCTCTCTGATGATGAGGCACTTCTGCGTCCACAACATCTGCGTCGGCAATACACCCTCTGTTTTACCGCCCTCGGCATCAGAGAGCCGGCCACGGGGAAAAAAGAAAAAGAAAAACATAACCAAACCAAACCTGCCACATGCAAAGACAAATGTTAGCAGCAATAAACCTACAACTTCCAAGGCAAATAATTTTCTTCCTCTCACCTTTAACAGACACAAACCAGGGCTGTGGTTTCTTTAGCTGGTGACAGGTGCATACGGGATAACATTACCCATATTGTCCGTTTCATAACTTTTATGAACGAGACTTAGGGAGAAAATCGGCCAGTAACCAAGTCAATAGTGAATTCCCAGATGGTGGGGGCTGCAGTAATCTAAACCCGCTACTGACTACGATAGTAAAAGTATGTTTAAGTCCGCACGGACTGTCTGCTGGCACAACCGGAGCATTAACCAAGTTTTGAGTGAAACCAGATGGTTCGAAAGTGCAGGAGTTTTGCCCTGCGCGAATGACCCATAATTTAACGTCAGTAACACAGCATCTACAAAAAAGGGGAGAGGAGGGGAGAAAAAAAAATAAAAAATAAAAATTTCTTCAAAACGGTTTCAAAATCCTGCAGCTTTTAAGAGCTGGGGCAATAGTGTACATCAAGATAAGGAGACTATTTCCTGCCCCTCACAGAGAGAACTCCACCTCCCGCAGGACGGTTTTCAGAGACAGATAACTAAATAAGCGAACATGTCTTATAATACTGAGCTTCTCTGTTGCTAATTCCACCCATTCGCTTCCTCCTTTCCCATGTTTCTGTGAGTGTAAACAGGATTCTGAAGGTGCAGAGAGGATGAATGTGGTGGTAGGGGATGGCAGAAGGAAAGCCCACCATTCCCACACCCCAAAGCCAATCCAAGCGTGCACTTGACTTGTGAGCTGTCAGTCTCTCCCGTATGTGTCTGTCCTTTGAATTGGGCATGTGGGTGAGGGTGAGAGAGTTTGTGTTCTGGCATCCTGTGAAATGAAGTGAACAACAGAAGAAGAAAGGGAAGGAGAAGCAGGAAGAGAGGAGGGGGCAGGACTGGGCTCCGCAGTGCGGTGTGGTCCAGTCAGCACGACTCCTCCAGAGCGTTGACCACCTGCTCCAGGATGTCCGGGCAGTGATCAGCGATCTGCTGCAGGACGGAGTTTGCGTATTCCTGCAGTTCGGCGCTCTCTCGTTCACACTGCTCCAGCTCAGATTCCAGCTGAGAAACCACAGAGGGAAAAAAGTGTTTATTAATATTACATTTTATATATCAATCATCCTAAATCATTCTGTTTTTTGGCTGTAAATTGCAGAGTTAAAGCAAAAACCTAAAGCATCAAGGTGAACTTGGTAATGGTAGATTTTCCACTGACAAAAAAATACTAAGATGATGCATCAGATTATCATTATTACTGGAATTATCAACTGGAATCATACAATGTTTAATTTACTCAAAGTCTATTATGGCAAATGTTAATTTTATACTAAATAAATACTATAATACTCGTCATTCTACAGCTTCACTTTCATGTGTGTTACAGTGATTTTACCACTTTGCATAATGCCTAACACCCCTTACATCTTGACAAAATAGTAACACTATTATGGTTTAATATAATACAGAAATACTAGACAGTTGGCTGAACGTCTGATGCAAGGCACACAAAATGGGAAACACTTTGGGAGTTTCCAAGTTGTCATCTGATTGGTTGAATTAGACAGGATTGTTCAATTCAATCATTCTTTAACGGTCATTCTTTTTCAGTAAAGACAACGCTGGATTTTCAAAAGTATGTGAAGTTCACTGCGCCATTGTTGCAGTAAACTTGCACAGCGCTCTTAAATTAATCATTTATGAGATACGTCGACTTCACTTTTTTACACCCCTAAAAATGACATGGAACAAAACTAATTGGTTGGTTGCTTTACATGTCTGTTAATGACAGTGACAATGTCACAGCCATTGAAAGCTGCGATGGAGTCCAGAGCTTCTGCAGTCAGTCTGAAGATCTGGCTACGTGAAACTACAGCAAGACTGATGTACAGTGATGTACCATCCAGCACACTGGTTCCATTATCCTCCAGTGTTAAAAACTCAAATGTAACAAGCGTCCAGAGAACTATTAAATAGCCCATAGAGAAGGGAGTCTAACGAATCAAAGTGACAATGAGAAATGAGAAAGCTGTGGGGTGATGACGCAGACAGCAGACATGTGAGCTCATGAGGATCGAGACCCCTCACCCCCCCACCCCGCAGTAAGAGGGTCCTTCTCTGTCTCTCTCGTCTAGCCCTTAAAACACTACTGAAAACAAATCCCCTCACCAAGCACTTCTTTTTAAATCGTTATATAAAATTCAACACTTGGAATTTGCCCGAAAGGTTTAATTTTCCGCTCATTAAAAGAAACTTAAACTAAAGAGAGGGATTTAACATTTTACAGCACCTCTGTCTAATGATAATCACAGGTGTGGTTATCTTTAATGCTCAAATCCTTTTTCCAAATGATTTCCGTAGAGGTTTGGCTAAGGGATGTGGAGAAATGAGAGGAGGGAAGGGGGGATTCCTTAGTGCTGGCAGTGCCAAGCAAGCCAGGAAATATGCCACGGCAGAAGCAGGTGCCTCTTAACACACACACACACACACACACACACACACACACACACACACACACACACACACACACACACACACACACACACACACACACACACACACACACACACACACACACACACACACACACACACACACACACACACACTAATGTGGCCAGCAGACTGTTTATTTTCTTTCAAATGACTTAAAAAGACAAAAATATACTCTCATCAAGAGGACTAATTATTCAAACAGTGTGAGACAAAGAGAGTAGGAAAAGATTAATAAAGGGAGCTGAAGCATGTGCGTGGATTATCAATTACCATAATCACTATTTTTGTCTTGTTTTCCAGGAAAAATATTTAAAGATCTTTAAAATAAGAACTTGAGAAGCAAAATTGCATAACACAATAAACTAGCATAGGATACTAAGATAATCATTGTTTGATAATCGAGAATGTAACTGTTATGTTTATTTTTCTTATCCCATTGGCATGCCAAGGGAATCTGCAAACTTTTTCTGCATTTTCTGTACTGATTTTAGGGAAAAGTCTGCGGATGTTTGTGCAATGGATTTAAATATGGTAATGCGTGTTAAATGGAAGCGTACTAGACATTTCCTGGTAGCGGAAAACATAATTAATAAGGCAAAATATTTAATAAACAAATATGAAAGGGGTGAGGCATGTGTATGAATGTAAAAATAAATGTAATTTAATCTCTTTTATTTAGCTTAAAAAAAAAGTTAAATTTTTTTATTTATTTATTTTTACTGGAAAACATGAAAATACTGCTTAAGCAGAGTGCCAGCTTCTGTTTCAGTTTCAGTATCTGATTGAGAGCCCATTGAACCCAGACTGTCCCGGGTCCCTGTCTGTGGCCTCTGTTTGGCTGTATCTGGACAATCAGTGTTTCGTGGCGCTGTACTGCCTTTAAATTGCTTTTCGGATTTGAACACGAGCCACTGAACCAAAGCCCATTGAAAGTGGAATATTTCACATAAACCCACAAAAGTATTTTCTTTGGCTCTCCTGGCCTATGAACGCCAACTTTAACAAGGTTAATGATAAAGACATCTGTAACAATAACTGGAAGTAATATTCATACATCATAAAATATGTTTCCCTTTCATGTGTGTTTTTGTGTAGGTTTGGATCGTGCAACTATTTCATAATTAATGAATCAAAACATGCCACGGTGGGTCACCGGGGGCAGGCGGAGCAATCCGTCAGATGGGTGTTTGCACAACTGTAGGGCAAACACACTGGGAAGAGAAGTCCCACCCCTTCACGAGCCACACAGCTAGTGCTAATGCTACGCTAGGCGCTTTCAGGCTCCGAGAGGGTTTGAAAAGCGAGGTGACGGATATGCCAGTGAAAAAGTCTATCTCCGGGCCTCTGAGCCAGGAGTGAGCGAGAGGGTTGGTCAAATCCTGGATTTTAGACCTGGCCAGGAATTAAGTAGGCATAATAATGCAAAACAGTCACAAAAAGCTATGCAAGAAGGAAAAGGGCTACCTGAGAGGTCCAATGTTTCTACAAAAGGAGACAAGACAAAGACATAGATATAAATAGAAAACATATATAGAAACACACATATAAATGACCAAAGTAGATCAAAAGCTTATGATTAATGGTCAACAAATATCGATACCGATAGACCAGGGATGCCAATGTTCAATATAATGCAGATATATGCGCTAATAATGACTGCAAATGTTGCACAGTGTTTACTCAATATGCACAGAATGTGGCACAAATGGATAATGACGATCATCTCAATATGATCAAATTAGATTAGATTAGATTAGATTAATCAACATGGGCAATATATCAGCCTATAACTACCGTTTAAGTTCATAAAAAGTGAGCACATTCCTCAGTAACACTACATTAACTCTTTCCCCGCCACTGATGGAAATTTCTGGCTTTCCATGTTTTCACTATTATACGGTAGGGGGCGCTAGGACATCTTCTGAAAGAGTACTGAATCTCCTGATCAAAACATAGGCGAAGATGCAGAAACAAGCAATATCATCTGTAAGAATATGCATATGTAAAATAATGTGTTCATGAACATTAAACAGCATATAAATCAAAACTACCTAATATTACTGAATGAAATGTCAGCTATAGGAAGCTTTGGGGGTGTTTTGCTTTTGCTTTTTTTATGAAACTTACCCACATTCAAGTGTTAATGGAAAAAGAAATGCATGAATCTAGAATAAAACTTAGCAAAAATAAGAATTTTTGTTCAAAACAAAAAAAGCAGAGGGTCTGTTCTTTCTTTTGATATATTGCATATTCAGATATTCATACAACAAAAAATTCTGTGGGCTATGAAACCTTTGTGAAAATGATAAAAAAATGCTGCCGGTGAAAGAGTTAAAAAAGATCACATAATCAGGTCAGGGGTGGTGTTTAGGTGAGGGCCGCGCTGGACCGATTTAACTTCTCATGATCTCGTCACCTGTGACGACACTCCCGGGATACTGGAGTCTGACACGTTGGCCAGGAGAAAAGTGAAGACGTGATGGAGACGAACGAGTGAAGGAGAGAGGAGGAGTGTATTGAGTCATGAGAGGAGGGTTAATGAGCCTCATCGGGGGCTGATGTATGGGTCTGCGTGAGGGCGCAGCTTGGCAGAGCGCCGCTGCTGTAAGCCCCATTAAGCGTAGACAGTGGAGAACTGGAGGAAAGGGAAGGACTGGCCGGGGCGGCTAACACTGCCACACGTTCGGCCTGCTTGCAGCTGGGCTAGAAGAATTGAGCGGGCAAGCTGAGGTCAGTGAAGACAATGCTGCTTAAATCAACGCTAACAGTTACATCATTACATTACTCCCACAGAAAGCTCAGTGGGAACACCTGTCATTCACAACATTTTACACATCCCATAAATGGTCATTTATTAAATGTAAAGACAAATTTGTGCTTTCGGCAACCAACAACAGTGCATACAGGATGTATGATTAAACAAAATTAAAATTGAATTTGCGATATGGCTTAACGTGATCAAATCACAAAGATTGAATTAATTAAATAAATACATGCACAGCGTGTTTCATGGGTGCTTCATGTTTTTTTTTTTTTTTTATGATTTATGTTTGTGTACCTTTTTCTTACTCTCTTCCAGAGTTGTAGCTCTACAACTGGCTTGTTTTTCTGAATGGTATTTTACGACGTTTACAAGCGTTTACTCCTCATAGTATGCATGCATCTACTTTGCCCATGTATAGACATTGTGCCGCTTGAAACAGCTTTGTATATAATAATTTATAATAGGAGCAATCTAATTCTGTTGTCACACAGAGCTAAACATGCTGTAACTATGTTGCAGAGAAGGGATTAAATTCTATTGCTCAAAGTTCATAAATTAAATGAACAGAGAAGCAACAAGTTATTTATATGGCGTAAATTCAAGAAGTAACATAACTTCCAAAATGTAAAATGGATACATTAAAGGCTGGGATAAATTTTTTTAACAATCTGGAATGATTTTAAAACATTATGGCATCACACATTTGCTGAATTTGTAAATGGTTACAGACAAAAACTGAGGGGCATACACTAAACAAGTGAGGTTCACACACAACTTTCACATCATCTGCAACACAACAAACTTATGAAAACATGCGCTTTGTTGCTAGGAGATGCGTGAGAAATGAAAACAATATTTATTCTAAATTCAGCTCCACCTGGATGAAATCATAGTCTGAAGCTAACAAATCATAGTCTGAACAAATCATACACTATGTAATTTTCTACGTAAAATGTTAAAGCATCTGATATTCAAATAATACCTGAACAACCTTTAGGTGTAACTCAGACACACAAAGAAGAAAAGAAGCTCCCCTGTGAGACAAAAGCATTCAAGGACTGTCACTTCCTATTTTATGACTGTGTGCTTAGCAGAAATAGTCCAAAAACAGAGCTATAAAGATAACAGATAAAGTACTGCATAAAGGGAAAAATATCATTATCTGTCGCCACGCCAGCCTTGACCTTAAAACATAACGAAAAGATGAGAGACGGAAAAGAGGGAACAGGCGAGAGAAGAGCGCTTTATTGCGTGTTATCATTGCAGATTAATGTCAGGTGGTATTGTGTGCACATGGTCAGCATCCTCTGCCTGTCTTGATAAACAACAGCTACATTATGAGAGAAGAACAAACACAGCAGCAGACCATCACACTCAGACAATGACAGGAGAGTCTGGACCGCGCTGACGGCACTGAAGATGACTCAGAGAGGATGTGTTTCAACAAATGCTGTGCTGCACATTTACGCCTGGAGTGGCACATGGAGATCAAACGGCTGAACTTAAACCCTTCAAGCAAATCCGCTCTCCACATCACTCTGGATGACACAGTCTCATCTCTGCAACATGTACTCCTCCAGATCCTCCTATTTTGTGGGAATGTTAGCTAGTCAGGTCTCAACGCTGAGGCAAAGATGGCAATCAGGAGGGTCCCAGGCCTTGGCTAACGCTGGAAACAAGCTCCAATCAAAGAGAAAGAGAGAGTGTGAAGTAAAGGGGGATCTGGGGTTGGGGGAATTGACCTTGAATTGGCCTTCTGCTAAAGCAATCAAGACTTTCTTCAATAAATCTGCATAAAGAAAAAAACGCCATTAGCCTTTCCCCTAAATGTGACACTGCTACAGTATTTTGAGAGAAAACAATGACTCCTTTAGCAGGAAACGGCGCCTTTTATCACGGGACCGTATTAAAAGGTCCTCATAATTTTCAAGAAGGAGGGGGGCAGCGATCCACTCTTCATTTTTAAGAAAATCCCCCCTAAAACCTTTGGGCCACCTCTCTCTTCTAATAAAATAAGATGAAGTCACTTTTCTTAAAGGTTCTTCTCTCCAGGCCAAGCTTCAAATGCTCCCCTCTGGCATTTTTCTTGGTTCTAGTGTGCTGTTACCTCTGCCATCCCAACCCCTGGATGGAGGTTTTTATTCTCTTCCACAACACACAGGAATGAGCTAGCTGAACTGTAGTCACGGCCTCATGGCAAGCCGCCCATTGACAATGCATACTGCACGTATTGCTCTAATCTGATTGGCTTTACACAATTTCAAG
This sequence comes from Paracanthobrama guichenoti, assembly GCA_018749465.1. Taxonomy (NCBI): domain Eukaryota; kingdom Metazoa; phylum Chordata; class Actinopteri; order Cypriniformes; family Gobionidae; genus Paracanthobrama; species Paracanthobrama guichenoti. The sequence continues at coordinate 2,053,951 of CM031946.1, forward strand.
AGTGCACTAGTCCAGGGGTTTTCAAACTGGGCTTCGGGTTCTAAGGGGTCCCCAGAAAATTTCATAGAATAAAAAGACAAAGCAAAAATGTTTAGTCTTCCAAACATTCCAACAGTTTCATTTCTACATGTTTCTCTCCTTTCTTGCTGTATACATATTTTCCAGAATCGTATATGTTTGCTTTGTATCTTATCTTAGTCCCCTTTATCTTGCTCACTGGGGCTGTAAGGCGGTATTCTTAACATAGTATGTAAGCTGCTTATATACATTTATTGTGAAAATTGCTTATACAAATAATTTTTAATTGAAAATGTTCTTCTGCAGGTCTATACATCCAAAATTACGTATAGCCAATTTAAGTTAGGAAACGATATGTCACACTTACTATTTATCTAACAGTTTAAATGTTTTATCATACATAAAAATATAGAGATGGGTTTTAGGAAGGGGGTCCCTCATAAAAGGTTCATCATATTTGGGGGTCCTTGGCATCATAAAATTTGAAAACCCCTGCACTAGTCAACCTGGAAACAACCTCAAGATGGTAAAGAAGGTAAACGGGCTAATAGCACCAAATAACTGAAAGACACTGATACTTTTAGGGTGTGTTCATACGTGTAGTTTGGTTCTCTTGATTCTTTTGCGCCAAAAAGAAAATGATACATTTAGTCTTGGTTCGCTTAGCATTCACACTGTCATTTTTAAAAACAAACTTAAAGATACAAAACAAAAAAAGTAGCTTTTACGACGTATATTTTGGAATATATTGTATGCTCCTACCCTAAAATTCTAAACAATGCTGTGTGCTGTGCAAAACACGCTTGTTGTATGTGCATACATTGGATGGTATTTTTACCAGCTGAGAAATGAGAGCTTAGAAAATGTGTAAAGGAGTCAAAACAGCATTAGGAATTCCTCCATTGCACACAAATATATATCTGCTGCAAGGAGGCGTCGTTTCTGACGCCTGTACTGAACTGTAAAATTCAATGTAGCTTCTATGATAGTCACGCGTAGCCAGACCATCAGACTGGACTATATTGCAGCTTTCATTGGTCAAGGACCGCCCAAGAATATGTTTGACTGACATGTAACACAACCAATCACAGTTTGTTTTGTTCTGTGTCATGTTTAGGGCTGTGAAAATGTAAAGACGATGTCCCTAAAATAACAGCCCGCCGTGCATCTATAAATTATTTATTCAAGAATGTTGTGCAAGTTTACTGCAACAATGGATCTGGCGTTTAGTTGATCCTGGTTAGCGCTCATTGTAACAGTTGTAAACCTGACAGCATTCTTCTTCCACAAGGGAGTTTGGCGCCATGGCATTTGTTTCCAGGCGGACCGTTAAAAAATGCAATACACACATTTTGCGGACATCCTATAGAATTCAACCAATCAGGTGACAACTTCGAAACTCCAGAAGTGTTTCCAGAAAAGTGTGCCATATGCATTAGACGTTCAGCCAACGGTCTGTGGGTGTGACGTCTGAGGCTGAAACTCCTCTTATGAGAAATATTGGTCCATGTTGTGTTCATATTTCAGTTGAACCGTACCAGAGTTAATTTAGGAGTGGACCAAGATCCATCTTTTCAGTGATAAAAAACTGTGACTGGCTGGTTTACTCTATACCCATCTACTCTATACCTGTCTAACTGCAAAAGCATAAAGCCGTCCACCTTTGTCCCTCTTCCCGTTGCAGACACAGGTCTCTGAATGCACACTCTTAATGGAGAGTTTTAAGAAGAGGATTTACGCTCCATCCTGGCTGCTATGGTTGGGTGGCTACGCTACAAGCTCTTATCTGTGCAATCTGCTTCATCTCTGTTGGACTAAACCCTTCACTATTCTCTATGCTCTCTTAACTCTAGCTTTATCCTTCCCTCTGGCTTGTCTTGTTTCTTAGCAGACACACAAACATATCTCTAAAAATGGTCTCTTTGGATCTTGTTCAGCTCATGACGAGCTCTTTCCCCACTTCCTCCTCGTTAGAGCAGGAAGCCTCTGCGGCTTTGTAAAAGCAACTTAAACTGGGCTCTCTCTTGCCCTTTCGCTGTTTGTCTTTCCCTTGCTTATCCTCTTACTGTATTTACAGTATCCTAGAGGCTTAATACACCGTTTTATCTTTCATTTCAGTCATTTTCTCCCCCAATTTCTGAACTAAGCACTCCAACTCGACTAGCCCCGGTGCTGTTTTGCATACCGTCCAATTTGAGCCAATCAGAATGTAGAGGGCGTGGCCGTTTATAAAAAGCGACTGTATAGCGACCACATCTGATTAGAACCGCCCTCAGCCTCATCTGCGGCCGGATCTGTGCACCCCATCAGTCAAGTGTAATTGAGTTTCAGGGGGGAATGCTCACACAGGAGTCGCACCCCTGCCCGCAACTTTGAATGAGGCTGAAGGACTTCAGCGGAGGGGGGCACATATTACGAAGTATGTGGTCAAGTCAGGGACGCAATCACGATCAAAACCCAGATTGAAATAACTTCAGTGTTAACACCCACCACAAGTTGATGAAAGCCCCAGTTTTGATTTTTGCGCTGCTTAGATAATTTTCGTTTTTGTTTTTTTTCCCCTCCAATGACTCAGCCCAAACTGCCGCAGGGCCTTCAGGATGCATAGGGATAAATTACAACCACATTCCTCCACAGGCTCCGAGCGGCACAAACTTTCCTAGCTGCTCCTAACGATCATGGCTAGACTGTTGTGAATCCTCGTTTGCTAACACACAGGAGACCGAGCTATGTGAAATTTCACCGCTGTAGGAGACAAAAAACAGCAACGTCAATGCGCCAATCGGTTTTCTATGGCAACGGCTCTTAATGGAACAAGCCCCACCCTAAACAAACCACCCCAATGGTTTGCATGGAAGCACTCAGCCTTTAAAAGAGCCCAACAGGGTATTAAATATTTGTGGAAAATAACACACTTTCAAACACAAAGTTTTATAAAACCCTTCTCAATTCTTAACGGGTTTTATTAATCTGATAGGCCCTGAATGAGCTGTAAGACTCGTAATATGGCTGCCTACTGGCTTAGACGGCGAGCAAAAAGAGGAAGGAGTCGGATACATCAGGGTATCTTTTTCCAAGCCAAAGTTCAATCTGAAACAGATGCCATGACTACGAATAGTGTGGGTTTTGTCGCATGTGAACACGCAAATAAAGCCATCAGAAAAGCAGCGCCACAGACTGACAGCTCCCTTCTTGGCAGGATGATTCATCAGCTGGCCGATAGAATGACAAACCTCAGAAATATTTTGTGTTTAGACTGAAGCCCTGGGTTGCATTACTTTCAAAGGACAGCAGAACAAATAAACATATATAAATACATAAATTAAAAATCTGAACGTAGCAACGACTGAAATGTTCAGTTCTATGGCAGGTCAGCTGGTGTAGTTTATGCTGTTGTGGCTCTGTCGCTGTAACCCAAGCCAGCAACGAGCACGGGAACGCAAAAACCCGATTCGTCAGGGCGCGAAAATCACAATAAACCTGCTGAAGTATTTCGCTGTTTGCCTTGGCGGCTTCCAGCTGAGAAGGCTCAATCGTGCTTATGGTTTCATCATTTGGGGGTATTTATTTCATATATTATTCTTCCTCTCGCCCGAGTCGAATGTGTTGCGAGACGTACCCTCGTTCCAGCTCTGGGTGTCTGAGGTGCTTTCATACATATTCGCTGGGTGGGAAAATAAAGGAGAAGTGAGCTCTGGAACAGACAAGCGCGGGGCACAGAGGGCTCATCTCACATTGCTTTGAAGACGGGGCCGTGCTTTCCCTCGCTCTGGATGTTTAGGGGTCGGTTGAGAAGTTTTGTTGGTTTAGTCGGTCAGCACCCCCTCAGGATTAGCACTCGTTGAAACGATGTATTACAAAAACAGTGTTTGAGAGTTGGATTTAGAAAACTCAAGACAAAAGAAACCAAAGCAACAGTTCAAGACTTCAGATTAGATTCAGATTAGAGTCTAAACAGCATATTTTTATATATTTTCTGATAAGCTCAAAACCCAGCATCATGATCTTGTAGGTGGTTGTCAGGGCGTTGCCATTGGGCTATTATAGTATTCAGAGTCATGTTTAGTACCTTGCTGTGTGGTTGTCTAAGTCTGAAAATCTACTTGTCTCTAAACACAACTCTTCAAATGCAAGTCTATGGGATTTTTTTTGTCACTTTATTGTCTTCCAGGTAAAAACTGTAAAGCCATGCAAATCGAGATCTCATACAAGTTGTGGGATGGGTTATAAATCAAAGATTTTGTATGAACAATGCTACTAGTGATGCTTGCCTTAGCAATCAACAGATCAAAAATCAATAAGTGGTCAGTGACGCCTCTGTGTCTCACTTCCTGTCTCTGTGATGTGTTTGCTTTAGGAGTGTTCATTCATACAACTGCTGTTCAGACGTTTCAACTATGTTACACTGTCTGCAGCCACACACCTTTGTGACTTATAGATGACTACTGCTATTACTGATACACGGCATTACTTGAACAATGATGTGAGTAAACGAAGGAGAGACAGAGACGCTCGTAACATAAAGGCCCACTTACAGCAGACATATGCTCCGGCTCCATGTGTTTTCATTAATCGTGGCTGTGCGGGTTGTGGGCTTGTTCCACTATGTTTACCCCCATTTCCTGCCCGTTTAAATTACACTGCACTTACGCAGCCCTGGATTCATGGCCCTGTCAGCCTGCAGCCCGCCCCACTGGGCACAGACGCACTGCAGTCGCCAACACTGCACATCGGTGGGCTGATCCAGGACCAACTCCTGTTGCTTTTAACCAACAGTCCTACCCAAAGAGCCCACCGGTGGTGGTCCATCAGAGGAGGTACGGCAGGCGGAGTCTCCTCAAATATCTATTCAAATTAATGTAGGAACTAAAGCAGTGCTCAAGTAGGCCGGTATGCAACTGAATGGGACCCTTGAGGAGGACCTTGAAGTTTTTTTCTACTTTAAACACTGAAGTGACATAAATAATAAGGGATGCACTGATATTAAAATTCTGGTCAGTAACCATAAGCCAGTAATTATTTTCAATAAATGGCCTATATTAAAAAAATTCAACTTAATAAATAAAATGCTACAAGTGAATTATAATGTACAGTATGGAAATTTAATGTTCATGTTGAGATTCAAGCTAAAGATTACATCTAACAGTGTTATTAAATTGATGTTTTAAAGATTAACTGGGTATTTGGTTACACTTTATTTTAAGGTGTCATTGTTATAGTGTAATTATATATTTAAGTACTGAGTAATATTAATTAACATGTACTTACTATAGGTTTAGAGTAGGATTAGGTAAATTGCATGTAATTATGCATAATTTACTGTTATTAACATGGAACTGAACCATACACTGTAAAATAAAGGTGTTAGCACATTTTATAAAGTGAGCATTATACTGTATGACAGCACAGGTAATTGACAAACAATTAAATATCTAATACCAATTAATTAAAAATGACACCCATAATTATAGTTATACCCATATAATACCCAAGTTATACCCATAAAATATTTAACATTGGCTGATAACTGATATGGTGTTGTAATGCAGGGGTTTTCAAACTTTATGATGCCAAGGACCCCAAATATGATGAACCTTTATGGGGAACCCCCTTCCTAAAACCCATTTATATATTTTTATGTATTAGAAAATATTTACACTGTTAGATAAATAGTGTGACATTATAAATACATCATATTGTTTCCATACTTAAATTGGCTGTAATGTTGGATGTATAAACCTGAAGTAGAACATTTTCTATGAAAAATTACTTGTATAAGCAACTTTCACAATAATGTATGTAAGCAGTGTCCGTACTGCGTTAAGAATACTGCCTTACAGCCCCAGTGAGCAAGATAAAGGGGACTATAGTACTAGAAAGATACAAAGCAAACATACACAATTCTGGAAAGTATGTATATGCCAAACAAGGAGAGAAACAGTTAGAAATTAAACAGTTAGATTGTTCAGTAGACTTTATCCATTTTTGCTTTGTCTTTTTATTCTCTGAAATTTTCTGGGGACCCCTTAGAACCTAGAACCTTAGAACCGGACCCCAATTTGAAAACCCCTGCTGTAATGCATATAATGCATATACAATCTGCCAATATTAGAGTTGTTTAATATTTTGTCTTTTTTTGTGCTCTGATCTCTTGTAAAAGATATCCATTTTGTTTTTCTTTCCTCTTCTTAAATCCAACTGATCAATCAGAACATGTTTGCAAATGTGACCGAAATTTAAATTGGCTTTCTTCTGTTTCAGAGGCAACCTTTCAAGACAATTAGTTTTCTGTTTCACTTTCATATGCAACAGGTGAAGAAAGATTATCAAACTTAGCCAAAATACTGACAAAGTCCAAATTATTGATCTCATAAAAAAAATAAATAAATAAATAAAAAAACTTTGAATGATGGGCCATATAAAAATCTGCTATAATAAAGGAGCAGGATGAACGTTATTCATAGTCTAGAAAGACTAAACGATTATCAAAACCTACTACAATCTATTACTGGTTTGATTTAAATATCAGCCTCCCTGGAAAACTCCCTCACGGACCGCCACTGGAGCCCACACAGAGATCTGATGCCAGCTCTGACAGGTGTGAGCCTGTGAATCATCACAAAATCTGCATGAATCCTTATTGAACTCTTGATCTATTCAAAGGGGAACGTCTGAAAACAGATGGCTAAAATAAACATCTATCGGAGTGCCAATCGTAAAGGAAACAGAGAGGAGAAGTGAGCGAAAGACAGATGAAGGTGCGCCGAGAATGAGAGAGAGGAAGAATGAAGGAAAAAGAATGGAGGATTCAAGGCCTAACAGATTATTTCTGTTCCAGCCCTGAGGTCATTAATAATCAATCTTCTCTAGTTCATGTTTTATTCAGAGTGACCCGTAAAATGCAAGACTCTCCCCTATTTATACAGCTGGCTTTGTGCTGCCAGATCACAGCCAGATGACTTTGGCCAAGGGCGGTCGAGCACTCCGCTTCTCTCCTCCAAGATTGTAAACTTTACATACTGATCTAAGATCAGCAGTCTCTAAAGTAAACAGAAGACTCGAACGTTATGAGAGAGGAGCAGAAACTGGCCACAGAACATAACTGACAGTAACTTTCATCAAACAATGACTGCTCATCACAGACAAATCTGCAGTGCAGGAGTGGGGCGTCTCACAGCTGCGGACAGTGTCACAGATGATTGCTTTTCACAAGGAATTATTCATAATAAGGTATTGAAACCAGCAAAAAAGTACCACTGTACTACCATATAATATATATATAGATATGTGAAACTGTATATATTTATGATATCTGTACCACAGTATATTTTTGCAAGGGCATATTTATTACTCAAGACCCAATAACCCTTCAGCTAAACTCTGAAGACCCTATTAGATGTACAATGCACAATAATTTTGTTTTTGTTCCTGAAAACACCAATTCTTCATCTAAATGGGGTGCGTTTTTGGTGAGTCTATTGTCTTTGTTGGCTCTGTGGGTTGTATGACTGAGTGGTTCTTTCAGCACCGGCTTAATCACCTTCCTGCATTCCAGCCGTTTAAACAGAGATGCAGTAACATCCTGTGAACAGCTCAAACCAAATAAAACAACATTACGCCATAAACAGAGAAAAAAAAACAGGCAAAGAGGACGAGTAATAAAAGAAGCATTGACCACAACAGAGGACAAGCTGGCAGCAAGGTCTAATGGGGCGGTCTGGTGGAGTGCAAGTAATATACGAGTGCGAGTTCACAAGCGTGTGTTTTTATGTGCATTATGATCCTCCTGTGTGTTTGCATTGTCTGCGTCCTGAATAGTCTAATTGTGATGTCTATGTATATCTTGGTTGTGCAATCTTCGATTTTCCTGTCTGAGTAACTTCGCCAGTCGCCATTAAAAGTGAAGGGACAAGAGCTTTAGAAAAGAGCCCAAGTGTTGGGAAACAAACACAAAAGGAAGATATTTTGAAGAACCTTTCAATGAAAGTCAATGGGGTCCAAAACTACACTGGACACCATTGACTTGTATGGACACAAACAGCTGAAAATAGCTTCTTGTGTGGGTTTGGAAACAACATTAGGGTGAATAAATGATGACAGAAATGTCATTGTTTGAGTGAGCTATCCCTTTAAAAGAAAAGAAACAAAAAGGAAACACTGTCTTTATATGCTATAAACTGAGAGAGACAAAGGACATCAGGGTAGAAACCCCAAAGTCCTACATTACGAAGCTCTGTGCCAGCTTAGAGTGCCAGGCCAGTAAAAAGGAAGCCCATAAAAACTGTTAATTAAAAGATCAATGTTTAGCTTCAAAGAAAGGGCAAGGGCTCAAACAGTGTGCGGCCCCTCGTAAATACTAAAGCACATTTTGAATGCAAGAAGCTTGTCATTAGTAGAGGACCGGGCATAGCGGACACCAACCTCAATCCTCTACGGGCTCGATGGCGACACAAAGGGCCATTCAATTAGTTACTAATAACTTGGTTTATAAGAATGATGATTAGCAAAGAGCCCCCTCCCAAATCGAGCCACTTAAAGGTCTACGGAGAGGCATACGTGCCATCAAAAGACACCACAAGTAAATTCATGTGGACGTTACTAACAATAATGGACTGAGCAGAACACACTAAATAAGCCAATAATGAGCCCTGACTTTTCTTGTCAATTTAAGCCTGTCATGGCCAAACGGGCCCATTCTGGCATCTTCCATGCTGAAGGGATCTAAATGGGCAAACTGCAGCGCAGAGAGAACGCTAATGTAATGTGCTACACTCCCAACGCAAAAGAAAAGAAGAGAGGTCAAAGAAGACATCAATCAAATAGGCTTGTGAATGCCGGCAACTCGTCCAATCCACCATCTGCAAGTGATTCCACCATCAGAGAAAGACCAAAAGTGTCTTCAAGCGGATTGTGTCTTACATGTAGGACATGTAACTGAAGAATGAACAGGATCCCGTACATGTGGATACCATATGGATGTGAAACGCTAAATATCTCTGAGCTATTGGATTTGGAGAGGAAAAATCCTGATATATGTGTAAACGTTTGAGAGGTAAAGCCTAACCGGTGAAGCCTGAAATATTCATTATCTTTGCCTTAATGTGTCCGACATGAAATCTCCATGTTGGCCAAGCCAAAACAAGGCTGCCAAGTGTTGCAACCCTGGCACAAACCTGAATGATCTCAAACAATCCTACATGATTCCTTTGCTTCTCATTCTCACAGGAGTGACGTCATCAAAGAGGACGCATTTGTCTGAGAACCCATTTGAGTCAGAAACCTGGCGCGGAGGTCCAGGAGTTCTTATCACCCCCCCATAACAGCAGTGCTTTCTAAACACTGTCATTGATAGTTTGGACAACATAAACACAGGATCGTTGACCTTAGAGAAGGTCTAGGAGGAATAACGGCTTGGCGAGACCAAGTGAAAACAGAGTTCAGCTAACAGTGTCTCTGTCTGCTGCTTGACATCACTTTTCAGGATAGCCCCCAGTATCTGCTTGAGGCTGCTATTGAGGTGAACGGGAATCCTAAGGGGTATCTTCTCCAGGTATTACAGGGCCAAGGAGGTCTAGCATTATTCTGGAAGCTCTGGCCTCTTTTAAGCACATTATGGGCAAGAATTCAATTTGAAAACCACAAAACAGACCTGATGTTTACATAGCGCAGTAGCCTCGACTGACCAGTGGCAACACTCAGTTTGAAAAGACCGTGAAACCTCTCAGTCCGTCCATACAGTCTGATGAAAGCTGTCTCTCTCAAAGGAAAATAAATGTACAGACGCCTACTTCATATTAAACAAGTTGGGGGGTGGGTGTTTGGGGGGGATGGGGAGTCCCTTGGAAAGTGCCAATTTTTGGAACAAAGTTTACTTGCAGCAAACTAAAAATCTTAAACATTATTTGTTCGCTGGCCAAAGGCTTGTCATCAGGCAGCCCACATAAAAAAAATGCATTTCAATAATGTCGGAGCGTGCCAAAAACCTGCCAAGCAGATAGTTCCCCATGCAGTGAAACACATGAGCATTGTATGAGCCTTGGCACCGTCACAGCAGATCACTCTCCTCTCCTCTTGAGGAATGGGGCCGATTTAAAGTGAGTATAATGTATATGTAGACTTCCAGACAATTTATTTTTCTGATGTTACAAAAAGCATCGGGATGGATGCAGAACTGGGGCGCACCGACGCAGGGACTAAACCCAGTGTCCGTTTGCAGACAATTTACTGTTACGGTAGGTATGGCAATGGGTTCAAAGTGAAGTAGAGAAAATGGATCCACGCATACATTTATTACAGAGAGGGGATCGTTCATCATGGAGAGACTAAATCCAGCCACTACCTCCTCAAACGCTTCTCTCTTTTGCCGTCCAAATGCTGACACTCCTTTTCTTTATCGCGCCATTCCAGTTGCTCTTCTTTTCTTTTTTTGTCTTTCTCACCACTCTTGGCTCTCCCCCGTCTTTTAAGTGAGCCTTGGGTAGGTTTCTGGTTTTCTTTTGTTAAAAGTAACAGTAAATGAAGCTAATAAAACACAATATATTGGACTATTTATTTTCTGTAGGAACACATTCCACTCTATAAAGAGGACTAATGGCATTTACACAGAGCCGGACTGATTCTCAAAGCCAATAGGAGATTTATAGACAGTGAACGTTAGCGTCAGCTAAGGGCCGTGCGGGCCAGGCCAGATGGCTCCAATAATCAATGGGTGACAAATCCAAGTACCCGAGAAACCTTACGGTACCTTGAGTGCACATACTCGCATAAATACACAAATTTTATGTGCTTAGTGGAGTCATGAAATAAAAGGTAAGATGATATAAAAAGTTACATTGATTTCATCTATCAAGTCTTTTTTATAGTAACACTTTTCAATAAGGTTCAATTTGGTACAATAAACTAAAAATGAGCAATAGTTTTACTACTTTAAAAGTATATAAACCTAGATTAATGAATGGCGTTATATTATTAGCTCATGCAAGCTCATTCATTAATTCATGTTAATGCATTGAACCTTATTGCAAAGTGTTAACCTTTTCATAAAGAGAATCCATTGAAAAACACAACTGTGATTAGAGAAAGGCTTGATGGGTATGGATACACAATAAAAAGTGATACATTTCAAAGAAAAGAGTATACCCACGTCAATGTCACCCTATCTTACCTGTTCTGGGCTCATCTTCTGAAGCTCCTCCTCCCAGGCGTCCTGTTGGCTGCGGTGGTATGCGGAAGGCGGGGCCAGGTCCTGCAGGATGTGGGGGTCTCTCTCGTGGCAGAGGGCCGTGAGGTGGCCGATGTACAGTTTCAGCTTACTGCGGTTCTGATTGAGGTCTATGAGTGGGGGGATAATCTGTCCAAAAACAGGAATGAGGAAATGGGTTAGAGATAAAGAGCCACTTCAATCTCAGTTTTCCTCTAGCGTTCAAGAATTAGATATTTGGACACGAGCCAGTGAGATAAAAAGGCGGGTATGTAGACGCATGCTAAAATGACACGCAAACAACACGTTTAGCAAGCCAGAACACAGAGTTAAAATTTTGCTTTGTCACATATGATTGTATTCAAAAAGAAAAAAGGGGGGAGGGGGGAATAAAAAGAGCAATATTCAGTGAAAGGTTGCGAATGATTATGGATGATAGACCACAGCTGAAACACATGAATCACAGTGAGAACAGTGGTATAATACAAATGTGTCAGGAGAAACATTCCCATTCCAGGAACACAGACAAACAATCTCAGTTACCTGGACCGCTGCCGACAGATGCCCGGTCTTTACACAACATCTCTATACACACAGCAGACACTCACACGGCTTTTCCGTATCAATCAAAATAATACATACACTTGTGTGGGAGCAAATCCAAAAACCATATGTCTCTGTGTCATGTGTGTATCTCACTGGCTTCAACAAAGAATTCTGGTACAATGCATGATGGATCCATCACATTTGTTTTCACATCAGTCTAAAAATGTGATAAATAGCAACATGCGGTTTGTGTGTGAGTGTGAGCGAGAGCCGATAGCCGTATGCTTTCAAAAGCATGCCAAAACTGGAACTGAAAGGCTCAAGGTTCAAAAAGGTTCAAACCCGGCAAGGTGTGATCCATGAACTATCATTGCTGTGTTTTGAGTAAGATGTTTATAATATAATATAATACAATACAACATAATATAATATACATTTTTGTTTATATATATATATATATATATATATATATATATATATATATTATATTATATTATATTATATTATATTATATTATATTATATTATATTATATTATATTATATATATATACACTGCCCAGATGTGCTGGAGGAGACTTTACAGAGCGCTGGACTCTTGCATTGTCAATACAAGATCTGGACCAAAAATGCATGCACCTCTTGATGGAAGAGGTGCATTAATTTTGTTCAAAATCATGTATTGACAATGCAAGAGTCCAGCACTCTGTGAAAAAAAGTCTCCTCCTGTCTTCCTACATGGTTGTTTAAGAAATGAAAAGCTACACACTCCATCAATTAGGGTTAGAAGAACTGTTCCCAAACATATAACATGCTAGAAACATAATAATCACTGCAACAATGATCCAATCATAGACTCTTAAGCATTTTAATTTAAATTTAAATCTAAACAGCAACCTAATATAAAATTTAAATCAGTTCATGTATTATGAATGAACATAATTACATAATGTATTTAAAATATATATATTAACCTAGATTCATTGGTAGCTCATGAATGTTAATGTATTAAACATTACTTTAAAATTGAACAACACAACTGCTCCCTATGTGTTCGCCATAATCGGTGGGTATATACAATAAAAAGTGATGCATTTAAAAACAAAATAGTATGCCATATTGATACTGAGGGCTCATATTAAGCCTCCTATTGAGGTTATTAAAAACAATAAAGACAATATAATGGAAGATATTAAATTCATAAATAATGACAACATAATATAAGTAATGATACTATAAGTAATAACAAAATACTTCAGTCAATACTGTAAGTGGAAAACACTCAACTCGTAGCACAATCCACAGCTGGACTTTTCCTTTCCTGGTCACATTCTCTTATATGAATCAAGATGTTACATAAGCTGGTCTTGGGTTGCAATGGTGCACCCATAAATTCTGAGATGGGAGAGGTGAGCAATGTTTTAGAAATACTACAGTACAACACAAGACAGCAAAAGATCTATTGAAACGTTCCCATATAAATACCTTCTCAAAGAGGGCCGAGAACATAGTAGGGCTTAGGGAGCTCTGCGAACACTCCTCATCGCTCAATAGCAGAAAGCAAATACAGTTACCTGATTGTCGAGAAGCGGAGAGAGGAAACAGAGGCTAAAAAGAAAGAGTGAGTGATGAGAGAGCTGTAAGAAAAGACAGAGACATAGTCTGCTTTGGTCTGAAGCAGCCTGAGCTCGCAAGAACATTTGTGTCCCCACACTTTATTAATTCTTATTAACCCCATCTGTATCTTTCCAGGGCAGAATGTTATTGTGTTTTCGTTGGCTCACCAGGGGCAAATGAAGGCTCTCTTGGGTGGACCTTGGCCGCAGAGCAAGATCAAACAAAACTGTGAAAGAACGAGATGGAGGAAGACCATGAAACCAAGGTTGAAGAGCTTTTGAGAGAGAAAGAGAGGACGAGAGAGTCAAGGAATGGAGAAATGTCTAAAACCGGTTCTCCCTGATTCTGGAAACAATTAGATGGCGCAAACTGGGTCTCTGCATAGAACCAGAGCAGCAGACGCACCGAGACCTACATCATGCTCTTGTTAGTCTAAGGTCTAGCACGGCTCCGTCTCCAAAACCTACTAAAGCACATTTGGGTGCCAAAATCCAAACCCCTGCCTCATGGTGAATGAATAATAAGGCAGGAATTCATCTGCTGAATTCATCTGTTGAATCAGCTGTGACAAAAAAAGTTGACATTTATCTACGTGACACACGGCAGACCAATAGCGGCGTCTTTTATATCAGAGCCGGATCTGAAACAGCTGTAAGAGGCGATACCTCCTTCCGCATCTCCGTCAGGTCTTGTATCTCAGCCAAGAGCCACTGCGGGAGGATATATGGGGCCTCCGGATTGACTGGCAGCCACAGAAAGAGGGACGAGGCCTTAAAAAGGCGGTCTGATAGAAGCCCTCCAAACCGCTGTGACAGAACGGCCGGGTGGATATGCTCGGAAAAACAGCTGAGTTAAAATAAACCCCGGCCTTAGTGATGGTGCCACATAAACGTGCACACACACCATTACACAGAGACTTGCTACGTACATGGTTGACTGAAAGCATGCTGTGCGCTAATAAGCTTTAAAAATGCCCAACCAGTGATGGGATTTGACATTTATTCCCCTCTTCCTTCCCATCTGCTATGAGAAAAGGACGAATGATGAATGGACTCCAGTTCTGAGCCTTAATGCCCAAAGACAGCGCTGTTCGTCACCCTCTGATTTTAATGGCTAAGTCAGCACCTCTCTGGTGAGAATGCTGATAAACAGTCCTGAAAACCTCACCTGAGTGTCCTGCTTCATCATCTGTAATCAAATTAGTAGTATAGTCAAGAAATGTGTATGGTAGTTTCGTGACCAGGCTTTGAGGATGGTCACAGTTAACCCAATGCTAGTTAGCATTGCGCTAACATCCGTCTTGCCGTAGCTGGTGATGTTTTCTGTCAACTTGGTGCTGTCACAACTGTTTGGCTAGTGCCGTGTTGCTGTATCATTTTTTTCCCCCTAAGTCCTGTGGTAGACTGAGATCATAAATAATGCAACAATAACAGAAACAAATATCATGCCCAGGTGACAGATTTACAACCGGGGAATTTTCCACTCAAAGCGCCATTTGTCTCGTCTTGCTTTGGACACACACGATGGATGGAAGTGGGTCCCTGTTCACCCATCATGCCTTGCATGACGTCTTGGAAAAATTATCTTGTTTTATACAACTGTTACACAATTTTAAATTTATGACTGCAGACATATTAATTTACGAATAATCTTTTGGTTTGCCTCCATTAAGTAAAAAATTATCATATTTACATTAAAATATACATACACACAAAACAGACAAATCACTATTTTAATCATTTTTGGGTAAAATTTTTCCATCAAAAGTAATTATACTGTTATATATACACTATAGTTAATTTCGCCCATCCCCAGGTTCCACTGCTAAGTGTGTCCTCATACAAGATCAATCGAGTAAGGACTCCTGGGACTCTCTAAGGACAAAAATACCAATAGATTGGGGGTGTTGATCACAAAGACCCTTGGCTGTTCTCTTGCTCTATGCAACATTGATCACCTCAGCAACAAAAATCACTTTCTTGAACCTCACACTCCAGCTACTGCCTAAAGACTTCGCAAAGGGTTCACTGAGGAATCTGTCCATCTGCTCTCTTTCATTACGTCTCCTCTAAAAGAAGCTGTCTTCACCAGATGCTGCGATGTGTTGCATTTCTACTCCTACCTGGCACACTCATAGCTTGAGCACCCCTCCTCAAAAAGACCAGAGGGAAAGAGAAGTCAGACCCCTCAACAATGACCGGCCTCCTTCACATTCTCTCTCTCTCATTTATCACCTATCAGCTCATCGGGCGCCATTTGATACCCACACTGAGAGGCAGGAGACTGGATCAATGCTGTCAGTCAGGCGGTCCATCAGAGACGAGCCACTGGCTCCTTCCTCAAAGACTCCGGAGGCCCGGCGGCACAGGAAGCCCCTGATGCGGCCTCGAAGCCCAGCTCGGAACAGCTCGCTCTGGGTGGGGGAGGATCTGCGGACCACGAGCCTCTCTCACAGTAGCCAGGCCCTGGCGCACATCCTTTCCCGTGGCTGAGAGTTTTATTGGGCTATCCTCTTTCAGTCTCACTGTGCTACGCGTCCATGAGTGTTAAGGGGATAAAGATAAGGAGGGACTGCAAAGCTTCAAACCTGCAAGACACTGACAAGGCCGGTGGGCCTGCTGTCGTAAAGTGCTTTTCAAGAAAGAGACAAATCACCTCCACGGCATGCATGCAAAAAAAAATACTGACATGAGAGAATAATGACTGTCAAATAAAGGGTAAGGGGGCGAAGACACGCACGCATACCTCCCCAAAGAGCACAGACAGAAACATATGTAATCTGAGCGCGGAGAGCAGATCCGGATGGCAGATTAAGAGCAGGTGAGTTGGTCTGTCTTTCCATACTGTCATTTCATAAGCGACTGACCGCACTACCTCCATCCACAGCTCTCAATATATTTCGGTAGACCCCTGTACACACACACACACACACACACACACACACACACACACACACACACACACACACACCATAATAATTCCATCCTTTGCTCAAGCAGTACAGAATAGTCCCTTGGTTAGCCTCCATCACACAAACAAATATAAATGATATAATTTTACAATGAGACGCACCCTATGACACACACAACGCACAGACAGCGCGCCAGAATCGAGTTCTCTTTTGTGCTTGAACAAACAATAACACACAGAATTATGCCAAAATGCCCATTTTGTCGAGTATTCTCATAAGAGGAGTCTTAAATTGGTTAAATAACGTCTTAAATTAACTTAAAGAGTTGTGAGAAAATGAGATGCACGTGACAGCGTTTCAGATAATGTTTGGCAGCGGTAGATCTTAAAGTGACAGCAGCCTAATTAAACCAGTTTCTGTGATGTCTGTCATTATTATTGTTAATCAAAGAACAAAGGTAACAGAGAAAATTGTAGCTTTAATTAGGATACATCTATATTTAATGTATAATTTATGCAGTTAAGAAAGGTGTTTGATAACTTCAAGTATTCAATTCAATACTGTGTGTCTAACAGGTAGGAAGGCCACAGGTAAATATGACATTATAATGGGTTTATGTCAAGATTGTTTTATGTTCACTTAAATTAAAAGTTGTTATTTTTTAAAGCCTAATAAATGTTGAAATGTATAGCTTTTAATGACACTGTAATGTTGAATGTATCTCATTAATGGAAAAAAGATGCCATGACAACAAATATTTAAAATGTACTGTCTTTAAGTTGTTTCTGCATTCATTTGGAGAATAACTGTGAAATGATTACAATATAAAAATATTAAAAACAAGATAAATCGAGATTAATTACAGAACAAATGTGATTAATTAGTTAATTTTTTTTTTATTTACTCGATTTCTGTTGAGACATTCAGATGGTAGAGTCAGAATTTGGCATAAACAGAATGAGAACATGGATCCATCATGCCTTGTTACCACTGTGCAGGCTGGTGGTGGTGGTGGTGTAATGGTGTGGGGGATGTTTTCTTGGCACACTTTAGGCCCCTTAGTGCCAATTGGGCATCGTTTAAATGCCATGGCCTATCTGAGCATTGTTTCTGACCATGTCCATCCCTTTATGACCACCATGTACCCATTCTCTTTTGGCTACTTCCAGCAGGATAATGCACCATGTCACAAAGCTTGAATCATTTCAAATTGGTTTCTTGAACATGACAATGAGTTCACTGTACTAAAATGGCCTCCACAGTCACCAGATCTCAACCCAATAGAGCATCTTTGGGATGTGGTGGAACGGGAGCTTCGTGCCCTGGATGTGCATCCCACAAATCTCCATCAACTGCAAGATGCTATCCTATCAATATGGGCCAACATTTCTAAAGAATGCTTTCAGCACCTTGTTGAATCAATGCCACGTAGAATTAAGGCAGTTCTGAAGGCGAAAGGGGGTCAAACACAGTATTAGTATGGTGTTCCTAATAATCCTTTAGGTGAGTGTATACACACAAGTATTTAATAAACTAGTAATACTAAAAATATTAAGAAAGAAAGAAAAAGTAACATTTAAATTAGATTAAAGATTACGTAACTAACGCACACATTTTTTAGATTGAAGTTGATTACCAAAAAGTCCTACAATTACTTTTTCTCTCTCGCATGGCACAAAATTACAACAGCACTCATGTTTTAAGAGATGCAAGATTTATGCATGTCAGGACTCTGTTGCTGTAGGTTTTTATGAACTTAGTGCCTCGTCACCTATTTACGCAGGTTTTTATATAAATGCCATTAGATTTATACCGGTGGGGGGGTTTATGACTGTTGACTTACATGCCAAAGCTCTCACTCAGTCAATGCCTAATAGAATAAGCAGGTCTTTAATAGCACGGGGTGGGGGAAAGGAGGACAAAAAGCCAGGGCAGGTTACTGTTGACTCTGGAGAAAGACGGAGGGAATTTTTACACCAAGTAACTCCCAGTGTCACCATCATAGCGCCATTTAAACAGACCATGAAGGCTGCAGTCTAGGGACGGCATTCCATTCATTGTGTGTTTGTGTGTGTGTGTATATCCACTGCTATAATGAGCAAAAAAGACTTGAAACTGCCAAGAAGAAATTAGCCTCTGGAAAAAGGAAGTAAAGCTGTCGTGTGGGTTGTAGTTTCACTCCAGGAGGTGGGAGGAGTGGCCATGGGGGTCATCACCTTGAAGGTGAGGGGTGTTGGGGTGAAGGAAGGTCCTGACCTCTTCAAACTGAGGTTGAGGGGTATCATTAACCGGGTGTGTAGAAGAGAAAGCAGAGGAAGGGGTGAACATGTAGCAAAGCTCCAGAACATCTACCCCACTGTGAGGGCAAACCAGACGAGTTAATGACTTGAAGCCAGAACATAACAAGAGGGAGCTCAGAAAAATCAAGGACGGAAGATTTAAATCAACACTATAAACGTGTCACATTTAAGTTTAACCTTACGATGCAAGGACGACCTTTGACTTGAGTCTGTTTCTTTAATGGCATCCTTCATCTGGAGTCTTAAAAAGCTTTCTACTATTTGTACAATTTTTGTTGTTTGACCAACTTCTCTATGCTTTGCCTGGATAGCCGAGCAATGGGAATACTAATGGATAACTTTTTCCGGGTATTATACTTGACTTGGAGCAATTGTGTTGCAGGGAGATCACCATGGCCTCATGTTCACAAACAGCCCTAACTTTTAAGATAGCTCTCTTGTCTGACAGTCAGTGCTCCACAAGAGACCAAAAAGAGTTTTGAGAACAGCTGTGGATGGAGAGATCTAAGGAGAACCACATCCTGAGGTCAAAGGGTTTCCCCTGTGTAGCACTCAACACCAGAAGACTTACGCCGCTACGCATGTAAAGATGGGGGGCAGAGGAAACCGAGAGGCTGAGAATGGGGCTCTTGGTGGGTTCAAGGGTGCAGAGTTGGTAGAGATGGCTCTAACAGACTGAAATGTATGAAATACACAATCCTCTGCTAACACACCTGGGTCCTCAGAGACAGGAATAATTTAAGTGTGGAGGAAGTGTGTCAACAGCTCTGGTTCAAAGAGAAAATGACACTCTTTCACATATGCCCAGGCGGTAAAAACAAAATCTTTAATATTCAACAATATCATTGACTGCATTGACACCATTGTATGAGAACCAAACTGGACGATGACATGCTGTATAGATAAATGAAATAAATGAATAACTAATGATTTTTTCAACCGAAATGAATCAACACTGAACTAACTTAAGCTGGACAATAAATCACTATTTTCTTCTAGATCTGCTGTACAGCCCAAACAAACTTTGCTGGATTATTTTCCTGTTATTATTGTAAAGCTACTTTGAAACAATCTGTATTGTAAAAAGTGCTATATAAATAAAGATGACTTGACTTTGAAGTATGTTTTATATTAAATAGTTACTTTATAATTAATAAATATTACCATGAACCATTACTTTATTATCTATTTTAAATATAAAACACAAAAAAAAAACCCCACTTAAAACACTGTGTGAAGCATCAAAACTAAATGTTTACATTTTAATATCAATATTAAAAATTTAAATAAAAGAAATCACAGTGTGGCATCTCTACACTTTATATGTTTATGTGGTTCACATGTGCACTTGTGTTCTAGTTTGGTAAGATATCTCTACACATGAGTCTTTTGTTCACCTGTAACACCTCTTTTAAGTGTGAACCACACATGGCAGGCTTCCCTTTTTATTGACTGATAATAGAGGTAGTTCCAGACCCTCGATTTTAGGCCTAATTGGAGAGCTAGGTAAACGGAAACAGACTGTACCAAAGTTTAGGTGGGGGAAGAGACAAAGAAGAAGCGGCAGCAGAGCAGGAAGAAATACAAGGAAAGAGAGCAACGATGCAGTTTCCACACATCCGGTCTCCAGTGCTCATTCCGTCCACGGCTGGTTAAGTGCTAAATGAACTGAGAGATTTAAGGTGGTTGTTGGACAGCTTAGGCAGGGTGCAGAATCTGAGCCAGCTCTTTCCTATCAGCCTTAAATCAGACCGGTGGTGTCCGCAGGGGGGCCAGAGGGCTCAACCTGCTCCAGGCCCCCCATCCACAGCTCTGGAAAGCATTAAGGCCTATTGACATGCCGCAGGGAGTTTATTAGCAGTATGAAGCTAACATTTAGCGGGTGGAGATTAGGACGCAACATGTCTAAGCACCCCTAGTAAAAACAAGAACAATCTGGAAGTGAACACATCAACACGTTCCCAGTGATAAATCCCAGGGAAATATTGCATAACAAATACAGCATCAGTTCCAGATGCATTGTTGTTCCAGATGCATTGTTTTTCCAGATGAGCATGGTTAACAATCTCCCTGCAATAACCATTCCTTTCAGTCTTTCACTGGAGTGGGAAATGCTCAGACAATTGCTTGATCAGTTAGAAGACACTCTCTGAAGTCTTGAGGATTTTCCACAGCTCACAGTCATGGGCCATTACTAAGTAATATTACGAGCACTTTCCCCTCCTAACCTGGAGAGGGAAGCCGATGGGCGCAACGCCCAGGGTAGGGCTCCCACGTCCGCCCGTTAACACATCCAGAAATGGCGCCCTGGACCAGGGGGCCAAAACGTTCCGACCACATAATCCCCACCACAATGAGCCTCGAACTTTACTGTTTCAGCAGCTTGCGCAGAAATTGTGGCCATGCTGGGTTCAGCGGGTTTGAGGAGGGAGGAGTCGTGCTATTATTTGTTTTGATAGGATTGTTCACAGTCATTTGATAATTCTGAGGTCAACAACAGAAATCCATACCTTTATCATCGCCAGCACTCACCAATTAATGACAGCCTAAAATCAATTTCAAGACACTGAGGGGAGAACTGATGCAATGGTGGGGGGAAAACAAAACAAAAGGTTTTTTTCATCATTCAGCATTCACTAGAAATGCTGTGGTTCGATTGACATCTTTAGCCTATTTTCCTACTTTACCCTCTGACATAGACCAGGCAGGCAGAACCCAGCAGGCCAGTACGTCCTTGGGTTGCCTAGTTCCAAGAGGGAAACCAGAAACATGGATGCGCCATTAAAATGTATTTTTCTTGAGTGATGCATCCTGGGAGAGCAGGCCAAGACGTGTGGTTTGCTGAGGCCTTAAAAAGCAGGACAGTCAGGCAGTGAAGCAAGACTGGGCAAACAAAACTGCCCAAAAAAAGCAACATTATGCTTGAGAGAGAGAGAGAGAGAGAGAGGGAGAAGAGAGGGAACATTAAGAACGAGGGAGAGAGGGCAAAAGAGTACATCAAAAGTGGCACCTTCATATCTTCAAAAAAAGAGTAAAGTTGCGCCACAAGGCAGACAGAATTCGAATTGCAGGACTATTTATAGCTAGACTGGAAATCGTGAGAAACGGAACATGTTGAGATAACTTCTGACATGACTAGTGAACTTAACCTCCCCAAACACGTACCATCTCCAACCGAGCCAGCTCAGAATTCCTCTCAGGAAAAAAACATATATTGACATACTCCGTGAAAAACAGAGGTGGCGGGGGAAGTCATCGCCTATCCGGTTGATGCTAAGCAGAGTCTCTCTCAGGATCCAGTGGAGAATGTTCAGCCAAAAGCCTTGACAGAGGAGAGATTCAACACACTTCTATATGAGCTCTTATAGGTGAGCTCATCCTTCATTACATCACCTCAACACTTAGATGCTGCCATCTCAACTCTCTTCCGATTGGTAGATTTAAATGTAGCCACTGCAGAACTACAGCCATTCATCTCATCTTCAAGGGCAGTCATCGGTCTCTCATCAAGCCGGGCGAAAGGCTCCGATTACGGGGTCAGATAAAACCCGCCGCATACGTGCTGCTGGGACCAACTGGTTGAAATCTGTCGCACGCTTGATTGGCTAAGAGTCATTTCACTCTACTGGCCTCCCCAGAGACTCTCTGAGCAACGACCATCCGTCAAACGACCTCTGACCCCTTGTAAGGAGCTAGGGTATGTTTCCAATGACACCCTATTTCCTCATTTCCTATGGCATGCTCTTACTCTGACAAACGGAGAAGCGATTCCACCCGAAGAGTGACTGATTGAGCCATTTGGGGTACAGTGACTCTCTTCTGTTCCAGGGATGTAGATCTCAGTTTCATGGTACAGGAAGTAGGGCAGCATGGTTCAGGGGCTCCGCAGAAACCCCAAGTTTGCACTCTGCCAAGCGAAGTCCCCCAGACAGAGCGAGGGCCCCACCACTGTCTACCCTCCTGTCTGCACCAGGCGCATGGAGCCAGAGGCCAGTTTTATATTGAAATCATATGGAGGTGGGAAGGTTTCAACAACGACCCCCTGCAACTTCCCTCGCCGCCACATGTTTCCCATTTTAATCTAATTATAAATATTTGGACTGGAGTCAGTTGGAACTGACAGAAAGAAAAAAGTCAAGCTGGAATAAACAATGCAAGTACAAAAGGCAAATAAGAAAGCAAACATGCATTTTGGGTTCATATTAATGACTAAAACAGAGCTGTTGAAATTTTCCTCCTCTGACCACTGAGCCATTTTTGAGCTGAAAGAAAAAAAATCAGTCAGCAACGAGGTCTCTGTTCTCCCATTGAGGGGTGGGACCATTTTAATAATGTGGGCAAATGGTGGGTGGTTGCGCTCATGGGACGGGTTCAGAAGAGGTTACACCTTAGTTGCTCCAGCGGGACGGGTACCCACTGACCCCTGGAATATGTGAGTGATTGCCAAAGTCTATTTCACAGTTTTCCATGGAATTGCACCGTCCAAACGGTTAGTAATGTCTAAGGTCGTCAAATAGAGGTGACACAACAATGGAGTCTTCATTACTTTTCTGCTCTGCATGCTAACACCCTCTCTGGCATCATGCCGTTCGTGAGTCACTTTGAAAACAACCTTTGTGACAAAAGAAAGAGGGTAGGCAGATGTACCCCAGGAAAAAAAAAAGTGGTGAATTGACCTGTTTGGAAAGGATGGAAACCACTGTTTGACAACTTTCTCACTTACAAGGTCTCCCAACAGGGCCTGGGCCTTCCAGTTGCACAGAAAATTAAATGATACAACCAAGTTTGTGGTGGACATCATGCTTTCCCCACTTCCTGCAGATGTCTAGGCTAAAACTGAGAAACAAACTTTTTCAAAAGCAATTCAAACAGACAAACAGATAAGATGATAAGTTACTCCAAAGGGTTTGATGCTCTGTCAGTCCTGACATTTGAAGCTCAGTCCACCTTGACATTTACCTGAAGGCAGAGCTTACAAATATTCTGTTAGCGTAAAGGGAAGAGTTCTGAAAGTTTCAAGCTCCCTCACTCTTGGGGGTTAATTTCCAGAACTCTAGAGCTCTGAAAAAGCACACACAGCATCACACAATGACACTGGAATGATGGAAGAGAACAACAAAAGCAGACATGCATCAATTATCAACAAAAAAAAGCAGCCGGCCGCAGGACAAAAAGTGAACCCCTAAAGAACAACAACACAAAACAGAGTCAAGGGCCAGAGAGCATCTGTAAATACACCTAGCGATGCACCACACAGATTAAAACAGACTGCATTTCATCAGTCGACAGCGATTTCAGGGTTGTGGTGGGTTATCGTGCCAAACGCCAAGCAATTAAATAGGCCTCGACCACCCACAATACAACATGAAGGAGATCAGAGTCATGTTGAGATTATTACCCTCTAATCATGCGCTTGTACGTACGACTGCAGTTCCCCACTACCTTGCCCCGAGAACACGGTTCGGAGAACACGGCTGCCCTTTATGTAAGCCTTAATACATTCAGGGGCCTGGGGGTCTTGATCTGCACAGCTAAATGCCATTACAAGTTTTACATGGTCATATGATACATAAAGAGCGACTTTAATGTTACGGTTACATGTACGGTTTGGCACAGTGGATGTAGTGGATGGTCGGAATTCTTCCTCAAAATGTTTTGGGGCGAACAGCTTAAGGGATTCATATATTAAGAACTGCGAACGAAGCAAAAACATTAGCGAAAGGGGCCCATTAGTTGCCTGAAATAGGACACAGTGTATGTGGGCAGCTGTTCGGATTAAAAACCTCCCTTCACACTGCTGAGACACTCGGCTCACAGCTCACACAATTCCACTCTGTTCTCCAGCGCTCTGCTACGCCTAATTGCACTCGCAGTATATTCGCTTTTAAGCATGCGACTGTTCATGCAATGGACACGTGTTATCTGTGGGCTGCTTTGACAGGGAGGGACCTGCAAATTAATTACAGTCAAAACGCCACATGGCATTTAGCATCACCATGGGCATAGGGCAACGGCTCTGATGGGAGCACGAATGGTTGCGCATGTGTCCTATAGATTGAACATGTGCAGCTCATATGTATTCTACGCTCTATCTGTTTCCTCAAAACCATCCATCAAAACTGTCAGTGTGGAGGCAAATATGAGAATGTTGTTGTTTTTTTGGAGGGAAAAGACAGGAAAAGACCACAGCAGTCAAAAGGCAGACGGGTCGATTTGTTTCTTGGCTGTGTGTAAAATAATAAAGGTGGAGGGAAGAATTCAACTGTCTGCGTGACAGAAATCCTGAATAGATGATATAGATTGTTCAAAAAGGGACGGAAAGGATATGCCAATTCAATAGCTGCTCAAGTCATATATCAAAATAAATGTAAAGGGTTAAGCTGCACAGATTTATTCATAAAAGCACTATGTAAAGCAATGGTTCTTAGCTGGTTTTGTTTCAGGACCCAGATTTTATATTAGAAGTGGTGAGCCGTCATAGGACCAAAACAAAGCTAGAACGTGCTTAAAAATCGAACATTTAGATGTTTTTATATTACCATTAACTGCATTGGCCTGACAATTTGTTTAATTATAAAACAATACACAGGTTCGTTCTGATTTGGTCCTGAACATCAATAAAATGTGTAAATGTTTTATTTATAATTAATTTAATAATCAAATCAAAATAAATAAAGCCCAGGACCAAATCAGAACAGACCTGTGACCAGTTTTTAGATTGTGACCAACAAGTTAAAAAGACTGATTGAAAACTGTGGAAAAAATGCAAAAAAGTTTGACATCTGTCACTTTACATTCTGACAGTCTGTTCTTTCTGTGTATGATATCTGAAAGTCATATTTGACTATTTTTGAGGTAAAAAAAACTAAAAACATCAATATATATATATACATATATATATAAAAATAAGGCAGACAAAAAAGCGGACAATGAAAGAAAATCACAACACAATGAAAGACGGAAATGAGAAATGAAAGGATGAACTGGAAAGTGAAGAAAAAAAGCACAATCAAAGACAGTTAACACGATGAAATACAGAAGAAGAGCATCATTCCCCATTTATACATTTCTCACCCTTCTGAACAAAATGGCTGGGAGAGGGCACATGATTGGCTATGCCCAAATGCCCTCCTCATCGTCCTATTGGTGGAAAATGAGTGCAGGTTTAATCCAAGGCAGCATGGGATTAAAGAAAGAAGTTATTAGTGGGTGAGAGCAGGTCATTTATTGCACTGAAAATGCATGCCCTTTGTCAAACACTCAGCAAGGATCAGCATTGAGTCAGAAAAATAAGCTGAATGAATGTCATCTATAAGATTGAGAAACCACTTTGCCATTAATTTCTGCATCTCTCGACAGAGAGTTAAGGGTGATTAGTTAGCCATTGAACCGAAGTGAAACAGAGCATTGAATGCAACTGGTTTCGTCCCAAAAAAAGGGAGGCTATGCTACAACAGGAATTGAAACCATAGCAGTATGAGCTTGAAATGAGTAACACACATGGCCTCTACCCCATCTGTCCTGGATGGCTGTGGAAAATACCTGCAATGAATGCTGTCTGAGGTCCCTGTCGGTCCCAGCTCTGCAGTCGGCATGTTTAGGTGATAACAGTGCGATCGGGGAGGTTTGGAATGGGCTCAGGTGTTGATGTGTGAGGGTGTTCTTATTTGAGTTGGAAATATGTAAGTGTGAAATGAAGATCACAGGAAAATGTGAGCTAAGTGTTTTCTTGGCAATTGAGAAAGACAATGAAAAGAGTTTGTAATGGGGGAGAGACCCTGGGATAGCTTTATAGCAGATTTCTGTGTGTGCGTGGGAGAGTGTGTCTATGTGTGTAGATTGAGTTCCAGTTGGCTCTGACAGTACACACACACACACACACACACACACACACACACGTGGTTGGGAATACCGGGTTGTGTTGTGATGTGCTGAGGCCTGGGCGGAGTGTTGTTGATTGATGGGTTTCTTTCAGCATGTGAATTAGGATGTAGCACTTGAACTAGATTACTCCAGGAGTCCATGGACAGGTATGACACACTGCGTTTAGCGCATCAAGTCATGTCATAACAACCAGTAGGATTTGCGCTTCCTGGGAGAGCTGGGACTGAAGAATGCAACAGGCCGTCCTTTCTCTTTGAATTTCACTCTCTATTCATCCTTTATCATGTCAATTCTTTCCTCTTTCTCCCCTTATGAACTAATTCCTATTGGACAGCCATCCAGAGGAGAGAGGCTTAAGGCAAAGGAATTCAACGTTTTAAAGCAACAAAGAACAAAGCCAGTTAAATCTTCCAGAATCATCCTGTGTGCCTGAACTATTCCAAGAAAAACACTCAGGGATGTGTGTGCGCACGCACATTCATGAATGAGAAAACGTGAGCTTTTTATGGTGACCCAATATGAAATAATACACAAATTGGAGCTGAGGATGCTGGGCCTTATTGAATATGAAATATGTAATTTCCTGTTGTTTTTGTTTGGTTATAATTGCCTTTTTATAAATCAGGATAAGGCCTTTAGGGGGAAATCAGATATGAGTGAGTGAGTGAGTGAGTGAGTGAGTGAGTGAGTGAGTGAGTGAGTGAGTGAGTGAGTGAGTGAGTGTGTGTGTGTGTGTGTGTGTGTGTGTGTGTGTGTGTGTGTGTGTGTGTGTGTGTGTGTGTGTGTGAGAGAGAGAGAGAGAGAGAGAGAGAGAGAGAGAGAGAGAGAGAGAGAGAGACTGCAAGACATTTTAATTACCAACACTTTAAAGCCACCATACTTTAATCAACAAACATAATACAACTAGAAAATAATAATAAAAAAATATTCATTTAAACATATATAATCACTAACTCCAAGTATGATCAATACTAAAAGTGACACTTACCTTAGTAAACCCAATTGACGAGGTAAAGGATAAAGAAAAAAAGTGGTTCTTTAAGGCACACTCAAAACGAATGCTCTGATTGGCTCACCTGATCTGGAGAGGGTTTATGATTGGTCTGGTCAGAATTGGAGGCCTTGAGGTGGTCATCCTCGTAGTTATCAGCCATTAACTTCATGCGGTTCTGCGTCTGTAAAAGATACAGCTCATTGTTAACTACTGCCAAAACACACACGTACAGACGCATACGTTTTCCCTATCATTTTGAAATGAGCCTGGTCGGACTCTAAGCCTGGTAGTCTTGGGGCTTGAGTTATCAAATCTCCATCTCAGCTCATGCTGTTAAGAGTGGAAATTTTATCTGTATGAATTCAATTACAAGCATTATAAGAAGTGATTCTGATATTTCTTTTGATAGACAGAGTATTACTTCGAGCCCTACAGCGAGAGGGGGATCACAGAGTATTCACGCGAGTTTCAGCTGGAATGGATTTGAGCAAGGAGGGAAAAAGCCAGCGACGGAGATCTTTTAAACCCAGAGGAGAAGGGTGTGAAAAAGCAATAACAGAGACAGTGAGAGAAGAGCTGAGAAGTAGAGAATAGAGAACAAAACACCAGCTTCTATCAAATATAAACACATACGCATACTCACCTCCCTGCTTGATACAGGACAGATTCAAGCCTCCACATGCTCAAACCCAAGTACAGTTTTAACAAGCGCCCCAAGGTTTCCATGTCTGCTTAGCTCTTAGATTAGAAATGCACTAATTTGTTGGAGACGAGGCTGTGCGTACAGGCTATGACACATTGAGCTGTGGAACTCACGTGGGAGGCATGAGTTTGAATCCTGCCTGCAACATTAACAGATACCCACAAAAAAGTTTGTAGGCTATTTCTCTATTTTTCTTTCACTTTACAATTTACCAATTAAAAAGTTCACCAATAATTTAAACTCTGCCATTATTTACCCTCTGTTTTATAAATTTCATTCCTACTTCAGTATATTCAAATTCAGAATGTTAAGGCCCATTCACACCAAGGACCATAACTATAAAGATAATGATAAAGATATAGTTCTAAAAATTCTCAATATTAAAGAATAGCACAGTTCACAACACATCTATAACGATAACGGCACAGAAAAAAGCTTCAAAACACTTGGAAGTCACTTTTAAAATACATATATGGTGCTTCTTTTTTTGGAAGTTATCGTCTTTCACTGATGTTTTACGTAAACATTTGGAACAGAATGAGGTTATGTAAATTATGACAAAAATGTCATTTTGGGGTGTACTATACCAAAAAATTGAATTGGGGTTAATATAGTGAAGTCTTATCGGGCATCATCCACAGTTTTCCTTAGATAAATCTACGGCAGGAATAAGCAAAAACGCACATGATTACTTTTGGCAAGCCGACCATCACAAGTGACTCCACCACCACACGGCAACGGGAATGAGTGATGAAATGTATCAATAAGACATTACATTCAAATGAGAATGGACCCACACCCTGCCCTTCCAGATTCTTCGGCTTGTTTCCCGGCTGCTCCCTGACCAGAATGTGATGGTTGGGCTCCTTCTGTTTGGTTTTCTCACCCTCTTCCCTCCACCTCCCACACCCCCAATTTCTCTCTCCTATCCTCCTCTTCCACTACAGTAATAAACATAACGTTAACCGACCACCGTGGGTGAAAGTCTGGGTCAGAATTATGTCAACGCAAGTAGCCAGGGTGAGAGTTACTGTCTGACAGTTCACCGCAATTAAAGTCTAAAGGCCCGTTCACACCAGGGATGATAACTATAAAGATAATGATAAAGATATAGTTCTAAAAATCTCTCAATATTAAAGAATAGCAGAGTTCACACCACTGCTATAATGATGGCGATATAGAGAAATGATATAGTTGGAATAATTTTCAGAATAATTTTATCCAGCTGATGAATGATAAAAACATTGACAGCCAATCAGAATCTATCCTGCTTTAAAGAGCTTCAGACAAGCACACGCCTAGAATAAACAGAACGATATTGTCCGTTGGTGTGGACGCTTATAGTCATCTTTATAGTTATTGTTCTTGGTGTGAATGGGCCTTAAGGGGTCCAATGCTATCTTAGGGTGTTTTCACACTTGGGTCCTCTTTAAAAGAACCAAACTCAGACTCCCTTAAGTGGACCAAGAGGTGAACCAAGAGAAAAAGGACCCAGTTCTCTTCACGTTCACACTGTCCCTGTACCTGAAAGAGGACTCGGATCCTTTTTTGGTCCACTTTAGTAAGAATGTGGTCTCAGACCCCTTTGTGTTCATACTGTTGCTTTTTTGATCTAGTTCAGTTCAGTGTTTGATGGCTGACCCTATGGCCTTCAACATTTGATCCCATTCACTTACATTGTTTGTGCCTCAGTAACAAAGATATTTGTTTGTAAAGAATTTTTTTCCTTTTTTGCAATACTACATATTCTTGCACTAGCTATATCACACATCCATCTTTGTAAATAACATTTATTTTGAATTGTTTTCTCGAATCATCTTTGTTTTATTGCAGAAGGCAATGAGATAACATCAGCACACAAAAAATAAACAATACAATAAAATAATAAAAGAAAGATGCAAATTAAACTGCTTTAAATTTTCCAGGTAAAGTATAGGTATGTCTAAAAGCAGCATTCAAGTAAGAAATGGAATAATCACATGAAAAAATAATATGGCATTCTTCACTGTATATGATGCTAGTATATGCAGATGTTTACATTCACTTAAGACAAAACCACCTGTTTATGTGAAACTTGTGTGTTTTTGACATTTTAAAATAAATGCAATAAGATGCTAAAGATTCCGTTTAGTACACGCGCTGTGACCGCTGGCTTCTGTGTATGTGCTTTAGGTGTGTGCACTCGTAAAACCATTTTAAACTGGCAAGGTGCGCAGCCGCGTCTCTCTCCGCCCACAGTTCGGAAGCGGTTGAAACTGCAATAAACAAGTGTAAGTTGTGAAAGAATAATTAGAGATTTGCCAGAAGCAGCAGCCATGATGAACAGCCGATTTGCACGGAGGCATCTGATGACCAAAACTACATTGGAATTCGCAAAAAGAAAAAGCTCAGAGTGGTTTGTGTTCAGATTCCGTGTTTGTAGCGAACCGTACCATAAGATGTGATTGAACTGTACCCAGACCACCTCCCGAGATGGTCTCGGCTCGGTTCGCTTTAAAGGGGTCTGAGATCGTTTGGAGTATTCACATATAGACCAAAAATCACGTGAACCGCGCTCAGACCCCTGAAAAGGACCAAGTGTGAAAACACCCTTAGACACCATTGGCTAATTAAATGGACAAAAACAATTGAAACATTCTTTAAAATACCTTCTGTGCTCATATAGGTCTGGAAATGCACAGAAAACAGACATCAACATTATACCCACAAGGCACGATGCCTCTGGTTGCCTCGATTTCTTGTGTAGGCACGATTCGTTCTATACCTGTTAACAAGCCACTTAGTCAGAGGTTAAATACAAATGTTGAACAAACAACCTCTGAGCAGCTCTTAGACACTCTGTACTCAACAACCTCTCAGTTTTTCGCAGAAGGCGGCAGTCTACATGGAGGAGAAGGCCGGAGGCCGAGACACTGAGAGGGGAAGCCATTATAGCCCCTGAAAAAAAAGCAACATTTTAGATCAACTGTCACTACCTCACGAGGAGGAAAATACCCCATTTGAGACAATTTGTTCCACATGCTCAGCGGGTTAGTGCGAAGGATTCGGGCGAGGGTTCGGAAAGGCAGGCTTAAGCTCTCCGGCTTGTAACATGTAAATCCTGGTACAGACCTACATACAAGCAAAGAAGTTATCAAGATAGAGAGAAAAATGATTCAGCCAACTTCACTAACATTAGGCATACACGGCGTTCCCAGCATGAACATGCATCGTTCATTTCCTCTCCCGAAAAAAAATCGGAAAAAAGAAACGTACTAAAAAAAACAAACATTAAAAACAAACATTTTGCCTTAAAGCTGTAAGATTTCAGGGTTTGGAGCCACAGAGCACCTACAGATAACTTTGGCCACTGGAGAGAGAGAAACTCATTTGCAAAGCAAAAGAGAGAACTAGAGAAAGGGGGAGGAGGTATTTGCTTATTTGCCGGCTCACGAGTGAAGTGGTTTTCGATACCGACCGAGTTTAGTGGGGCGTAGGGACTCATAAAATGTTTATTGAACTGCACTGGGGAAATCTTTGCTCATAGGTCTGTACAATCGAACAAGTGTGTGTATATGTGCACTGGGGCGCAATCTTGTTTCTGACATTGTGCCTCAAGTGTAAAGGAACAGTTCACCTAAAACATTTACTCACCCAAATGGCATTCTAAACCTGTGACTTTCTTTCTTCTGCAAAACGCAAAAGATTATATTTTGATGAAAGTTTGTCCATACACAAAGTCAATGGGGTCCAACACAACAGACAAAATATCCACATTTGTGTTACATAGAAAACAGACATTTCGGAACAACTTAAGACATTTTTTGGCCAACTATGCCTTTAAACTTTTTTCTCATATAAAGTTACTTGTAATAAAATGTCGTTTTAAGCTGTTTTAAGCTTGAAAGCAGTTAGAAAATTCTTTAAAACATCTACTTTTGGGTTCTGTGTAACACAAAAAGTGTATCATTTTTCATTCAGTCAAACTGAGGAACCTTCCCAGGGTTAATAAAATGATATATGAGGCAATACTGCAAATCTGCCATAATTTTCCTAAAACATGCCAGAGTCACTTAAACATCACTATACCGAGTTCCCTCCACCTCCCCCTTAGGCTGACCCCCTTTAATTTACTAAGAATGAAAACACAGAGATGATTTTCAAAAACGTTCAAGCTCACATCTTTGTTTTGAAAACAGGTGAGGGGTGTTATACAGTTGCCACTCTCCAAGAGGAAGAGGCCCTCCGCCAGGAGATAAACTCACTCCGGAGGGGAGAACTAGAGAGAAGAGACAAATTGCTACAAATGTCCATGTGTGCCCTTCGACCCTTGTCCATGATCTAGCCAATGACATCATGTACCCTACATTAGTAGGAACCACTAAACCTCCTGGATTTACTTTGGCAGAACATCCAATCTTCACACAATCCGCAGACGTTCCTTCAAAAACACGGACAATGGAAGGCAAGGAGGGAGGAATCTCAGAGATGTTGAGGGGGTCCACAGGGAGGTGTTTGTGTATGTACGTGAAGAAAGAGGGAGGTGCGGGTGAGCGTTTGTGGAAACCGGATCTCCTCAAAGGGCCAGAGGGGTTCTGAAGAGCCGATCGCAGATGGCTACAGAACAGGGAGGCACACTCCTAACTTAACAGCTCATATGTGAGCCATAAAGCAAAGAAGAAAGAAAAGGTGGCCGGTGCTGGAAGCTGGAAGAGAGGAGAGATGTTAGTGGAGAAATTGGCATCGAGTTAGAGAGCTTGAATTGGAATGGAAGAGGCTAGGCACGGGGAGAAAGGGGAGGTTGGGAAGGAATATAAAATGGGAGAACGAAATATTCAAGCTAGCAGGCTAACAAGCAGACGGATAAGCGAGACCCTGTTAAGAAGCCCTCCCTAATTGTAGGAGCCCCTTACATCCATGTGTAATAAAATTTACCATGAAACCAGATCCCTGTCTGAGTGGCTTATGGCAAGGGAACGCGTGTGTGTGTGTGTGTGTGTGTGTGTGTGTGTGTGTGTGTGGGGGGTTCAGGAATCCAGCACTTGGGGCTCTGCTTCTCTGCTTTCCCCCTTGTTCCAAGACCTCACTTTCCTCAAAATTCCTTCAGCTACAGGCAATGATATGGACTTGATAAAGCCGAGCGGATGGGGGACGCACACTGAGCCCGTTGCTTGAGCGCCCTGCACAGTTTACAAATCTGCTCAAGTTACTGCCACCAGAACAAAACATCTAAAAGCACAAAGCTGGAATGCTTCTAAGTGCTACACTTTCCTGTTCATTCTACTTCCCTTATCCGTCTTAGCATTTCCATCTTTTTTCCCCCCTGCATACCTTGATTGCTTGTTTGGATTTTTCCTCTCCTCCTCTCTCACATTCACTTTCTCTCTCTCTCTCTGCTCTTATGATAATTGTCAGGAATGCTGACCTCAATTCTTTGGTTTCCGTTCCAACTGGAGAGCTCATTTGCTCACTTAATCTAATCATTTTCACAATTATTCTACTTCTCCGCCATTATCATTTCTCTCACCCATTTCCACCCTCCACCCCCCATCTATTGCGAAGCAAAAATGCTGACGAGCTGCCAAAAAAGGGAGAAAAATTGAAAACTGAAAAAGCGCTGTCTCACGATTCTCAGTCATCGCTCTGAATTCAGTGAGATATCAAAGGCCTTTTTGTCAAGCTCATAATTGGGGTCACGGAAGTGAAACTACATAACGAGAGCCTTTCCTACACCTCCAGAGTGATGTGACCTCTCCACGGCACCCCATGACCTCTGGAGTTCACAACCTCAATCTACTTCCTCTCCATCCCACCTTTCCATGCCTTACCATATTTAGCTTTATTTTAAGACATTACAAATTCATGATATTGTGTGTTCACAGCACAAAAAAAAAAAAACACTGAAGAAATATGCTACCCAATTATACTTGCGAGGCTAAAGGCCAAAATGCCCTGACTGAATAAGCATATTTATTCACTCACTGCCTGGAAAAGCTGGAAGAGAATGGATGAGTGTAGGTAGAATTGCCAGATATATGACATCTCCATGTTAAAGCTACTTCTGAGTTGAAAATCAAAAGTTTCACACATCAAGGATTCCTTGGAATCGAAAGCAGTAGCTTAAACCAATAGACAGCTCGGACAGCTCAGTGGGAAGAGCAGCAGACTTTGAATCGGAGAGTCCAGGGTTTTCAATTGCACATATTTAATGTGTCAAATTATGCAATCACAATAATTTCATAATGACTATACTTAAAAGATTATGTAACGTAATAATTGGGGCAGTGTTTATTACTTCAAATCATGTTTCGTCTTTTGAATGCATGATTCCTAAACTTTTTATTACACTGAGTTATGGTTGTAATAATAGATTAATGCAGACATAGCTGTGTACAGGAGTGATCATGAGTAAACCAGAAAAGGAAAGGAAAGGCAAGGCATTTTATTTCTAAAGCACATTTAAAACAATCTATCAAAGCTGTACAATCTATCACTTTGTACAGTGAAGTACAAAAACTTGTAAATGTAATAATTCAAAAGGAAAAGGAAAGAATGCATGCTAGCACCAGTGAATGATCAAGTGAATATCATAAAGCTTGTCTAAAAAAAGCTAAATATGCATTAATGTAAATAAATAAATAAATAAATGTTTATTTATTGTTATTAATGTTTATTTTAATTTTTTTTTTACTTTTGTCTTGTGATTTTGGGGTGAATATGACACAGATGTGTCCACTGTGAGATTAACCTACTGCAGATAGACATGCATGGCATGAATGGCATGATCTTTTACTTTGCAAGTGTATGCGTTTAATTCAACATGAGCTCTGGAAAAGTAATGTTTTATTAAAGTTCTAGCTCCCCTGTGTTCTCCAGGTCACTTCTAAATGGGTCTTAACTCAGGTGTGTAAGAGACTACACACACACACACACACACACACACACACACACACACACACACACACACACACACACACACACACAGGGGTAATGGAAAAGACCTAACCTCTTTCCACCTTAGTGTTCAGTGTGCTGCACAGTGAGTATGTTTTTGACAACAAGCATGTCAAATGAAGCTGAAGTCAAACTCACATTTCCTACACAAGCATCACAGCTCAATGTGTTGAAACCCCTGCAATAAACAGTAGGCCATGGTTCCCGATAATATGCATGCCATTAATGCCTATCTATGAGTTTCCAGTCCAAACAACAAATTTTCACAAAAACATCACAAACCAGGTAGAAACATTAAAATATTAGTAAGCAAAATAATGATTATGTAGAAGGAAGATTCCATTAGAAATTGAAGCTTGAAAATGTAAATATAATAAGTTTTTATGAAAACACATTTATTCTCACTACTACTTTCTAATGGAGACGTACTTGTAAATAAAACAACTAAATCATCTTACACTATAAACACATGAAAACTCCAATAAAAAGACAGATATTTACAGGATAATGCACTAATATACGGTTTCCACTGTCAACTACTGAACCTTACTTTGGTTTTGTGTGCTTTGATGTTTGATGGTGCTGCCCTCTGAACAATGAACAACAGAATAATGTGTTTTAGGACGAAACGAAAGTCACAAATAGTCAAGAAGAAAGAGTTTAGTGCTCTGCCATGGTCTTTTTTCAAACCATTAAAAGTAATTACTAAGTCTCAGAAGTCGCTAAAGAGGCCAAGACATCAAAAGCAAAGATAACACAAAAATACAGTCCCAGATCCCTGCATGAATAACAGTCGCTGAGATAAGCTCCTTGGACAAGCATGACAGAAAGGATTCTACATGATTGTGAGTTGTAGTGCTTCCAGTTTTAGAGGCCTGGGATTAAAATCGAACAGAGCAGATAACTGGGAATTGGGAGGAAACAGAATGGTCTCTCTGTTCTAGGAGCCCAGAGGGAAGCAAACAGACTTCTTTGCTGAGTTAGAATTAGAAAGCTGGTGTTAGCCAGGGCAAGAACAGCACTTTCTCTCTCTCGTGCCATATATACAGTAGTAAGAAGGGAAGTATGGAAAATGTACAAATAAGATATTTGAATATCAAAATATTTGAAGAAAACGAGTAGTTGTGGAGGAATCATGATGCTTAATATGATGGCAGAAGTCAGTTGCCCTATTTACTGTAAAATACGACTGAATTAAATGAAAACGCATGGAAAATACTTTTTTTTTTGCGTTATTTGAGCTAAAGAGGCAACGTTCATGATTCCATTTTTGTCAAATGACCTGTGAAGCTGCATTTTTAAATCTGATAGCTAAAAAAAGAAAAAGCAGTAGCATATTTGAGTTAAAGCATCATTTGTATCTGTAGCACAAACATGCAAGATAACAACCATAGTTTAATACTAAGGGTTAGGGGTTTGTTTAAATCACTAACTGTGAGCAACAGTAATCGTGATGCTTGGCTTTAGCAAACTCCAGTAATCACACTAGAAAAACAATGAGTAAAGCTTTAGAAATTATCAAGATTATATCAAAACAATTATGTGTAACTGGCTAGGAACTGAGGTAAGAGGAGAAGAATCCCAGGTCATCATTCCGACAGGAAAGAAGAGCCAGAAAAGGCAAAGAGAGGACCGTCTCCAACCCTCATTAGAGGAACGGAACAGGAACTAGTAAAACAGCAGTTTCTGTGCAGTAGAAAACGACGTTTAAGGCAAAACCCTGTAATAATAAAGCTGCAGAGAGACTTCACGGCTTGCCAAAGGGGCACAGAACATTCTAAAAAAAAAAATCATTTGTCTGACTGAATAATAACAACATCATAAAATGCTCTCCACAATCGGAGATGCAGTGGAAAATCTCCATTTCCTCTCCTCCACAACGTCACACGTTGGACGAGCTGGACACCCACAGGCCTTATTCAAACAGCCATTTAGCGGCTTGTGTTTTGAGGTCTCGTGTTCCGAAAACACAGCGACTCGTTTTTCCTAAACGAGCAGCGAGAGTTGCATCAGATCCAAGACAAATCCAGCACCGATGGGCCCGTGAGCCACGACCTCCATTCGCACGGCCCCCTCGGCACGAGTTCTCCAAGTTCTGCAAGACCTTCAGCCAAACAAGATCATGGAATGAATCGAACGCTTGTTGATGCTGTTGTTTGTGTGCTTTTTTCTGGATTTCTTGCCCCTGTTATTGGCTGCAGGACGCTCTAAATTAAGCTCTGTGATCACTTTGTCCGCAGCAGGGACGTGAGGCGCCTAGAGCTCAGCCTTTGCAACAAAACACCAGCGTTTTGAACCCAATAAAGGTACGTTTTTTAAACACAGACGGTACACAGCTGGCTACACATGCACACAGTGGCCTTGGCAACGATTTGCCGCTTTTGCATTTTAAGTTTATTCGTGGGTAGCTGCAAGACAAAACGATTTTATTCCTCTGAGGGGTGCCCAAAACCACAGCTTTGCTGAGAACAGCAGGCCCGGAGCCCTTTACTGAATTGGCATCTCGACCCATCCCGATGCCCGCCATTGCCCGAAGCCATGCGAGGACAGCGACTCTGGCGGGGCCTCGTGGAGGCACTGTAGCAGGTAATGAGAGAAAGACGTATCGACCCAAATCTGCAGTTTGCGAGGGGATGGAATTACCAACGCCATTCCAGGACTTGTGGGAACTAACACTAACACTCAATCTGCGGTTACAGAACTGCAACCAGACTTTTTAACACTGTCCCAGAGGACCAGCAAACTGTAATTGGTCTGAATCACTCCGGGTCATCTCCTTAAGAAGCGGATGGGGTTAGTCATGAGATACATTGGTTACAAACGAACAAAAGACCAAAACT
Organism: Paracanthobrama guichenoti; assembly: GCA_018749465.1. Classification (NCBI taxonomy): domain Eukaryota; kingdom Metazoa; phylum Chordata; class Actinopteri; order Cypriniformes; family Gobionidae; genus Paracanthobrama; species Paracanthobrama guichenoti. The sequence continues at coordinate 2,091,895 of CM031946.1, forward strand.
GCAACTCTAGTCCTTGGAAAGCACAAAAGAGTAATGAAGCTCACCGAAATTGTCAGGATAAATATCACTTCCCTCTGTATGTCTTGATTTTCTAACATAGACACGCTCAGACACCCGGACAGACTGGGCTCAAGAGGTCTACGGAGGGAACGGGTGAGTCGGACACTTTGGCACGTTTTCCATCTCTGAATAGGGACTAAAATACACATTCACTTGATCAACGTCATCTCTCTCTCTATCTCTGAAAGACGCACTATGTCAGCTCAGCCACACTTCATTACACACACACTCGATATCTCCAAAAAGGAGGAGAGCAGGGTCACTGCAAACTCACAGATACAACACACGGGCGACTTACAATGAGAGTGCATTGATGACTGAAACACTAACCTGCGTCTACAAGGAGGGATGTCAAAAGTATTAGAAGTTCAGTACTAAGTTAATACTAAAAGGTTTTTTATTGTGCATCAAATGCTCACGTGTGTACACACGTGAATCAAATGCACTTCTCTTGATGAGGTATTAATATTAAACAGTCAAATGCAACCCTGTATGGTACACATTTTCCCATCTGATTTTTGAACATTCTCACTATTGTCATCTGGAACAGCTAACTGTACACTGCTCTTTTCCATAAAACATAAAAAATAGAAATCATAATAGTGTTATTTATGCATAAATGCAAAAAGAGCTTAACATTAACACCCACGAACCCCCTAATAATCAGGTGTTCAGATTAGTCATCGCTGAAATACTGGAGTTTTGTTCAGAGTTTGTTTCGCAAGCGAAAAAATAGTTTCAAACATACTAAACAAACTCAACGCATCTGATGTGACTGGCATTAAGTTGGCTTGATGTTGGACATTCAATATTTGTGAATTTAGGCACCATCTCTAAAGTTACATACAACATTGGTATACACGTTTCTAACTTCAATAGCATTTGAAGAGAATGACTTGCAGTCATAAAAACAACTGTAAAGTGTTCATCTGGGTGTCAGGTATGATGCACACCTTTTAGATTTTTGATAATAAAATAAACCATCAAATCACATGAAAATATGGATATGTATTTCACTAGGATACTGTATGGGCTCATACACAGAATATGCTAGATTAAAATATGTCATAGCTGATAGAACACTGATGAGAATATTGCTTGACAAATTATATTTACACCAAAAGATCTTTTAAAAAAAAAATTTTTAGCCAAGCAACTGTTATAAAGGTAATTTAAGGAGCTTTAAACAAAACCTTATCAGAGCTAAATATGACCTGTCATGTTATACGTTTCACATAGACTTGATTTGGATGTGTACAGTGGTCATTTACATATAGACAACAACAAATTTCCCAACAGCTTTGTAAGCTTTGTATGCAAGCTTTGGCCAGTGAAAATTCTGAGTGGCTAGTAACTTTGGAAAGCCACTAGCCACAGTGGCTGGTGAGCAAAAAAGTTAATGCCAAGCCCTATATCATGGCAAAACCAAATTAAATAAGATAATGAAATGCCACTATCAGTTACAAATAAATCACAATAAGCTCATGGAGTGAACTTGTCAATCATCTTAATGGATGACGCAGAGGAAACTCTGACCAATATGAGGACAGTTGTACTCACATGTGACTTGTGTGACATTTTGGTAGACTTTGAAAGGTTGCCTAGTGAAAGCGAACAGTACCAAGAATTGTTTTATCTTCAAGGTAGGAAAAGAAAAATATGCTACCATATGACTACCCCACACCACACAGGATTAAATTATAGGTGTGTGTTCAAAAGCATATTACTTTTTGCTTCAGCACCAAAAGTGATATCAAGAATCATGCAATTTACTAGTATTGCTATCTACTACTGACTACCTAACACAGCCCAGTCTTTTCATAACACTCACACTGACATAAGAAACCCCAAATACACGCTCACACACATGCATGTCTGCTGACATACCGTTAACAAGGGAAAAGACAGGAAGTCTCTGCTGAGATCCATCAGGAGGCTGAGAATTATGATGGAGGAGGGCTTGGGTTTGGAGGCGGTGACCACACTAACCATTCTACACCTTTCCACAGCACACAGAGAGCTCACTGTGCACGCGGAGAAACTCTCGCAGCCGCTGAGGTGTCGTAAAGATTTCAAATATGAGCAGCGAGATGATTAATGATCTGAATCATGCTCCACGATAATGCCGTGGATTAATGCAGCCTCTTCAGACCGTGCAGGGGCAAGGAAGATAAATTGTATTGCTTATCAAATATTTTTTGGACACCTCGTGCAGGTGGGAGTGTTTTCTGCCGGTTCGGAGCCAACACTGCTTTTAGAAAGTCGAGGCTGGGTGTGGGGCGCTCAAATGACCTGTGCTGGAGGTTTTGGTCACCCTCCCACGCCAGCTGCTGTTCTTGTACTAATAACATGCAATATTTCAGCAATATGTGTACTGTGCACAGTATGCAAATGCCCTGTATAAATGGTCTACTATTAAATTAACTAAATGTGCAGCATACAACACTGTGCACAACATGATATGCTTGACTAAGATGAATGAATCGAAAGTATTATCAGCTGCATTTTTTAACATCTTTTTCCTTACTCACCATTTGATTGGACTGCCAAATGTAAAGACATTTTTACACAAAATTGGATTACATTATTTTTATCTTCCATATGATAATAGGATGCAACTTGCTGTATTTATGCAATGTTATGAGATCATGTGACAATGTAGCATGCATACTGCTGCAAAATAGACAAAATACAGTAGGTGCTATATATGAATATGGCTGAATATGGCTATGGTATATTAATATGGAAATATGAACTTTTTTTTTGCAAATGAAATGATACAAAGAAGAAACTAAAACTGCCAGAAGGTGGTGGTAAATAGCTTAATGAGTAAGTCATTGAGTCATGCATTAATTTGATTCGTTCAAATGGCTGGAATGAAGTAAATTGCTCTCTTTATGAATGGGCCATTGAATCATTGGTTCACCCGATTGATTCACTCAAAACAGGAATTCATTCAGAAACTAAGCACCACTGTGTGTTTTTCAGAGATGCACAACAGTTCTGCTCTGGCTTCACAGGTAATATTTTCATTGGTAAAATTGAGCAAATTGAGCAATATTATGTCTAAATAAAATTTAACAACATTAACTTCTTATTTATTGAACTGTTGTTCAATCAATATCATGTTTGCACTCGTGCTATTCAGAACAAAAACAGCACTCTGTGATTTTGCGCTCATTACTCGTATGATATTACTAAACCATATCATAAGATATAAATACCAAAAACTCATACAGGGGCATTTTTGCCCTGATATCCTGAATTTTAGGGGCATCTAACTGCATACTATAGGCTCCATCATGCAGTGAGTTTTTGCCCTGCTTCATGTTCGTCATAAACAAACTATATTAAATGTAAGATGACCTACATATATATTCTGTATATACAGTCAAATCAAAATTTATTCAGACACCTTCAACATTTTCTCACATTATCACAGTTTACTTTAATTTTTTTAATAAGTTTAATTTAGAAAATGGTAATAAAAAAATGACAAGAACTCAGAGTTAAACTGTCAGAACAAATTCATCTTGATAATTATGATGATGGTGGAATTATGATTAATTCATCATGATGGATTACAATCAACCAATCAGCTGTTAAATTTAAGAACATAATTAGATGCCACCAATTTAGGTCAACCAATGACCAAGCAATGCTTCATTTTGTTCAGTCTGTGGTGTCAAAGGTCACATTAGCACTTAAAGAAAAAACACTTCAGCAAAACATGCTCAGCTCAAAGTGTCTGAATCATTTTGCTCCCAAATTTTTATACGTTTTACTGGTAGTCCGGTGTATGAAGAAGTTGTGTATAATATGTCACGGTTTACTTTATTTTGCTTTCCTCACTTTCATAAATGAACTATAGTGTCCTGCACCCACTAGTAAAAAATGATATCTGGTGTCTGAATAATTTTTGGTTTGACTGTATATACAGATGCACGACTAAATTTCTTTTTTTGTGTTCTCAAAGATACAAAAACAGCTTTCCTTCATATTTCAGAAAGCTTTTGATTGAACAAAATTCAGCATAGTTCAGGATAAGTCATCAAAATTCCTGGTCTGTTTTCCTTTAGGAGCAAGTAAACTGTACATGGGAAGTAAAGAATGAGTAGGCATGTCTAAACTTTTGACTGCAGTTCTGATCTCTCCTCATCCAAAGCAGCAGTGTAAACCACCCTCCCTCCACAGCTAATTGTGACATCAATGAACCATGTGATGGCAGCGGGGAGCAGTTTCCCACTCTGCCGTTTAATCTGCGGGCTGCAAATTTGCACAGGACAATTTTTAAAAACCAACTCCTGTGCTCCACAGCGACATGCCATTCCACTCGCTCTCTCAAGTCTGCTAATAAAATGTGGACAGCACATCAGAGCTGGGTGCGATGTCACGGCGCGCAGTGGAGATTTATGGATGAGGAAGAGATGCGATGGAGAAAACATTTCACTACACCGACGCTTCAAAAGACACTCACCAGACATCAGTCCTATTTTTATACTGTCATCATCACTGAGGCTGACAGACACACAGACGGCGACCAGAGAAGAAAAAGAACAAAACAAAAGGAAAAAAGAACAAAGAGAGTTCATTTTCTTTCTGAAATACATATATCTTGAAGAGTGATGTATCCCAAAACAAAAACAGATACGGGATGTCTTCTCTCGTCTCTCTCTTTGTTATTAAAAACTTCCCTGCTCAGCATATCTCTTCTTTCCATTTTTTTTTTTTTGTGGTCTCATACTAGTTAATTTCCTTCACTTTAAATCTCTGGATCACAGAAACGGCTGTTGATTATGCAGAATTTTGTTAGACATCAAATGGTCCCATCTGCTCGTCGTCTAGAAAATATAATTTAAACAAGATGACGGGCTCCATTTATCACACACTGAACACATCCAAACCTGCTCTAGTGAAATAAAACAATTGAGAAGCCATGTGATTGGCTGAAGTATTTTCACAAACTGTCACTTTCAGGACTACAATTCATCCTAACCAGGTGTGGCTCGATGAGTTTCAAGGGTCATTTTCAAAGTCAGTTGTTCGTCCTCATGTAAACTGCTACATGAAGTGACACCCCAGTCGAACAGAAATGCATGATATTTAATAGATAATATGAAACATATTTGATACTTAATATAATTTTGGATCAGTTTGACTGGTGGAATTATCCAGTGTAATGAGTGTATGTATTGAGTGTATGAACCTACACACACACACACACACACACACACACATATAAATATTATATTAAATATTATCTAAAATGAATCTATAAAAAATTGCTTATTCTGCTAAGGTGTCAAGCATATCACCATGAAATATTTAAGTAATTATGAAAAAAATTATTGATTTAAGCACTTTTTTTTTTTAAAGATAATTGACCTGCACAGTGGTTCATGTTCATGGATACTAGTCTGTACAAACACACCAAAAGGCATTTTTGTGAGACCCAATATTACAAACTAAGTAGAAAATATCTCTAACGAAGGCTGGTTGGGGGAAAAAAGGAGTTACTTTGATTAAATGTATTTGCTGCACCATTTGACACTATCATACTGCAGTTGGTTATGACATGGTGTAAGGCCACACTTTTGATATTATTCTTTTCTTCTTCTTTTTTTTTTTTTTTTTAAACAAGACTTGACATGACCAGGAATTTTCCATCTTCTGAACCATTATCTGCCCTGCATCTTTATGCACATCTGTCTCTTAAAAAAAGAAAAGAAAAATAGTCCATTTATGTACCACTATGTCACACTCATCCCCTGTCACTCAAATCCTACGACCCTGATCCCCAGTCCTAATCCAGAGGCTGCAACAGTAGACAGCACTCACCCTTTACCCGGGGCCACGTCAAACACCTTTGGGCTTGTTATCCATTTTCCGCACCTTAATGATTATAAATGACAATAAATGGCAAACGGCTGCTTGTAATGCTTCTTTCTGCTGTGAATTAGGAGTGGAAAAACGTGTCCATGAGGGACAGGCGAACTGAGGGTCCTTAACCCTTCCTATGTTCACTCCTAAGTTTGACCCTGAAGTAAAACTGCCCAAAAAGACCTGATTTAAAACCACCGCGTGTAACCTTTATCACTGACCTGAACCATTAGTATGTCAGGAGAGCAACCGGCCTCTGACCGTCTCTTAACCAAATTCCCCCCTGCTGTGATTGACAGTGAGCGGGAGGGGGACGCGGGCTGCCCTCCTGATCTCAGGGCTGCGGGTGAGAGCCGAGCCCCACAGCTATCTGCACTACTGACACCCATTTCCTGTGGAATGCTGCTGCTATGCAATGTGCTGATAGCCTGTCATTCAGAGAAACAGTAAAGGAGGGGTGTTTTCCAGCGAGTGCCCGTGAACATGAATGGAGCTAAAGTGCGGATGTGTGTGTTGGTCCTCCCGCCCTGTTTGTTTTTCTGCGACCGCTGGGTTTTGTATACATGCATGTGGCTGGTTTATATTGTAAACGAGGATGCAAAATGTGTGCGCACGTCTTATGAGACTCATCTGAATGCATGGCCACTAGTCTGTGTGTGCATGCTTTTGCAGGTGGTTTGTGGGAACCTGGAGGAGGAGTCAAATAATCTTAAAATTGCCCTTCTTGACGGGTCTGCGGCCAGACATCTGTAGCCTGTTTGCATCTCCATACTCTGGGATCTCGTTCCCAACGTGTCTTGGTTTAATTCCTCCAGAACTTGTTCTTTAGCTTGTCCTTGAACTGCTATGCAGAACTACAACAGCAAGGTCAGCTGGTTAGCGATACTATGAACATATCATCAGGATATCCTGTGTGATTGTATATTTCTGTGCAATCACGCCCCTCTTAAGAGAATATTACGGGTTAATGTCAACTTAACATCTATGGACAGCATCTGTGGCATGCTTTCAATTATGACGCACAATAATTTGGACTCATATCTTAAGTTTGTAAAAACAAATAAAAAGAGTTTTTATAGTAAAACACAATAAGAGCCTGGAAGGAAAGAGATTCGGAGAGTTCAAACGCAGAAAAGCAAAGCTCCTATTTGGGTTAAAACACAATTCGTCAGTGAAACAAAAATGTTTGTTACTTGAGCTATAAAGTCTAAACTGTCCCTTTGATGTGGGACTATTTTTTTAGGCTGACGAATGTCTGGTTAAGCTACACCAATGTCATTCCTGTGGGTGAGGTTGAAGAACTCCACTAGGAAACTAGGAGGACTGAGGTCTGTATTCATTTTAGTCTATGGTTTTGCCTCGTGCCATGGTCTGGGGTGTAGACGTCCAGCCTGTTGGTTGTTCTCACCTGCTGTTTCAGCTGATGTACCAATCGGTCTTTCTCCCTCTTCAGCAAAGCCACTTCATCTTGAGTCTTCTTCTTCTTCGAGGACGACAGCTCTAGAAGAGCGATGTTGGCGTCCTTCTCGCTGATGGCTGCCAACAGCGCCTCCTGCCTGTTTGGAGGAGAAAACAATTAGTATTCAGACAGCTTTGGACAACCGATTGCGGTGTAAAATACATCCTGTTGACAAATACACCTTAGAAAATGGATAGCTATGGTCCTTGATTACGATTGGTTGAGCCACGTTTGACCTGTGACCGCAATACATCAGTATTACTGCGCTTTGCTGAATTTTCAGCAGCAATTACTTCATTTTACTCCCCCCCCAAAAATTCTACTGACCCCAAACTTTTGAACAGTAGTGTATGAACGATGTCTTAGTGATAGCAAGCACCACAAATTAATTCTGCGAGTCACCATCAGTCAAGTGCAGATGTTTCAGGGAGTGAGCTTTGTTAGGTCAAACCTGTGGTAACAGCGTGAGAGGGAGGGTGAACGTCTTGTACCGGCAGCTGAGATGGTCAAAGTCTCCAGTATACTGAAGAATACAGGCAGCAGACTGGAGAATGTCTTAGGTTTAGCATTAGCCACGTGTGCTAGAGTGGTAGTGGTGAACTGTGAAAGGGGTCATCTTCCCTTTGCCTCTCTTTCCTTTCCTCCCTCTCATTTTCTGTATGGCCTTTTATATACAGAAACTCACTGGAGCTGTTCCAAAACCTAGTGAGCTGCCGCACTGCCTACTGTCTTTCTAGATGGTTAACTTCTACGATAGTATGCTAACTGAAAAAGAACCTCATAAGGGATTGATTTGAAACATTATGTAGGTAGCAACTCTGTTCAACTTAAATAGAACTTCTAACATGAACTGGACAATTAGGCTGTTTGAAATCGCCCCTATACCTTTAACTAGGGCACTATTTGAGGGGACAGCCATTTGTAGTGGTGTCCGAAATCAGAGTGGATGTTTTAGAGTGCAACCATTCAAGCCCATAGTGCACAGCAATACCAAGTGTACAACCGATGTACACTCAATGGCTAGAGAATACCCATAATGCACTATGAGAGTTGCATGCCAAATTAATTCCCCCTTCTCGCCAGAAGATGGCACTCGCAGCAGAATCATCCATCCATCCATCCTTTTCCTAAACCACTGGTCCAATGTGGGTACAGCGTAATATCACACAGGTATACATTCCTTTTTAATTGATTATAAAATTGTTTAATAAAAGTTTAGACATGCTAGTTTCCATAAGATAAATCTTTTCATTACTACTGGAGCTCAAAGTTTGCTAAGTTTCAAATAATTATTAAATGGCAAGCAAAAGCGTGCTCAGTGTCCAAATTCACACTCTCACTCACTTCCATTCAAGTGGACTATATAAATGGACTAATGTAGGAAATAGTGAATGAGGGTATAGGAAATGAATGATTGGGTATAGGAATAGTATAGGAATGATTGATGGAACAGATTTTGAATGATTTTGAAGCTGTGGAGTTTGGTGTTGGCATGTTGCTAAGCATGTGATAGCATAAGCCCAAATATATAAGTTTTGAGTAAGTGAAATTCTTCAAATAATATTTAACATCTTTCCTGATTATTTTCATGAACTAATGGATTTTAAATACAAGTATTCTACAGACTGCGGTACACCAGAAGTTGAGGCCATCGAGGCTAAATTTGTGATCGTGCATAGTGAGTCAATTTTCACTGTCTACTATATGCGTTTTTCCCCATTAAGTTGCCTTCTGTGTGAAGATGCATGCAACACGAATATGGCCAGGAATCTTAAAATACAACACACTAGATTTGTAGTTCCTCTATATTCTTCTTACTGAAAGGGTGCAACATTCTATTTTAATCACAGGCTTACTGCGAATTTGGTTTTTCTCTTATCAGTCTCTCAATCGCTGGCATACCCTTTCTTTTTTCTTTCTGTCTGTTTCATTGTGTTCTCTTAAGTTCCTTGGAGGAACTGGCTGACCTGATTCTATCCAGAGTGACATCACAGCTTTAGAAAGAAGCCTATGTACCTGACAGAAGTACACACACACACACACACACACACACACACACACACACGTGTGTGATGCCCATGGGCTGCCATACAACTCTTAATTCTGTCATTTCGACCATCAAAAGCAATGGAGATTTGATATATCCCACAAACACACACGGGCCACCCAGGTCTGTAAAAACCACAGTGTCCTGGCGCAAACTAATAAAATGAAAGCTGGTGATGTTCCAGGAGGCTTCTGAGCACTAACATGTCCTGTCAGAGAGGCCTTTTAATACACTGACCTCCTGACTAGCCGTGCTCATTATGGTCAGGTTCAGACCACAGGCAGCAGCTGCCCCTGAGGTGAGTCAGTTTACTTTGGGCAAAAAGGAACTTCCCCTTCAGCTCCATAACCTCCCTGCCTGGTCCCGATGAGCCCTTCTCTATCTGCACTGCCAAAATGCATGAAGACGGCACTGGCTAAAAATAAAAATCAAAGGGAAAGATGAGGTGAAAAGAGAAACCCATGGAGGGCGGCATGAGGAGAGGCAAATAACAGGAAGTGGAAGGATGTGCACTGGGATATGGAGGATAAGGAGTCTGAAATGATGGATGAGAATGCTCACGTCCATGTAAACAGAGAGAAGAAACCTGAGAAAAATTATTATTTTTAAATTATTTTATTATTTTTGTGTTCTCTGTAGTTTCATTTTTCGATTATGTTAAGTTGTAGGAGTTAAATCTCCTACAAAGCTTTATTTGTGTGGCACATGGACCTGCTGACTATGTAGAGTGATCCAAATATACCGTTTTCATTTGGGTTTGCGATAATGCCTTAGAAGGAGTCCTCCAATGGAGGAAGTAAATAGCAAGGCAGAGCTTGTGTTCTTGTACTAAAAGACGACAAAGCCTCTTATCAGAAGCACAGAGACACAATGGACCCCCACACATTTGTTCTGAGGGAGATAAGGGTCCATATTGATCACTAAGAGGTCAAGTGGCCAATTACCTCCTCTCATGACAAAGCCAATAGGAGAGAGGGGGAGCGGCCCAATCAATCAACACATCTCATCACCGCCCTCAACACTCAATTTCCTCTCTCTGTACTCTGCATTCTTTTAAGCTTCTTGCTTTCTTCAGCAGGCCTAAAAATATGCCACCTCCCTCTGTTCTCTATCGGTTTGGTGTTTCTATGGGTGTGTACGCTAGTGGAGAGATAATGAATAGCTGAAGGGGTGGGGAGATTTATGCCTGTTTGTGACGGAGACGCAGTGCGCCACCGGAAGTCACCGGAGCGGGGAACACCACACAGAACGCCAGGAATGACTGGTGTCATGGATATGACTTATCACTGCCATTCCTACTGTATGACGACAGCCCGACATAAATGATGGCAAAATGAGGGAGGAATGTTAAATGAAAGCAGATCTGAGGTCAGGCTACTTTCAGTGCTTGAAATTTTTAATGCTTGCCTCAACCATGACCGCTCTAGAACAGAGATAAGCTTCTTGGAAACACAAAAGAGGAGAAATGTAAAGCAAAGGTTGGACAAAATACTGTGGGGACGGACAGATGAATGGATGGGAAAAAATAGATTTTTCAAAATAGTGACCTTTTTACCTTATATTTTTACATCAGAGCAAGTCTGTGAAAAGAATACCATTTATTTAAAACAGCATCACTAGGTCCCCAATGAAGGATGGATGATTGGAGGGATGTATGAATGGATAGATGGATGGATAAACAGAGATATATGAATAGATGGACGGATAGAGAGGTGGTTGGGTGGAGAGATATATCAATAGATGGACAGAGAGATGGATGGGCAGACAAATATATGAATGGATGATGAACGGATGGTGAGAGATAGATTAATGGATGGCCAGAGAAATATATGTGTATAGGTTGGTGGATGGATGGAAAAAGAGATGGATGCAGACATTAATGATGGATGGATGGATGGATGGCCAGAGAGATATGCGTGTATAAGTAGGTGGATGGATGGAAAAAGATATGGATGCATACATTAATGATGGATGGATGGCCAGATACGTGTATAGGTTGGTGGATGGGTGGAAAAAGAGATTAATTGATGAATGAATGACTGGATGGATGGATTGATGAAGAGATATATGAATGGATGGATGGATGAAAAGATATGTGGATGGATGTCCAGCGAGATATGCGTGTATAAGTAGGTGGATGGATGGATGGATGGCCAGAGAGATATGTATGTATGTATGTATATGTAGGTGGATGGATGGATGGCCAAAGAGATATGCATGTATAGGTAGGTGGATGAATGGAAAAAGAGATGGATGGAAAAATTAATGATGGATGGATGGATGGATGAATGAATGACGGGATGGATGGATTGATGAAGATATATATGAATGGATGTATAGATGGATGACCAGAGAGTGTATATGTGTATAGGGTAGGTGGATGGATGGAAAAAGATATGGATGGATGGATAAATGAATGATGGATGGATAGATGGATGGAAAGATATATGAATGGATGGATTGATGGCTATATATATATATATATATATATATATATATATATATATATATATATATATATATATATATATATATATATATATATATATATATATATATATATATATATATACACACACACACACACACACACACACACATGTAAAGTAATGGTTGGTGGATGGATGGACGGATGAAAAGATATATGGAAGGATAGATGTCCAGAGAGATATGTGTGTATAAGTAGGTGGATGGATAGATGGACAGAGATATGTGTATAAGTAGGTGGATGGATGGATAGAGATATGTGTAGTAGGTGGATGGATGGATGGCCAGAGATATGGGTGTATAAGTAGGTGGATGGATGGATGGATGGCCAGAGAGATATGTGTGTATAAGTAGGTGGATGGATGGATGGATGGATGGACAGAGATATGTGTAGTAGGTGGATGGATGGATGGCCAGAGAGATATGCGTGTATAAGTAAGTAGGTGGATGGATGGATGGATGGATGATGGATGGATAAATGAATGATTGATGGATGGATGAAAAGATATATGGACGGATGGATTGATGGCTAGAGAGATATATATATGTAAAGTAATAATTGGTGGGTGTATGTATGGATGGATGGGATGAAAAGAAATATGGATAGATGGATGTCCAGAGAGATATGTGTGTGTATAGGTAGGTGAATGGATGGATGGATAAATGAATGATGGATGGATGGATAAATGAATGATTGATGGATGGATGGATGGATGGATAGATGGATGAAAAGATATATGGATGGATGGACTGATGGCTAGAGAGATATATATGTAAAGTAATAATTGGTGGATGTATGTATGGATGGATGGGATGAAAAGAAATATGGATGGATGGATGTCCAGAGAGATATGCGTGTATAAGTAGGTGGATGGATGGATGGATGGCCAGAGAGATATGTGTGTATAAGTAGGTGGATGGATGCATGGCCAGAGAGATATGTGTGTATAAGTAGGTGGATGGATGGATGGATGGCCAGAGAGATATGTGTGTATAAGTAGGTGGGTGGATGGATGGATGGATGGATAGATGGATGAAAAGATATATGGATGGATGGATTGATGGCTAGAGAGATATATATGTAAAGTAATAATTGGTGGATGTATGTATGGATGGATGGGATGAAAAGAAATATGGATGGATGGATGTCCAGAGAGATATGTGTGTATAAGTAGGTGGATGGATGGATGGATGGCCAGAGAGATATGTGTGTATAAGTAGGTGGATGGATGCATGGCCAGAGAGATATGTGTGTATAAGTAGGTGGATGGATGGATGGATGGCCAGAGAGATATGTGTGTATAAGTAGGTGGGTGGATGGATGGATGGATGGATGGGCAGAGAAATATGTGTGTATAGGTAGGTGGATGGATGGATAAATGAATGATGGATGGATGGATGGATGGATAAATGAATGATTGATGGATGGATGGATGAAAAGATATATGGATGGATGGATGGATTGATGGCTAGAGAGATATACATGTAAAGTAATAATTGGTGGATGTATGTATGGATGGATAGGATGAAAAGAAATATGGATGGATGGATGTCCAGAGAGATATGCGTGTATAAGTAGGTGGATGGATGGATGGATGGCCAGAGAGATATGTGTGTATAAGTAGGTGGATGGATGGATGGATGGATGGATGGGTGGATGGCCAGAGAGATATGCGTGTATAAGTAGGTGGATGGATGGATGGCCAGAGAGATATGCGTTTATAAGTAGGTGGATGGATGGATGGATGGATGGATGGATGGATGGCCAGAGAGATATGTGTGTATAGGTAGGTGGATGGATGGTAAAAGAGATGGATGGATAAATTAATGATGGATGGATGAATGAATGAATGAATGAATGAATGAATGACGGGATGGATGGATTGATGAAGATATATATATATGAATGGATGTATAGATGGATGACCAGAGAGATGTGTGTATAGGTAGGTGGATGGATGGAAAAAGATATGGATGGATGGATAAATGAATGATGGATTGATGGATAGATGGCTGGAGAGATATATATGTAAAGTAATGGTTGGTGAATGGATGGATGGATGGATGATAGAAGACCAAACCCAAAATCACAGGGCTGCTTTTAGTTTTAGAGCAAAAACATCATTATCATTACTAGATTTTTTTCCATTGCACAGACTCATATCTGCAATATCTAAGCTTAAATACAAATGTCCATTTCTTTAACACTTCAGTATTCATGGACCGCTGATTTGAAGGAGAGGAATTTAGAGGACACCATTAGCAGGGAGAGAAGAGTTCAGAGAACGTTATCAGCCGAATCCATCAGTACTAAGTCCTACCTGATACTGCCTGATCTAGCACATAAAAATAAAATACAGGCCAGCCGCGTTAAACAAACTGAGCGTTGGAGGAGCCCCAGCACATTAAAAAAATAAAAATAACCCTAACTCTCCATCATTCCCTGGCCCAGAGCCACAGCCCGGCTTTTCTAGGCCCTTTTTCCAGGGAAATGTGTGTGTGTGCTGTAGGAGAGAGAGAAATATGGTGTCAGTTCTGCAGTCGGTGTGTGTGTGTGTCATGTAGGAGACGTGGGGAGAAATATGGTGTCCGTTCACCATTCATTGCCGCCACGGGGCACGGAGGACCTTCAGCGACTGCTTTTACTGGCCTAAAAAAAAAAAAAAAGAGAGATGCATCCTCTGCTTCTGGAGTAAGTACGGGAGCGCTGGTTAAAAACGGAGACTTATAGAGGACGTCTGTGCTGAACATCCTCTCTGGATGGGCACTATGAAACATTAAAGAATAATCTACTGCTTTTCGCCTTTAAAGCTAATATTGACTCACCAGAAGCTATAAATTTCGGGTGTGTAAGCAATCTGAAAATATGGGTTTTGTACTTCCTGAACACCGTAATAGTTGTATTAATCTTGTATTATACAGAATAGCAGCGCTTGAGTGACTGCGAGCGGATTCACAAGAGACAAAGCTGGAACAAGCGAGACACCTGGAAACAGATGCTGAATCATATCTGGCACAAGGGCTTCCTAGACACCAAATGTGAATTTAAAAGCCTGCAGTCAGAGTGAAGATCATTGGGGAACAAGCTTGTGTGTGTCAGTAGGGGGAGTGCAATAACACAAGCTCTTTTAAATGAGCATCTTCATCACTGATGTGTTATTTTTTGGAGAATTTTAATGAGAAATTATTTGAATTAAGCACAGCATTTTCTTTACTAAAGAAACTATAGTTAAATACTGATGTTTTATGTATTTGAGGAGCGGAGAAGAGTGTCTCAGTCAATATCAACATTTGTCATCGAGTCGTAGCCAGTACTGTCTTAAATAGCCTGTGTGTTGTACTTCATCTTTAATAACATGAGATTTTGGTCAAATGACAGTAAAAACTGAATGCCCACATAGCTACAGTAAAGTTTATAACCTGTATGTCGATAAAAACAATGCGATGCATTGACTGATGGACAAAACACACAAACATCCGAAATTCTTCAAAATTCTCCCGTCTAAAACCTCGTAACTCCATTTAAGCTTGATCTTGGGAAAAGATTAATAATATAACGACAGACATATAAAGCCACAATATCAACTTTGACAACACAGTGTTTAATTATTTTAAAAAATACAGAGTTTTTTCTATTTCCTGAAAAGTAGCGTTTTTGGCGATACAAGGTTTCCGTCCGACAGTGACAATTTGTCACTAACGATCAACACATTTTTCAGGAAATATAAAACAAAGTAATAAAGCAACATGAATTATAAAAAATTCTGGCTCAATGTAATGAATACTGATCTCAAAATAGCCAAACATTGTTAGGCTTGTCGAACTAATAAATATATAGTTCTAATTAAACACCAAAAAAGACATAAGATTTCTGCAAATGAAGACAGAGAAAAAAAGATGTGGAAATGAGACATGTGCTATGTGTTGACCCCTTCTCCTCCATAGCACCCCTGCTCTTATCGGCTGTTCGAAAGGCTGACAGGCCGACCTTAATTAGTGCTGATAGCAGCACACCGAAAGGGTGGCCAGCACATCCCTGAACCAAACACACACACACACACACACCACTCTCCTCAGCCTCCTCTGGGGAACATACACACGCCTGGACTGACAGCACCCAGCCATCTGGATCACATCAGCTGAAGAGCGAGAGATAGAGAGAAAGAGAGAAAGAGAGAAAGAGGGAGAGCAAAGTAATCTCCAAACCCTAAGAGGAGAACGTAACTCTTGCTGAACTTTGCGCAGGGTTGATGTTGAGTTTATGGAATTTACCATCATGGTCTATAAATTTCAGATTTCATAAACATTTCCTTAAAGATCCCATGCAATAAGACTTAGAGTTTGTGTGTTATATGAAATGCTAGTGTAGTCCTCACGGTGGCAAAGTAAACACAATTAAGCAGATATACCATTTAAAAGTAAAAATTAATCAAATTATTGAGGACTCATTTTGCACAAAAAGAAAACAATAAAAATGGCATCAAATTAATGTAAATAAAATTAAAAGAAATCAAATTATATTCACTTAAAAAATTAAGTAAACTAATAAAATAAACTAATAAAATAATATAATATAAATAAAATGAATGCAGGTACTGGTAATTTTTCTAAATTGCATGTAAAAGTTTTGTAGTCAGCTGACTGAAACCAATGGGAACACCTAATTCCATAAAAATAAAATAAAAATAAAAAATAAAAATAAAATGCTGATATCTAGAGATATTTTTTCAATAATGGTATAAAATAATGGTATGAAATAAATACAAATTAAAATAAAAATATTTTACCATGGTACTGCATCCAAATAACATGGTATTAGAACACTACATACCCAAAACTTAAGTTTTACCATAGCAACCCAGGTGAAAAAGACGTACTATTAAATGTATTAAAAATACATTATAGTATATTTGTATTGTACTAAAAACATACTCAAGTACATTTTAATCCATTTAATAGTACGTATTTTTCACCTGGGAAATGCCCAGCACACTTTTCCCATTGTACTGCAGCAAAAAAAAGTGTAGTACATGCCCAAAAACATGGTAATACCATGGTACTTGCCCCAAATCATCAAAAATATATATGGGAACACTTTCTGTACTGTACATCATTGAACCACAGGAGGGGGAAGTGGAATAGAGGGAAGTAAACATACTGTACTTCACAGCATCCTGTATTTACACTCTCAAACTTTATACACAAAATCCTTGTGCCAGGAAGAGAGTCCAACAAACAAAACCTGACTAGAGTAGTTAGATAGACAGCCAGACATGCACAGTGATGCGGCGGTGGACTCGACAGACAGCCGGAGCAGGTGGTGGAAGATGGGAAAAGCCGGTCAGGCCATGACCACTTCAGACACGCTAGGCAGAGCGTGACCGGAAAAAATGCACCTCTCCGCAGACTGCCCCAGCTCACCGGAGTCCATTCAAAATCCCTGTTACCTGGGAAACGCAGGGAAAGTTGCGGTGAGCAACACAGCTGGGGCCTCTAAACAAAACCAGGGAGGAAGACGAGGGAGGAGGGCAGAACTTGCTTTCTGGGAAATGAAGCTCGTCAAGGAGTGGCACCTGCGGAAACCATTATTAAAACAGATGGAATCAGGGGAGAAAGATGCGCTCAGACTAAGAGCCGAGGGACGCACAGACACAGGAACATGGAGGCTTACCACTGGACACCAAACGAGGGATTACGCCTGTCAATGTGACATACAGCCCTAAAGCCGCGCTCTCACTGCAACAGGCCAGTCACTGCAGCTTAAAGACATATTCCATGTTCCCCCTCGTGACATGTCTACAACGTAGATGGTTTAAAAACGCAAGGGTGGATTACCCAGATATGTTCTGCAGCTTCTGGACAGTTCATGGTTTTTCATTGTGACTAATGTGGCCATGACAACGCTTATGAATTATAGCACAAGTGAAGCCTCTCTGTTGTTTCGTTACGTGTTTGCTGAGAGATTTCTGCTCAGACATGAGGAGGACATGATGGGCCTGACCTCTGCACCCTGTCAGATTTTGCACCAGTTCGATGAGTATAAGGCAAGACCTGATTTTACCCCAACCTCTTTGTAGACGGGTGGTGTGGCATATTAGTTATAGATCGGAGTAGGCAAATTACTGGGGTAAAGTAGTAGTTTACCTGGGGTAAATGTTTGTAGAATATACTGCAAAAAAATACATCTGATATAGTTTTTAATGATTGATCTGTTTTTTAAAGCATCATTAAATTAAATTAAATCTAAAATTAAATAATTAAATATGAAATAAAATCAAATGTAAAACATTTATAAGAATTATGCTATCATAATAGCAGTAGACTGCTATTAGACTAGAATTTATGTTAAATAATTCTGCTTAATAGCCTAAAGGTTATGATGACTAATGTTATAACAATTTAAATCATTCATCTTACAGTACACTATCGTGCTTTTATTTAGCAAGGATGCATTCAATTGATTAAGAGTGACGATATAGGCATTTACAATGGCCAGAGGAGAACTGGCACCCCAACTGAGCCTGGTTTCTCCCAAGGTTTTTTTCTCCATTCTGACCCTGAAGTAGTTTTGGTTCCTTGCCGCCGTTTCCTCTGGCTTTTGGCTTGCTCAGTTGGGGACACCTAAATTTCAACTACATCACCGTTTCACCAGAGTGGCTGTACAACCGAATCAAATTCTGTTGCATTATTTTCCTGTTAACACTGTGAAGCTGCTTTGAAACAATTGGGACTTGTAAAAAGCGCTATATAAATAAAGGTGATTTGATTTTGATTTAATCAAAGAATCCTGAAAAAGTAGCATATCTGTTTTCAATAACAACAACAACAACATGTTTCTTAAGCACTAAATCCGCATATTAAAATAATTTCTGAAGAATCATGTGACACTGGAGCAATGTTGCCGAAAACTCAGCTTTTCCATCCCATAAAGAAATTACATTTTAAATGCATTCAAATACAAAACAGTTACTTTAAACTGTAATAATATTTCACAATATTACTGTTTTTACAGTATTTTGTGATCAAATAAATGCAGGCTTGGTGAGCATAAGAGACTACTTTCAAAAACAATCTTACCGACCCCAATTTTTTTTGAACGAGAGTGTATATACAGTACACGTTTACTACTGTCAGTGTAAAGTTACCCTTTATGGCTTCCACTATCTTTAAACTCATCCCATCTGCCATAAACTGTAGATGTCAGAGCATCACCGACAGATATCGCCACTCAGCGTCCCGAGTTTCCATGCGTGTGTGTGCCTGTGTCGGTGTTTAAGGAAGGAAATGTTCATCTCAAGGTCAGTAGCTGTAAATCTCACCTACATCAAACATGGCTTGGTGCAGACAAACTGCACTGTCTGTTTCTCAGGTCTAAGTCCGGGGAGAAGGCGGTCTGTAACAGACTCAAGGCCTCCGACTGAAGAACGTGTTCCAGAAGTTTCTCCACAAACAGGCCTGGCAAGACAACTCCGCCTGTGGGGAACCCAGGAACCATGGAGTCGTGTGTGGTCATCTTTATAACAACACACACACACACACACACACACACACACACACACGCATTCAAATCGGTTGTACCGCAGCACAGACAGAGCACGTTTTTTCCGTTCTTGTAGATAAAAAAAGACCAAAAGATCAGACCAAAGCCGGTTGGCGGGAAGCTAGTTTAAGGGTCTGGTTACGTCATATGGTGGATGGATGAAAAGGTGGTTTCATAAATGGGGCCATTTATTGGATCGACAAAGACAGGAGGGGTGTATAGAGTGAGGCTACCACAGACCAAAATGAAGTACCCTCAACCCCCACTGGCCACAGCCCAATTACCAACACCACACCACACCACACTGAATGCAATAAAACAACTCGAGACCCACAGCTCCCAAGCTTGGGCCATCCTTAACCAAAAAGACAAACTCTGCTCCATAAACATGAACCTGAAATCCTGATAAACTTCACGGTTGTCGGGAAGACTGAATGGATAATGTGGCTCCGCAGGGGCCAGTGATATTTCTGCCGGTGTAAGACACTTCTTTGTGTCCGCGCAGCACTGCATCTGGGTTGGTTATTTCACTAGAGATGGCAGTCTTTCATATCCTTCAGTCTCAATGAGCCCCTGATGAGTTTAACGCATCTGTGGGTGTAATTCGCCTCTTTCAGTCCAGGACCACCCTGCTCCTATCTTCTCCTCGCCCTCATTAACCTGCCTGTCATAAACGGGCACTTATATACATATATACACACACTGCACACTAAAAAAACAAAAAAACAGTCGCAAGACATTTCATCCTGTCTAAGTAGAGAAAAAAATGAATATCTGAATCATCACAGGCCTTTCTGCATCTCAGTCATATTATACTTGATATCATTTGGTAAATTTAAAATAGACTATTACTTATACTCATTTTTAAACATTTTCAAAACTGAAGATCACACTCATGTTGCTTCCTCTTAAACTGCTTCAAATAGAAGCTGTTATTTTTCTCTATACACATACATGTATTCCTTTTATAATATTATTATATTTTATAATATTCATATATTATATTTTGTTATTTATTCAAAGGTTTGGGTTCAGTAAGAAAGAAATTAATACTTGGTAACAATTTACAATAAGGTCTCATTTGTTAACATTAGTTAATGTATTAACTAACATGAACTAACAATGAGCAATACATTTGTTGCAGTATTTATTGATCTTTATTAATGTTAGTTAATAAAAATCCAGCTGTTCATTGTCTGTTCATGTTAGTGCATTGACTAATGTTAACCAATACAACTTTTGATTTTAATAATGCATTAGTAAATGCTGAAACATCAACTAAGATTAATAAATGCTGTAGAAGTATTGTTCATTCTTAGCTCATGTTAACTAATGAAACCTTATTGTAAAGTGTTACATACTTTTATTCAGCAAATATGCAAAAATTATAAATTATGTTATTTTGAACTCTCTATTCATCAAAGAATCATGGAATTATCAGTTTCCACAAAAACTGGGCAGCACAAACGTTTTCACCATAATGAGACCATAATAAGAAATGTTTCTTGAGCACCATATCAGCATATTAAAATGATTTCCGAAGGATCATGTGCTTTTATTTACTAATAATTCAGCTTATATTTTAAAATACAGTAATATATTAAAATGTTTGGTCAAGTAATCACAGAGGATAAGAGATAATTAAACTTATATATAATGTATATAAATTCTTAATTTGAAAATGTTCCAAAATGTTTTCCAAAAAACAACACGATGGCCAAATTTGCATGGGGATCCCTTATACGGCACATCTGACCAAATATCTATCTGCCGTGCATCCAAGAGATGGATGATACTGGAGTGAAAGATAAGAATAGCTGATTACGAAAAGGACAAGGAAAAGCATCAGGGTAATCAGGCATTGGTGAGAATGCCGAGAGAGCTTAACCCCAGAGCCACAGTCATAATCCCCTTCAGATCCAGCCATGAAGGTTCAAACAGTCAGGCCAGTGATGACAGAGCAAAACCACCACACCTGCCAGGCCCTCACTGACGGCTTCTTTTCTCTCCCTCTTTCACTTGTTTTCTTTCCCCACCCTCTGTTTTCCCGCTCTCCTCTTTGAGGGGGCTACAGCTGTCCGGCCTCTCCGACGATGGACAGGAGGAATTTTTCCGCTCTCCAGACCGCATGTCATGATGTCACCCGTGCGGCGACACCGAGTGAGGCAGAACAGATGGTTTGGAGCGCGCTCAGACCGATCGACCCATGGCAACTCCGCTCAGCAGCCCTGATAAACGGGGCCAAGCCACCTCTGAGCCGAGCAGCTTCAAAAAACACTTAAAAGCCCTTTATCACCCCAGCAATTGAATCCCTTGATCCCCTAAAACAGAACCTGTAGCTGCCTGCATTCTGCTTTACAACAGGGGGAAAACTCACCCTCTAAATCATAACAGCCCACTTTCCAGGCCTTTCCTTTATCTGACCCAATGATGGGTGCTCTGATACTTCTAATGGCTCCCAGTCAAAGGCAAACACCGGAGTGTGTTTTCTCAGTGATACGAATCGGATAGCAGCAGACTTCTAAGACGTCTGCTGAGGTGCTGCGGCGGCCTTCCAAATAGTTTCTATATCTGCTCCGTAAATCACCGCTGTGAGGATCATTGTTTGTCAAAATGTTTGATTTCGGCCAATTTTCCAAAGGTACAGTAGCGTGCTGTGTCTGGAGCTGCTTTGACGCCACTCCTGAACCTTTGAAGTGTCTTAAAATGCTGCCTTGAAATATGCAACGTTGGATATTATCTCTAAACCGCCCTCGTGTACTCATTCATTGCGCATTCATTCGGCTTCTTAAATCAAAAAGTAATAAAAATGCCTAAAAATCGAAATATGTAATTATAGCTCTGATTTCCGCCCCTTTGCTTTATATTGTGTCTTAAAGGGATAATTCACCTGAAAATTAAAGTTCTGTCATGATTTACTCACCTTCACATCAATCCAAACCTGCACGACACAAAAGATGATATTTTGAAAAAACTACTGAAGAACAACTGTATTTGTCCATACAATGAAAGTCAATGGGGTCCAAAATAACAGGAAATATTTTAAATATTAGGGTTAACTATCTTACACTCTAAAAAAAAAAAAAAATTATTAATTAATACAAACTAGACTCATTTTCAGATACCAGAACTAGCCTCGGTAGCCATGTCAATTTTAAAATATTTTAATATTTGTATAATTTTAGAGTAAACTTGTAGGAACCTGTAGTACCAAAATAAATAAATAAAGCCTCATTCTCGGACATTTTTAAAATTATTTATCTTCATTATTTTTATATGTTTTATAATTTGGAGTAAACTATATTTTTAACTTGTGGGAACTTATAGCAACAAAAATGTAAAAAAAATAGAAAATTTAAAAACTAATTATCCTCATTTAGATTTTTAACATTTTTGAGTAAACTATCCATTAAACTTGTGGGAACATATAGCACAAAAAAAAAAATCCAGCCTCATTCTCAGATATTTTTCGATTAACTTTGGGGTAAACTATCCCTTTAACTTGTAGGAACACACAAAAATAAATAAAATAAAATAACTAGCCTCCTTCTCAGACAACAGAACTCACCATTAGTAGCTGAATGGAAGACGGGGGAGGGTTGAGGACCGTTTCCCGCACTTTACAAGAGATTTAAGTTTAGTCCACTGCCAAGAGCATTCTGGGAGGCAGACGTACAGAATCACACCACGTTAGTACCATGCCCGATCGGGGTGGTACAGGATGGAGAGACAGCATTTGGCACCAGCCTGGTCGACCACATTACAGATGCCAATAAACGCCTGGCGCGGTCGCCCACCACCGCCTGCCCCCTTTTTAACAGGTTGGACCTGGACTACACCAGCGCGGTCCACGCCAGCTCTTATAACACCACTTTACGATGTTATTATTTGCCTTTCTGCTGTTTATTTTATACCTTTAATTAGGGCTGGGTTTCAGTCTAAAGGCTTAACTCTGGAAAGCTGAGGTTTTAATGTGTCCCACTGCACTTGTGTTAGCGTTGAGCAATCGGCAGCGAGCTGCGTTTCTCCAGTGCTTGGAGAGAAGGATTTAAAGCATGTCAGAGCAGCACACATGCACACAAAAAAGCCTTAAATTATTCAATATTATAAACATGCTGAAGGGAAAAAAATTACACCGGCTGGGCGTTTACGAAATGAATCGCATTAAACCTTGGCTTGTTTTGCGGCAATCTGTCGGATTTCACCATCAAGTCCCCAAGCAGCACTTTTTAGTGCGTGATACCCCCTCTGGGTCCTGATCGTCTCTCTCAGACTGCCGTGCATGCATTTTGGCCTTATGCAAGACTATGTGATCTGATTCATAATGCATTTTGATGGACGGACAATTCACACAGAGATGTTCGTAGCGCTAAAGGGGGCAGGAAGAGGTCAGACGGGCCTCAAATTACCAACAAAATCTGTCCTCTTTGCTATTCCACCAGCTCACGCTCAAGACGTCTATCAAATGAGCCAGATGTGGCCGCACAGCATCAGTCACAAGGGCCCGGTGGCTAAAATGTCCCATGAGTCCTACCGCTTACGTGTTTACATACAACCTGACAGCTGGGGTGTGGAGGGGAATCTTTCCTAACAGGCTACGTGATGTCTGTGGGCAAACAGAGGAAAGAGATACTTGACCCTCATCTACAAATGGAGAAATAAGTACCACGGAAGACACAAGGCTTCACCTGCGAGGCAGATAATGGGTGGTGACTTTGACAGCAGAGGTCTCATGTACGTATCCATTAAGAATGGGTTGCACAGTATGGAGGAGCTAGTCAGTGCCAGAGAAGTTCAGAACGGGCCTGTCACGGCCAGCGGCCCCCCTTAGCCCTGCTATTCCTCCTGCTCCACAAACCTCAGTTTCCTGGGCCCCTAACAAGTCCCAGCTGTGCCTGTAAGAGCTGACAAAACACACTCTTCCACACTCTCTCAAATATACACACAGACATGCACACACATTCACATTTAGTGGATGCAAAAGCCACTGTGTAAAACATACTTTGTGTCTGCCCCGGGAAGAAAAAAAAAAACAAAACAAAAAAAAGACAAACCGGCTCCCTCTTTCCCTACATCTATCTCCGGCCTCTGCCTTTTACCCTCACCAGCGCTGACAAGCTACGTTAACTGCTCTGCGTCCTACCCGGCATGCCGTGCTGCTGGGGTCTCAGAGGACGAGACGGGCAGGCCGTACAGTACGTAGCATTGGGAGTCAAGTTTCGCCTCTCAGCAGGGAGCGGTCTGGATCCTTCCCTCCAGAAAACCACTGTTCTACAGGACCTGCTTTACATGGAAATCTATACAGGCCTTTTTACTTTCAGCTACATGTGTTTGCGTGCATGTGTGTGTAAATTAGTGAAGGATGAGAATTAAAGTATTTGGTAACACTATTTTAGGGTTCAACTAGTTGCTTTTCAGCATGCCCCAGGTGAAAAATATGTACTATTAAATGTTTAAAAATATTATATTATACTATATTATTATTATAGTATATTATAGTATATTTGTATTGTACTAAAAACATACTCAAGTACATTTTTAAAGCATCTAATAGTATGTATTTTTCGTAAAGTACGTAAAGAAAAAGTGACCTTTAAATTCACGAATGACGCACTAAATTAACTGAAAAACGAAGTGTGGAATGTTGGACACTTCATGCACTTGACTGTCACAGCTGTAATTACGTAACGGAGGGGGCTATCAGACTCCAATGCTGAATGACAAAACAACTTTGTAAAATTCATACACTACACAGTAGTACATAGTGCATAAGTACATAGTGTATATGTGCGTCATTTGGGACACAACTATATATTGGACAATGCGTGTCAGGTTCCCCCACTCCCATTTTTTGTCTGCCAGAATAAAAATCATAAATCTAAATCACAGCACCTCCTCTTATTAAGCTGCATGATTTGAGGCATCATTCACAGATGAATTACCTGCCAGAAGTTTAATATTTACAATTAGGGCTTTGTTCAAATCCCCAACTATAAGCATGCAAACACCACAATGACAAAATAACCAACCACAATGTAAATCTTTCCACGATGCTCTTTAAGAGGTGGAAAAATACACACCAGTCGCTGTCATGTTCGCTGCAGATAAGACAACAGAGGAAACACAGGCAGAAAACGTACAATGATTACTCATACGTCCCTAGAGTCAGGGCGATAGGCACAGACCCCTCATAGGTGTGGTGCACTTTGTGTGTGTGCATGTAATTCTTTAACCATCCAAAGAAAAACACAGAAAGAGGCCACGGCGTAGTGTGACGGACAGGCTGGGTGTGGAGGGTAGTTGGTGTGGGGGCACCCGTGACAGACAGAGATTAATGAGAGCCCAAACCCCCCTCAAATCTCCCACCTCTACCCCTCCAGCAAACCATAATGCCTGCTAATCACCTGGGTGTCAGCTCCTATTGTTGAGACGACTGCAGTTCTGCTTACACACACACACACACCTGCCTGATTGAGTCTACTGCTCATGGCGGTGCATAATCTGCCACTTATACCCAACTCTAGTGTTTTGATCAGAGAAAGAAACCTGTTTTTTGTGTTTCCAGAGAAGATGAGTGAAAGGAAGCTATACTTCCTAACCGGTGTGCTAACTGGATGAGAGAAAGAAAGAGAACAAAGCGAGTGATAAAAAGACAGAAACAAAGGCTGACAGAAATCAGAAGTGCGGCTGAAGAGTCGTCACACAGGCACAGAATGAAGCAGAACAGCGACTCGTCAATCAATGTCATGCGGAGGACGTCCTCAGACAGTCTTAAGCACATTCCTGTCACCAGACGTCCCCCTGGGACAGCCGCCGTGACACTGTCATTCAGGGGTCAATAACGTGCGCTCGCTTGACTTAAGTGCTGAAATTGGACAAGAGTGAATGTGAGGACCACCACTGGAGTAGATACAAGACGCTTGATACAGCACTGCTGTATCTTTAAGCTAATTATTAAAGTGTGTGTGAGCATACAAATCACAGTATAATGGAGGAAAAGTAAAACTGTCAATCTGTATGTAACAATTGTAAAATATCTTTTATTCTAATATTCATTGTATTAATCTAATTCGACAGACAGACAGACAGACAGACAGATAGACATATAGACATATTATTAGCATTTGTTCGATTAGGCCACACATAAATAATTTCTGTGCTGGATAATGGTCATGAAAAACTAAAATTACCATAGCTTTGGCAAACACTTATGAATGTGTATAAAATCCTGATACCAAATATAATCAAGCAAACACCACTATTACCAAAATAACCAAATACACAAACAAAAAAATTAAAAAAGCCAAAACCAGCATTTACTTGTGTTGATGTTCCCATATTTTAGTTGTTTAGTTTAGCTTAGTTAAATTTATTTTAACACCACATTGCGGTTTATAATATCATAAATTCAATGAATTCAAAACAAATGTTCTTTTTAGGCTAGGAATAGTTAAATCAAATAAAACAAACTTAATATAAAAAAAAAAACATTAAGGAAAATTTGATTCTGTGTTTGTGCTGTATGCAAAAACCGATAACATAATAAAGTTAATTAAATATAAACATGGCAAAACAATAATGGTTATCAATTATCAGATGCAAAATATTTTAAAGTAATTATGTTTACAATCTAAATTGTAATTATCATTTCTAATCATCGCTTCAAAAGGAACATCTCAGAAAAAATGAACTAAGAAACAAATGCAGAAACAGACAGGCAACCAGGCACACAAGCTCCATTTACGACTCAAATAGTGCAGAGTTTGGGGATCTGGTGCTGAAGTAGGGCCCCTGAGGGCCATATTTCTGGCCCCAGCAGGGTGTACCAGCCATGGAGCGATTTACAGTGGGGAGTGAGAGTCTGGATCTCATCTTCAACCAACACTTCAGACACAGCTCCTGGGCCTCCCTGAGCCCAACGAGCACAGGGCAACACCGGGGGTAGGGCAAAGAGGGAGGGAGACGGCGAGGATTAGTCCCACTTTGAAGTTTAAAAATAAAAACAGGGTTTGGGCGCAAGACCGAGAGACAAAGGTAAAGTGATCGATTCGGCTTTCAAAGTAAGCCTTTGACACACCTGGGCGTGTGAGGTTTCAAAGTCAAGCTTTTTTTTCGGCTCGCTCTGAAGCGTTCAAGATGTTCGCTTAAAAGCAAGAAAGTCCCATAAGTACCAAGGCAAACTTTTTTTTCTTCAGGCAGAACAAAAGCAGAGCAGAGGCAAGTCTATCCATTCTATTCCTGCTGATGTTTGCTATCACAAGTTTCATCTTTAGAGCCACTCAGAGGAACTTTAAGAGGGCGAGCAGCTGCCGGGGAGGAAAATACTCTGGGCTGCGGACCACACAAGCAAAAAGAAAGAAAGAAAGAGAGAGAGAGAGAGAGAGAGAGAGAGAGAGAGAGAGAGAGAGAGAGAGAGAAGACAAGACAGCTCAGACTCCCTCACTCCACTCCAGCTGAAACCGATGACAAGACAGAGCGCACATATCAGCCTTTCCCCCCTCTAGCCATCCTGGCTAATCTTTTCCACATTCCCCTGCTCTCTTTTTTCCCTTCTCTCCATTTCTTACCCCCATATCCCCCTCTCAGTGTCAGCGATGTTAATCTGCTGAAGGAGCTGAGCGCCTTTGACAGATGCCGGTATGGCGACAGCTACAGAGTGACTTGTGACAGGAGGCCCGCACTGTAACTGTGGCTCTCCTGTCAATCTAACCAGAAAAAAATTCTCCACAAAATCAGTGGAGAGAAAGAGGAAGGTTGAGGAGAGAGAACGACATTTTTTCTCAGTAATAGGAGGTAGATTTTAACGAGCAAGATTCAAGCGTCTGATACCATGAGAACCATTTCCTGTCTAAAAATATGGACAACCTCAGGCTGAGGCAGCACTCTGCCATGACTGGCCTGTCGATCATTTTCTCTTTCACACACACACGCTCACAAATAAATACTTGTGTTATTTGATCATTAAAACGCACGTCTATCTTAGCTTCAAAAATTTTGAGGGGGGTCTAACATACCTCCACAGCCCCTTCAGTAATAAATATGTTCCTATTAACTCACATTATGCTAGATATTATTTATTACTAACACATATAATTAAGCTGATCACTATTACAATAATTCACTTTGAATCTAAAATCAAAACTCTCCAAACGGCTTCGTCTTGCTTTAATGGGACACCAGATATGGTCATTTTTCGTAAATTTTGACAGTTCAGGGGACAATCATAGAGGAACCTTATTAGAAAAAAATTATAATGTTGAATTTATTGAAAAAGCTTTTTAATTATTATATTTTTTGGAAATTTTAAGTGTCAATTTAAATAAATGTACATGACGAACATTTCTTATGCCTACCAAGTCTGCGTTTATTTAATGTAATTACAGTATAATGTAAAAATACAGTAAAATGATTACAATTTAAAATAAGTGTTTTCTATTATAATACATTTTAAAATACAATTTATTCCTGTGATCAAAGCTGAATTTTCAGTATCATTACTCCAGTCTTCAGTGTCACATGATCCTTCAGAAATCATTCTAAAATGCTGATTTACTCCTCTAGAAACATTTGTTATTATCATCAAGGTTGAAAGCAGTCGCGCTTGTGAACAACTTCTGACCTTTAACGATGTCCCCGAGGGGAAGATTTCGTTAAACCTCAAAGTTTAGCTAAGTAAACCTACACAGACACACACAGAGGTAAGAGCTTAAGAGTGTGAATCTATGAATTATCCGTCGCCTGCTGAAAGCTTTTAGTGAGATAGTGTTCCATAAAGTTCCAGACACTGGGATTGAAAAGCTGAGATGGCGGGTACAGAGTTGAGTCAGGAAATGGGTCAGACATCCAAGGACACCATATAAATGATTCAGAGTTAGAGTTGGGAGAGGAGCTAACTGGACCAAACGTGGTCTTGGGGTCAGAGTAGAAGCCATCACAAAATCACAACTTTTTGTTAAGAGTGAGAGCAAGCAAAGCACTTGACGCAAAGACAGAGAAACCCTGAACGCATGTAAGCAGACTAATACAAATAAGGAATCATTGCAGTGCTGTTATGGAATGCAGCTTGTCCAATCAAATTAGAGAACTGCTGTATAAACCACAAACCCTACATGCAGCCTTCAACATCATTTCACATCAAACAGAATCCTGAATGTGTTATTCAGTGACACCACTGCATATCTGCTTGCCCACATGTCTAATACCCAATTAAACAAGATGCAAAAACAGCAAGATGACCAACACGTTAGAAAAAATGTATGTTCCACATCGCAGATGACATCTCAAGATCTCAAATATTTGTAACACAAATGGATACACTTTATATTATATTAGGAGGTCTAAGGTATACAGCTGTTATTACATGCAGGTAAAAACAGTAAAAACTGTTTAGTAAATAGTAGTTAAAGACACTTAAAGTGGTACTTCAGCACTGGAAAAATGGGCTTTTAAATAAAACTTGGCTGCTTATACAGTAAAAAGAGTGAATTATTTTTTATTTTTTTAATCGGTGCTACATGACTAGAGAAAACAGAGAAAAAGGCTGTTGTTTTTCCTTTCGCCAAATTGGTAAGAAAACTTCAACACCCATAATGCACTGGGCATGTTACCGTTCAAGGCCACTCCAACCAGTCTATGGATACACTTGATGCTTGATTCAAAATATCTCCTT
The DNA here is from genome assembly GCA_018749465.1 of Paracanthobrama guichenoti. Lineage (NCBI taxonomy): Eukaryota > Metazoa > Chordata > Actinopteri > Cypriniformes > Gobionidae > Paracanthobrama > Paracanthobrama guichenoti. The sequence continues at coordinate 2,122,037 of CM031946.1, forward strand.
GCTTTAGTTGGAAATACTCCTTAGCAAACATTTAGCCATAATGGTATCAACTTGTTTTGCTATCGGGTGCAAGAATTCAAAGAGTTCATTTAGCTGGAATGAGTTATTTTTGGTTTTCAGTGAAGGATCCAGTGCGTTGTAGGCAGTGGCTAAAAGCTGCAAACAAATATAAATACGTAAAGAATGCTGCATGCTTATAGTCAACATTTCAATCTGGATGACCACGAACACAAACTGCAGCAAAACTGAAAACCTGTGTGCAGGTAAGAGCTGTTGCCAATGTTTCATTTTTACCATAATGCGGTTTAAAGTATAGACATAGGACAATAACATTTTCAGTGATAAACCAATACAATAACTGTTCTGTTAACAACCGATCCGACAGTCTGTGGGCGGGGATACAAAGATGCAGAAGTACAGTTTTTTTAATTTTTTTTTATCAAAAGCCTATTCTGAAGATATCAGAACAAAAAAAACACAAATTTCTCGGTTCAGGTAACACAGCGAACGAGTAAACATTGTTTACACTACCGACATTGTAACAAAGCAAAGCGGGTTAAAAATCAGTGAAGTTACACTTTAATATGAAGAGGAACCAATGGATGGAAAGAAAATAAAGAAAAAGTTTTAATTGAAACATCTTGATTGGACAATTGGACAAAAATATAAAATGCCTGGAATATATCATTAGTGTTTAATGTTTTTGTATGTTATGTATGTTGTTGGAATATTGTTTTAAATGGAAAGCACTTTGGCCAGCTTGAGTTATTTTTAAATGTGCTATACAAATTAAACTAACTAACTAACTAACTAACTAACTTTAGAAGTTGGTCGTGCAAAACCACCCAAACCAGTAGTGAAATTATTAAAAATTCACCCCATGTTCACTGCACTATGATGAAAGAAAATCACTAGAAGGATTTAGGTCTTTAAAAATGGTGAGTTTAATATTTTATCCAGTATATTAAGACACACATAATGGAGACATGAAAATGTTTAACTGCTTAACTGGAATGACCCATAGGCACCCTTCCTGCAAATGTCTGATAATTGAATATCTCTCAGGAAACGAGCTCTTTTCGTTTGCTGGGATCATTTCTTTGCAAAATGATTGCCTGTCAGTTCTACTTTGCTTTTCTATTTTTTCAGTCGCTGCTCTCTTTAAGTCAATCTTTCTTTTTTCCTTCCCTTTTTAAAGAATAGATATTTAAGGACGATAATTGCTTGGCACGGGGAACGTATAATCAAGTGAAAAGGCAGCGTTTTTTTTTCCCTGTGCCTTTTTTGTGAAATCCGTTTTGTTAAGCAGAGATTATAGCTGAAAAAATTGGCAATACAAGAGCAATTAAAGTTAAAAAACACAGCATGGTATTTAAATGAATGGTTGACTGAAGAGTCCTGCGGGACTCATTTTTTTTACGGCTCCATTTTCTCGATTTCGATCTCTGTCCTCTTTACTTGAGATTTTAAAAGAGCGGGAAGAGTAAAAATCAAGAAGAAACAAAGCCAGCGAGCGTTTTACAGTGTCTTGGAACGGAGAAAACATGCTGAGCTCTGAATTTTCTGATATTATATGCACAATTTCCCCGAAAGATCACACGGTATTGTAATTTTAGGGCAGTGAGAGCTGCAGCGTCTACATAATTTCTCCAAAACCTGAGCAGGAGAGGGAGGGCTGAGTGAAAAAGTAAGAGAGTGACAAACAAAGAGACATGCACGTCAAATAACAAACCTTCACTCACTAAGCTCAATAAAAAAAAAAAAAAGACATTTCTGCTTCACTGGGAAAGTTTTGCTGCATCACTCTTTGACACGGTTTTCCCAACTGATTTCAAACTTACCCGGCTCAATCCACACCTTCAAAATGGATCTTAAATATTCCTATCCGTCAAAACGCTCTAGTAATCGCCCGCAATCTTTAAGATCTAGGACATTTTGTAATGATCTCATAGACATAAACTATGTCAGTAATACCACAGAAAAAGGCAGATCTGCACATAACTATATGTGTGGAGTGACGTTCTGCCCAGACAGAGTCAAGTAGTTATTTTGAGGCTGCCCTGTTTGGCAGGCGTTTTATCGCCTGTAGTGTTCAGGCCCATGTTGACGGCAGCACTTCATGTTGGTCGGGAGAGTTTTGGGGTGTTGTTCATGTTCAACATGCTCAAGTGAGTTTGCAGCACAACTACGGCCCATTAGCTACTCTTTATAAATATCCACACGTAATGAACAGCAAAAAAACAAACGGCATGCAAACAACACTACAATTTGGAAAGTGTTTTTTTAACCGCATTTCCTTTGGTGAGTAAATTGTCCAAGTTGTTCATCCATTTAACAAAACCAGGCAAACTGCTTCATCTCTGAAGTAACATATGTATGTATGGATGGCTGTATCACACAATCCTAAATGTCCTAGAACGTACTAAAAAAATCATCAGTGAGTGAGAGCAAGAGGAGTGATAAAAGGGAAGGACAAGAGTGATCTGATTTATCTCAGTGTCAAAATGGGGCATTGGCTTGAGATGCTCTTCATGCGCAGACACACCCCCACATCCACACACACACACACACACACACACACACACACACACACACACACACACACACACACACACACACACACACACACACACACACACACACACACAGAGAGAGACACACTCACAGAGAGACACACTCACACAGGCCCTCAGCACTGTGCAGATCCAAAGGGGGTCCTGGCCATCGGTTTATCAGATAGCATGGTGTGGAGATGAAAGGTCTGGCGAGGCGGAGGGGGTACGTGTCTCCTCTTTGTTGCAGACATGTGTTAACATTGTTGGGGATCAGCGGGCTGGACCGCGCACATGCCGATCATACCTCGGAGAAAAGCAGCGGAAAATGGGATCTTTAAGTATTCATGTGCTCAGATTCACACAGTGCTCAGGCCTCGGCAAGGGGGGGGGCACGGAACAGAGCGCAATGGAGGGGAATACACCAACTGCCGATGAAGGAGAGAACAAAGGCTTGGAGAGACAAAAGACATTCATGGATGGAGGAACTAGACAAAGGGAGACTGAGCTGGAAAAAGCAGAGACAGAAAAGGATACAATTGGAGAGGAACAGAGAAGATAAAGAGGTGAATATAAGATATTAAGGAATGAGTGAGACAAAATTATCGAGGGTGGGAACAAGGGCATCACATGAGTGAGGGTTTTCACAGCCGGCCACCCACCTGCATCCCCCTCCGGACTAAAATAGACTGAGCCCTTTTCCAGGCCAGACACTAATCTTCACAGGTATTCCCAGGACTGGGACTGTGAACCAGACAGGGATGGTAGGAGCAAAACCCCTTCAAACCTGCCTGTGCTTGAGAGACAGACAGAAACAAATGGTGGAGAAAGCTCATGATCAAAGCCTGTTCTATCACAAAAAGACAAAAGAGAAAGACAAGGATCCAAAGGCCGGAGACCAGACCACAAGAGAAAATACTTTTTTAATTATTAAAAAATATTTTTTCTCATTTAACACAATTACAGATTGTCATCAACATAAAATGTTACACTTTCTATTATTTTCTTTTATAATATTCCTTCATTTAAAATAGCACACATAAAATAGTGACCTAAAAAAATAAATAAAATAAGAGACACATCCATTTAAACAATGTTGTTGTTCACGGAACCATAAGCAAATATTCCACATGGGCCAAGGGCCAGATTTACTAAACAAGGCAAATTAGCGTGAAAGCGCAATTCCAAAAAAAGTGCAGATGGGAGTGGAATGTTCTGCACGTGATCTAGTGATGACGTGCAAATTAAAGCACACAGATGCTGCCAGATCATTTCCATAATGACCAATGCAATCTACCAAGAGCAGCGCAAATTAGCGTCTGGTTTAAGACCTGCTTTTTTGGGTGGTAAATAATGGTGCAAATACCAGTAAATTGGCGCAAACCTTAGTAAATCACCTTGCATGATTAATTTAAATACTCTCTTTCCACAAATTTAGCATTTGAAAGGAAAACTCCTAAAAATGGATATGCATAAGGTCAGCCGCAAAAATAACCCTGTGCACGCCTTTTCAGAGCAAATTTTGTAATGCCAAAAGATGTTTCGGGCTGGTGCAAGTTGTTAACAAATCTTGTCCTAACAGTTTACAGGCAGTAGACCATTAAGTTACAATAACTTATAACACCTAAGTGACCTTTCTATTAACTCTGAAAAACACCAGAAGCAAGATACTGTTGTAGTGGACCCTGTCCGAATGATGGCCAAAACTTTACTGATGAGTTTTATGCAGTTTAATGTACATCACACAAAAGATGAAGCGTCTGTTTGCTTACACAGTACAAGAAGTGCGCATTAAAGTCTCATCCATAAACTCTCTCTCTCCCTTGCATTATCATCAATTTACACAGTGAATTACACAAAAACACTAACAGTAAATAAATATACAGACCGTATACCGACCGCCTTTTCGTGGGGGGGTGCTTAATAAACTGGTAAACTTTATATCCGTAAAACAACGCCGATGAACTGTAATAACTTTTTTGAATCGTCCCTTTGTATTGACCCTAGTTTACAAAGCAAAAAGGATGGTGTAAAATGATTCCCACAGACAAACAGATTTAGGTAAATGGGGGCTCATTCTCTTCAAAAACAAAACAAATATACTCCGTCTTCAGTGGCTCTGATGTCGGGAGTGCATGAAGACTGTTATGTTCTCTTACATCTAACAACAAAGCACCTGAGTTGCTTACGAGACAACTTGTCTATGCTAATACGGCAGAGTCCGTGAAGGGGTGAAAATAACAGCGTTTCGACGGCATGGCAACAACACTCTACTACAACAACTCTTCCTCTTCTCTAATGCAGCCCAACATGGCCTCACTAAAGCAATAAAAAGTGATTTCTTTAAAAGAAAATATCTCCCTTTGCATTGAACTTTGAGCAACGTAAGTTTATAGATGTTGTTTATGCTTACAGCAACATTACACACTAACTAAAGTTAAAAAAGTGAAATCATAATAAAGGACCCCTTTAAAGCAGCCGTTGGCCACACCAGATACTGACTGCTACTTTTGATATCGACCCCCCCTTTGTTCACAGACTCATTATTCCATTTGTGTTCGACAAATGTCTGTGAAATTTGTCCAGTTTATGTCTCAGTTGTTGAATCTTTTTTTATGTTCATACAAATATTTACACATTACAAAATTTGCTGGGGGAAAAAAACTTTTTTTTCTGAGTTTCTCCAAGTTAAACTGTAGAGACAAACACCCATATCCATCTAGACGAGTGGATGTGTGTTCTTTGCATAAATGTGATCGCTAAGCCGGAGAGGACGGAGCCAAAAAGAGGAAGAGGATGTGGAATACAGAGAGACAAATTGAGGGAGGGAACGCAGGAGGAAAACAGATGGATGGAGGACTTGGAATGTCTCCTCGGACTTAATGAAGTCCTTCACAAGTCAATCGCTCCTCTCAGCCCAGCGGTTCTGTACACAGATGTGGGGCGGAAAAAGTGGAGGGGGCTCATTGGCCTTGATTCCCAGACAGGGATGCTTTGATGTGGGATGGAGGGGGCGGAGGATGCCCCCCTGTGGAAGTCAACCCCTCTGCCCTCAGTATGATCACAGCCTGGGGACGAGATGGCTTTCCTATTAGCAAACCAGGCAGATATATAAATGCACTATAGCTCAAGCTAACACAAAAACACACACGGGAACAAACAAGATATTTGTTAATGCATACACTAACAAGAGCTTCAAAATGGCCCCCAGCCAAAACAAACATATCCTGCACAGATGCCACACTCTCTCCACAAACAAAGCAGCTACGGCGGTAATTACTCATGAGGAGTTTGAAGTGGGCTTAGAGATTCCCTCATTATACAAATACAAACATGCTGGAATAAGGCACATATAACAGTATGCATTTGAAGCTCACTCTTTTAATCAGACGTTCACTTTCCCTGAGCGCTGCCATATGTATGTGGTCTGGTCCGCGCCACATACCTGACGAAAGGGCCCGCCAAAGGCGGCCAATGGCGCAGCACCAGAGAAAAGCACGGGAATAAAAGCAAGAGATGAAAAGAAACGATATAGAGATAAGGGAAGAGAGGAAAATGGGGCTGCTATTAGGGAAATGAGCTCTTAAGAAGTGCAGCTGTGAAGTGCTCCCTGGAGGGCGGCTATCAGGAGTCCTGTTAGCCAGCAGGGCAGAAGGGACTGACACGGAGCCAACGCTGTTAGCCCAATTAGCTTCAGATCTGTTCTCTGCCTTCTGCTCTTGGCTGGGCCGGGCAGCTGTGCTGGGTTTGGATTTAAATATGTAGAGAAATGAGTGGCTCAAACTGCTCCTCGTTTAATTGCCTTGAAGTAAGAAGCTCACCGATGCCAACTCGTCCTGACTGTATGAAAGTACAGAGTAATGAAGTAGGATCACGACATGGGGTGCGTTTCCCAAAGCCAAATATGGTCGTAAGTTTGGGAAATGCACTCCTGGCCTGCTTGAGGATGATCCATTTCAGAGGCCCTGTGCACACCTGTTATTAAAATGTTTGCGTGATCTGATCACAAGTGGACAGCGGTAAACTTTTTATTTTTAAAATCACAAACAAACGCATTTAAAGCTATTCGAAAATGCACAAAACCACATTGCATTTGTAGTATAAACACTAATGCACACTGTCCCAGACAGCAGTGGAGGATCGCCTACTTATCTGTCAATCTTCCACTGCACTAAAACAAGAGATTTTCAGCTTTAAAAGAAATTTATAATTGTGAAATAAATGAATAAAATATTTGAAACTCTAATCGCTGAAAATCTCCCATGTGTGTCTAGATTAAAATTCAGGTATGTTTGAGACAAAATAGTACTTTTTTTTTTTCTTCATGTTACAGGATTATTATAGTTAACTAAACCTAAAATCATAAAAAAATGACATAAAAACACTGGGGAAAAAATGGTTATGTATAAAAAACATTTTACTTCAACTAGTTGCCAAAGCAACATTTCTTATACTATTTTATTTTAACGATGTACTGTACTAAAATAACTAAAACTGAAATAAAACTTTATTAAAATATTACTAATGCAAAAATTTATACTAATTCATATAATAAATATTAATATCAAAAATTTATTTATTAATAATATTAATATAAAAAGTAACATTCACTTGTTTAAACTCATTTACTGCTTTTACAATTAAATAAGTCTGTAATTGTCTAGTCCACACTTTTCTTCCCAAGACAATTCCCAAAGACAAATGATTTGATAATGAAACCAGAAATTATTAAACTGCATCAGAATAGCTGAAGATGTAGATGAGAGGAGTTGTCTTGTCTTTTTATGCTTTCTGTAGTCTTGTAAAGGGAGTTCTGTAGTGATGTATGCTGCAAGTGTGTTTCAAGTGATGTTATTCTTCTCAGATTTCCCTCAAAGCTGCCTCCTTACTGAAAGATTCATACAGGCATCAAATGGAGGAAAAGATAAGTGCTGATCGCAGAAAGAGGGTGACAAAGGAACACAAAAAGGAACTTCTGCAAGCATGCAAAAAAAAAAACCCTGACAATATAGCCTTACAAAAGTCTCACATAGCATTATAAAGACTATACACAATAGGAATGAAAAAGATGTTAAGGCTCGAGACGGAAAAGCCTGTGATGTATCAAAAGATTTCCTCCCTTGAACGTTGTGTCGGTCTACGTGTATCCATAAAACACAGGACATTATTCAACAAACCGAATCTTAACAAGACAACACAATCCCCAACTGGCGTGGCCCACTCATCGCTGCCCCTCATTGGCATCCGGGACAAAGACAGCCATAAAGCAAAAGGAAGATTCTTTAGGGATGAGTGTATGGAAGCAGACCCCCAGAGTAGGGGAGGTGAATTTATCCCTTTCACCTTGAGATGGCAGGCAGCAGATTTAGGATGGTGTGCGCTGGGATGGGGGTCTGACATTGGGGAATAAATAAATAAGGACTGGAGTGCAGGACAAAGCCCTCACATGCCCTGTATGAATGCATGAGTATAAATCTCTCACGCCCTGATTATATATCATTGTACTACAAACCTGATTCCAAAAAAGTTGGGACACTGTACAAATTGTGAATAAAAAAAGAATGCAATAATTTACAAATCTCATACACTTATATTTTATTCACAATATAATATAGATAACATATCAAATGTTGAAAGTGAGACATTTTGAAATGTTCTCAAAGATTCAGAGAATCTGGAACAATCTCTGTGCGTAAGGGTCAAGGCCGGAAAACCATACTGGATGCCCGTGATCTTCGGGCCCTTAGACGGCACTGCATCACATACAGGAATGCTACTGTAATGGAAATCACAACATGGGCTCAGGAATACTTCCAGAAAATTGTTGGTGGACACAATCCACCGTGCCATTCGCCGATGACGGCTAAAACTCTATAGGTCAAAAAAGAATAAAAAAAGCCATATCTAAACATGATCCAGAAGCGCAGGCGTTTTCTCTGGGCCAAGGCTCATTTAAAATGGACTGTGGCAAAGTGGAAAACTGTTCTGTGGTCAGACCAATCAAAATTTGAAGTTCTTTTTGGAAAACTGGGACACCATGTCATCCAGACTAAAGAGGAGAAGGACAACCCAAGTTGTTATCAGCGCTCAGTTCAGAAGCCTGCATCTCTGATGGGATGGGGTTGCATGAGTGCGTGTGGCATGGGCGGCTTACACATCTGGAAAGGCACCATCAATAAAGGTATATCCAAGTTCTAGAACAACATATGCTCCCATCCAGACGTCGTCTCTTTCAGGGAAGACCTTGCATTTTCCAACATGACAATGCCAGACCACATACTGCATCAATTACAACATTATGGCTCCGTAGAAGAAGGATCCGGGTACTGAAATGGCCAGCCTGCAGTCCAGATCTTTCACCCATAGAAAACATTTGGCACATCATAAAGAGGAAGATGCCACAAAGAAGACCTAAGACAGTTGAGCAACTAGAAGCCTGTATTAGACAAGAATGGGACAACATTCCTATTCCTAAACTTGAGCAACTTGTCTCCTCAGTCCCCAGAGGTTTGCAGACTGTTAGAAAAAGAAGAGGGGATGCCACACAGTGGGACACATGGCCTTGTCCCAACTTTTTTTTAGATGTGTTGATGCCATGAAATTTAAAATCAACTTATTTTTCCCTTAAAATGATACATTTTCTCAGTTTAAACATTTGATATGTCATCTATGTTGTATTCTGAATAAAATATGGAAATTTGAAACTTCCATATCATTGCATTCTGTTTTTATTCACAATTTGTACAGTGTCCCAACTTTTTTGGAATCCTGTTTGTACATTCACCTGTGCCGGACAAACAATGTCACAGTTCATCAGGAGCACTGAAGATAAAAAGCACATTACATTGATGCTCTTAGTCGTCCACCTACACTTATAAAAATAAAGATTCTTTATTGGCATCTGTGGTTATATGGAACCTTTCCATTCCACAATAAAAAGGTTCTTCAGAATATGAACACACTCTTTACAAAGAAAAAAAGAGAAACAATTATTTTAAGAACTGTTCACTGAAAACTTCTTTGGGGAACCCAAAATGGTTCTTCTATGGCAAGCCCTTTTGGAACCTTTATTTTTAAGACTGTAAGGAAACTTTGATGAATGATTAACACTGATAATTTGTTCACAATGATACTAGGAAAATGTTTTAAAGTCCCCCTGTAGTAAATAATTTTATCCCTTAAAACTTTGATCACCAAAATGACATTTAAAGTTTTTTTTGTTGTTTTTTTTTTTTTTATTCATGCCTTAAAATAGCTTGAATGTAACTTTACACCCTTGCTTCATTTAGTATATGCAGAACCTGAATATGCAAATTATCCCCGCCTCCATTCACTCACACCAGCTCAGAGACCCACTCACTCAACTTTACCGCACAATGGTATCGGTCTTTACAACGTCGGACACATAATGCTAATTAACATGATTAGCCTTTTTCTGAACTACGTTATCCAACAGCTAATAATGTGTTGCTAATGTTACACAAACCATGTTCCCGTTCACCATCTGTCTGCCTTCTGAAAATCAGCATCCGTAGAAACGCTTTGAACATCACAGAACGTCAGTGGAGAAAGGCATACAGTTCATCATAACATCGTAATATACCTCATATACATAATTCACATGCTATATTGCTAAATGTACCTGTGTTTTCATATCAACAGAAAAATATACTGATATAACATAGCTTCTCTAGAGATTCCCCAGCTTTGCAGCATAGTTAATGATGATATGCTAAAGCCTGCACCCCTTGGGACATGATTGGCTACAAGGTAGTTTGTGACATAAGAAACACCAGCGATTTCAAACACAGTTTTTGAGACTTTTTTTTCAGTGCAGTTTTAAGGAGAAAATACTCCGCAATGGTGTTGACTTATGAATTTTCACATGGTTTGTCTTAAAGCAACTTGATTTTCAACACAGGAGGTACTTTAAGAAGATAAACTGGATCAATTTTGAGTTAATACTAACCATTACTAACAAGTATGGTATAGTCTTATAGCCTATGGCATTTTTTTTTACATAAAAAATAGTGAGATAAATGACTCAAGAGAATCTATCATACCTGGAGAAGGCCATCCATTAGCTTTCCCATTCATCTCAGTGGCAATGTAAGTAATCACTGAGGTGTTGCAGGAAAAATGTATCACTGAAAGACACAGCTCATGATGTACTATAATATAATATATGAAATATTAGCTGTGAAATATAAGCCTACTTTTGATTGACCGTCAAGGCAGAAAGGTGCTTTTGAGAATCACTGTAGTAATGGTACCCACCAGCAGGGGCTACCTGGACCATGCTAACGAGCCAAATCTTGACCCTTCAGGATGGGTCCCATGTGGGAACATACTGTACCACAGTCTGAGAATCACAGGGCTACAAACTTAGCATAGAAAACAAAGTAAAACTGCTACTGTTGACCGCCACCACAGTGCATTCCTCCTCTCAGTATCAAATACACAAGGCTTTCATAACTCACAAGGAATTGTGTCCAAAATAACAACAGTATTGATGTCAACACCGCACAACGAAATGGCGGGAGACTCGCTTGGCGGCTATCCTTTTACACAGGTACAACAGGCCTCTTTCAGCCGAGCAACATCTGTCTCCGTCTCGCACAGTTAAGAAACCCGAGGAGCCCGGCACAACACGAGAGAGGATTAATTCATTTTCCATTTTGATACATTACCCTCTCGATTAGGACTATGAGTCCCAGATCGAGATGGAGATTCATTCGCCGCTGCACTTCGATTAATATGAGGTCACAGCGGGCTCCCAGTTTTCCATCAAAAACAGCCTAATATTGACACTGCTGCGGAGGGAAAATGATCCTCGGTTTGAAAATCGGAGGAAACCTATAAAAGCCACCACCAGAGTCTGTTAACATGAGCTTGCTGAGAGATTTATTTAGCTGTATTCAGATCAAGCACAATAATCGTAAATGAAGGACAGAATAACACGCACATCAGCCGTGCCGTGGACAATGAACCCGTTTCTAACCAAGCGAAATGGAAACAGAGAGAGAGAGAGAGAGAGAGAGAGGGGAGGGAAGAGGAAAACCACTCGCTCATTTGTAAAATCAATTTTCCCTTTCGTAAATCAGACATTTCGGAGAAATCCAGAGGGCTCTTGTCTCTCGCTTCACATGATAAAAAGGGTGATACGTATTCCATTCTCTTTCCTGTGTACAGCTTAAGGCGAGCACAGGGGACCGGAGAGTGCTGCAGATTCAGCTCGGTTTAAAACTCCACCGTGATTTCAAGCCGCGAGTCAAAGCGCGTCTCAATTCACAGGCCTGTCGATCTGCAGAAGCACACGTATCAGGCGGTGATGGCTCGGCTTGAGAACAGCCCTGGGTCCTTTCACATGCCGTCTCTCAGCTGTATGCGTGGCAACAAAGACCTAGAGGCCTTTAAAGAGAAAACGGAGCCTGTTAGGCAGTGCTTGCTTCAGCCAAAGGGATTTGAACAAACCTCTAACACCATGTATTAAATGCTGGATCATAACTCGCCCAAGTACTGTTTGCACAATAAACACAAATAATACTCCAAAATTGTGCAGCTTGTTTTAAAAGTAAATGTATATTTTAGTTAAGCAAACATATTCATGATTTTCATTAAAACTGCCATCTCTTAAACTTACACTGAAGGAGGGACTCTAGCCATATCTCTAGACTAGAATATGACAGAGACTTGGGGATGGACTCTTTTGAATTGGTTATGCACGCAACCACTTAGAAACACCCTAGCAACCACCAAAACCACCTAGCAATGCATAGCATCACCTTGGTGAACACCAAACCCCCTAGAAACCACCTTGTAATCAGTCAAAGTCCTAGCAATAGAAATTAATCAATATATACATTTAGAGAAAATCTGGTTGATCATTTACCAACGCCAAATGTAAACCCTCCTATTGTCTGATTACTGTTAAATGTGGACTATAAGGCATTAAAGGGTTGGTTCACCCTAAAATTTTAATTAGACCATGATTTGCTCACCCTCAAGTCATTCTAGGTGTATATGACAAGATATTTTTCTTAAACACGCCACTTCATTTCAAGAAGAATGTCATATACACCTAGGATGACTTGAGGGTGAGAAAATCATGGGCTAATTTTCATTTTTGGTTGAACTAACCCTTTAAGGTACTATAAACATCAACTTTATGATTTTCTGTGAGTCTGCTTTGAAATATTGTGCATTGTGAAAAGCACTATACAAATAAAATGGACTTGTAACACCCTGGCAACCACCAAAAACCACTAGCAACAAACCTAATTTCCTAGCAAACATATAGCAACAACCTACCAACAAATAAAACGAAAACCCCCTAGCCACTGCTAAGCAACAACCCAGCAACCACCCAAAACACCTTAACACCTGCGCCTTTTATACAGATAAACACCAATCACAATTCCTTCAGAAAATGTACAAACCAATTTCTGAAATTGTACAATTTCTTCAAAATACAGTACAGTATGCAATACAGGAGTTTCACCAAAATGACGATTCAGTCAGTCAATCGCTGAGTTTTAAGTGTTTTATCTGTTAAAGCAGTTACAGTAGGGTGATTTGAACTCAAGTGGGTTCATGGAGGGGAAAAAAGAAACAGGTTGACTGGGAATGTTGAATGTCCTCTGCTGTTCCATCCACGATTCTTATCCAATATATACAGTGAAAGAAAGACACAGAGAACCTATAATGTATGAACCAGGGTGCCAAACAACCACTCACTCCACAGTTCATTCATCTGCTATAAGGCAGAATGACAGGATGTGTATAAAACTGTGGATAAAGCCATAGCCTCAACAGCTAATACATTAATGCAAAGAAATGGCTCCGACCACAGACCCAAACGAAAATGAGCATTACTACGATAGCAAACGTGTGAAAGAAACGTGTGGTTCAGGCATAAATTCACAGGGTGTGCACGGAGGTACTTTGGCCACAGTCCACTCCTCTGTGTTGTGTTTGGCCTGAGGTGGCAGCGCTCACTCCGTTTCCCTCTGTGCCCAGAAGTTGGCTGCTCTCCTCGGTTTCATCCCTCTTTCATCTTATCAAGCACCTGCCTTCAACACGAGGCCGCATTGCTCCATAACACCCCTCCCTTCATTCCCTTGCTCTTCTTGGCGTCCCTTCGCTCCTGTTTCCGACTGTTTAATTATGCTGTCCCAACCTGTCACCTTGAGCAACATCCCCCCCTGGGCAGCAGCCTGCGGACCACCGCGCCAAAGAAAACCGCCTCAGAAGCAGGTGTGTGTGGACAGGAGACGGAAGCCAGAAAAACAGAGCCCACAGTATGTATGGTGTATGTGTATATCAGTGGTTGAGTATTTTTCATCTGTAAATAAAGAGAGTAAATTAGTTTTTGGACATCAACATAGCTTGCTTTGATAACACGCCACCTATAACAAGGTTGACTATCCACTAACAACATATTTGGAAAAAACAAAACTGTCAGGTGCTGGAGTTGTAAACCTAATGTCTGAGTGACTGTTTTCCTAACGAACAGCAGGGGAAGCTCAGCACAAAATTATAACAGAGCAAACTCCGGGTTAAAAATAGATTTGACTCATCACGTCAGGCTTCTATGATGTATCCTGCCACAGAAAAAAAGCTTCTAAAATTTGGACATGGAAAATTTAACTTTCTGAAAAAAAAAAAAAAAAAAACTTATATAAAAGACAAAACTTTCACTGGCTCAAATTTTCATTAGTACATACTGTAGCCAGTTATAAATGTAATGTAGTTAAATAGAATGATCAAACGGTAGACCGATAGACAGACAGACAGACAGACAGACAGACAGACAGAGAGACAGAGAGACAGAGAGACAGAGAGACAGAGAGACAGAACGACAGAGAGACAGAGAGACAGAGAGACAGAGAGACAGAACGACAGAGAGACAGAACGACAGACAGACAGAACGACAGACAGACAGAACGACAGATGGACAGACAGAACGACAGTCTATAGGTTTGAAAATAATGTACATGAAAACAGGATTTCATACTTGAAATAATGTCATAGTATATAGCAGGCAGATAGTATCTTTGGGAGGAGCACTTACAGTATTTGTATTTTACGATGGAGGAGATTTTAGATGACAGTGATCTAGGAGAGGATAATTGTAGAATGGGTTCGGCCGGTGCCCATTCTGAGAGTACGGCTGAGCTGGTGAGTATGATTTATATGCAGACAGGAGCTGCCAGCACGAGTTCCTTGCTTCACCTCAGCACTGATAAGACTTATGGATATGCATCCCTGAGTACCGACCTTGAGCATTCCCAAGCTGTCTGAGAGGAGAAGCAGCGGAGGAGTATTCGAACGGTTGCATTTGAAAAATACATTTATCACCCCGCCCTTTTGGTGATAGCAGAGGCTATGCTGTAGCGTCACTTTCTCCATTTAACCTCAGTTTTTTCCTTCAAAGTTGTCATTGTGAGTTTTCCAGTTCACCCATTCAATTTAGGAGCATGATTTATGGGGCAGTGCTAGAATCTCGACAGGGTTAGAACGGAAAAGCCAAACACTTAGATGAGTTAAAGTCCATGAACACTCTGACGCACGAGTTCACATAAACCATAGCTAATCCATTACAGATTATCCTCTGAGAATATGTACACATAAAAATAGTCTGCATGTTGCTCTGAAAAACTGGAATAAACAAACACAATTTGTGAACAGAGGTGTAAATTCACACCTCCAAAACGGTCCTAAGGTGTGGTGTAATACTGAGATCATTTTAGGAATCCCTACGGTGGTGGAGAATCAGCGATGGCTGTTAGCGCGAGGATGTTGGTGATTTAAGTGCAGCCTTGGTTCTCAGTCAGACAGCAGGAGTTCCCTGTAGAGAACAACTTGATTTATTCCTGCCAAACCAAATGCTGACTTGAGGCACAAGAGCCTCCTGAGCAGCCGTCTACAACATTGTTGAGTACACATGCAGTGCATCTACTGTAAGAATCAACCTCAAACTTACCCTGAATCTTACTTGGAACATACCCTAATTTTATGTTTGTATGGATTACAAAAAATGATTTCTGTCAATGTTTAAGAATCGTCATGTCGTTCCAAACCCTCTTAACCTATTTTTTTCTGATAAAGACGAAAGGAAAAGGTTAGCAGGATGTACTAGATGCTCTTTTCAATAGAACTAAAATGAATGGGGACTGACTTTGACAAGCTCCAAAAAAGCACGAGTACAACTTATATTATTATATTCCAAGAATAAATAGCTTTGCATAAAGATTACACAGAATTTTAAAGGTGATTCACTGAAAATTCTCAATATTCACTAAAATCTGATTTGCACTTTGAAAATATTAAAGCTGGTGCATCGCAACTAATTACAACAGATTAAGAGAAGCGACAAATGGTTTCATAAAACGAAACATTCACAAAATTTGCAACAAAATCTTTGTACCTTATTTACCCCTAAAAAAGTACTCTAAGGCCTTGTCCACACTACGTTTTCATTTGAAAATGCATCTTTTTCTCTACGTTTTGGACTTTGCGTTTTTGTCCTATTCATATCACAGTCCAGCAAAGATGCAAATCAAAACATGAGAGCATTTGCGTTTTAGACCAAACATATAATGGCGACTGAGCGTAATCTGGACGCATCAGTGAATGGTGAGATATTTTGCTAAATAAAATGATCCTGCCAGAAGAATAGCGTGAGAACTTTATGATGTCTGTTCTGTCTGTATCATCTCAGTGAGCTTTTATAAGGTTTTACGCATGCAAAGTAAGGTAAATTTAGCGCTTTACGACATTTCAGTGTGGATGAGAACCTTTTGGAAAATGCAGACGGAGAGCATTTTGAAACGAAAATGCCACTTTCAAATGTATCCAGAATAATGTAATGTAGCCCAAGTTGTCATTTTAAAGGGACTGTCCCAGTGACAAGCTGTTATGCCCCTAAAGGTACAATTTTTGCACATTTTTATTTGGCAGTGATAGTAAGAAACAAATTTGTATATATGCTGATAACAATGCTATTAGAGAGCTACAGCAGAAAAGTTTTTCAGCGAATAACTTCTGTTCCCTATTTATTGTAACTGCAAGGAGCGACCAGCACAATTCTGTAATTGTTTTAAAGAAAATCACACCGGTTTAAAATTACATCAGAGTGATAACATGACAAAATAAAATTTCCGGGTAAACAGTCTTTAAGTGTTAGATGTGGTTTCTACTGAGGCAAGCATAGTTGAAAATGATGTCTGCAGTGGTGGTGAGGTTGCGATTTTAATTATTGTAGGACAAGAGAACGGTCCTATCACTGCTGGTTTAACAACAAAAGATTAAGCCGCTTTTTATGTGATTTAATGATTATGGATCCAGCAGAAGACCCCAGAGCGCCGAGCAACGTCGGATGTGATCTGTCTCACAGTACAGCGGTACTGCCAGTGCGCTGTTATCTTTAAGCACCCTTGACATTTACAGAGACGTTATGTGCGTCTTTGCGCTTTCCCGACATTTCGATGGATTATGGCTCTCGGGTACATGAGCGACGGGGTCGAGACAGGAAGGGCAGAGGCCATTATACGCTGTTTAAAGTCTAATCGCTGCAGGGCCTACTTGGCCTCTCACACACGTCCAGCCTCATTGGCTCCATGCTGTAATAATCCGTATTCACATGCTCGCTAAGATCTCCAGGCCAGGGCTTCATGGCCCCTGACTGCTCTAGCCTTCTTAGAAGAGATCATGTCAGATTCTCTCTCTCTCTTACCTCCCAGATACCGTAGACAAATCCGCCCAGCACCCCTAAGAACGTTACATCAAGGCTGCCAAGATCGGCTTGCCTGGGAGAGTTAAGTCCACTGTGTTATTACACCCATTATGGCCACTAAATCATACCACCCACTGAACTTGGCATTTTCTGTTTTAACAAAAGCATCGTTCACTGCAAGATGGTAGCATTCACAGATTACAGATCTACAAAGGAAAAGAACATTTGGACTTGGCGATTGACATCTTAAAACAATAAAAACAGGGGAAAATTAAATCTTTCAAACTTCCTTGAAATCCTCTTTTGATGATGCTAATCGCCGTTTTACTGCATACCAATCATGCCCTGTAAGGTGCCAATGTTTTTCCCCATCTCTCATTTTTGCTTTGTTCCGTCTAACTGAACCAAACAACAATCCCTTTAAGCCACACAACAAGCTGTGAATCACTTGAGTGAAGATGATAAAGCATTTTTGGGCCGAATTGTGGTTGGGTTTCATGGTGAACCTACAAAGGTTTGTTTTCTAAAGCATTCGCCCCTGTAATGAGCCGGCCCGTCCGCTCCGCTCCAAGAAACCAGAGTGCTAACAGGGGCAATTAGCAGCTTCACCCACCCTTCAAATAGAGACTATGTGGGCAGCCGATAGCCTTGCAATCACCCCATGTCAATTTAAACACCGTCGAACACACACTTCTCACATACCTGCGCTTACGCTCAAACCATATAATTGGACTCCCACCGGAGATTCAGCTCCAGCCGTGACATGAGTGGGGAGCTGTTGGGAATTTTTTAAAAAGTGATATTGATCTACTACGCAAGGGCAAGCGTCAAACCATTGCAGGTTTTGCAAGAATCTAGGGACCGCACAAAAAAAAAAAAAAAAAAAAAAGCCTACATCTTGTCTGTGAAACCGGGGGATAGAATTTCGCAGAGACACTTAAGATGCGTTTCCACCGCAGGAACTTTCCCCAGGAACTAGGGACTTTGGGGTGGTACTCTGTATGTTTCGACCGCAGGGACCAGGGTCTAAATGAAGTTCGGGGTAAAAAAAAATGTTCCCCTCAGAAAGTCCCTACTCACGAGTTAGCACTTTTTCAAAGTTCAAGAACTTTTGGGGGTGCTGAACATGGTGATTGGTTGACTCCACGCAGCATTTTATTTCAACCACCATTTTTAAGAATATGACGTTGGACCGACGGCGAGGTTCAGGCTTTATTAAACTTATATGCGGCGGGTGAAATCCACCGGGAACTGGAAAGTCCTATGTCACCGGACTAATTTTCCTAATCTTTACGGTACTTTAGATCTCAATGAAAACATTCCTGGGACAAACTGTAATTTAGTTGGAAATGCGGCTTTAATTACTACACTGAGACAGTTAATAAATATTTTTAAACTGAATACTCAGCCTTGTTTTACATCTGTGCAAAAATAACAACTACTACACCGTTATTTAAATTTAAACCACTTTTCTGCAATCTATTATTGTAGTATAATATATTTCAGATAAACCCACTCTAAAAAGGCACTGTTGTTCACAATTCAGATTGAAAGTTCACCCTTTAAATTCCTGTTCAATTCCTAAATTTGAATTCAGTCAAACAACTTGAATTCAGTTATAAGGAAGTAAAATTACAATACAGTGAATTTTAAAGAAATGTAATCGCAATTTTTAACTAGAATGGCGGCTTTAAAAGAAAAAAAAGAAAGACAATTTTGAGGAATGACAAATAGATTGATAGAGAAGATGATAGAATGATAGACAGAATGATAGATAGATGGGTTCTTCCTGTCTAAGTGAACGGATCTAATTGTGTGGACCAGAACTTTGCAAAACTAAGCAAGAGCTTGTGTTTCATAGTAAGATGCAAGCTAAGAGCCATAAAGGTGGTGACAGCTCTTTTCAAGTCCTAAAATACGGACAAGTGGCTTAATGCCTTAGAGCGAACATCTGAGGAGGGCCTCTTGATCAAGATCAACCCCTCCATCATCATCCACCTCTCAAGCGGGCGATCCAAAATGTCCAGCACTCCCAAACAACTGCAGAAAGAAAGTTAAACATTTGCTCAAAGGGAGACGACTGATGTCTGCCTTGCGGTCGCACTTTACCGAGCTGAGAACGTGAGCTGGTGGAAGTAAGAGTGAACGAGAGAAGGAAACCACATCAAATGGAAGATCACTGGGATATCACCACATCTCATATCCAGCGGTACGGGAGCATTTAAACTGTGCTAAATGGAGAGGAAACATAAGGATGGGGTGGTGTGCTGGAGATCTCATTACCGCCTCAACCCATCGCTCTAAATCCTCAGCTCATTCCACAAAACAAGCCTGAATCTAAGTACCACACTGCGTACATCACAGTTACATTCATAAACCTTGGCGCCAACACAGCTTGAATCCACCTCTATGCATTATCAAAGAACCCCATTGACAGTCCATTTGGATTTTAATTGAGCGATGACCTCATAATGGTCTTTTCTCACTGCTGGTTACATTCAGTGAGTTTTATCTGAATAATGACCTCACTGTGGTCTTCAATTGCCTCGGTGGTTCACAATAGCTTTAACGTTATGATTAATGAGATAAAAGTTGTGCAAGCTGTACATTTCATAGTTTATATAAATCCCTAATTTGCACTTGCATTATATTTAAATATGGTGAGTGAAGATGCGGCATTCCAGGTTTGTCAATACACCCAGACACCATTGTTTTTGTGTATTTCGTAACCAAACAATGCGCTAATTTGTCCATGTGAAAGAGCAAATTTGTGATTCAACCGCCATCATTCAAATGACAATCTTCCCCTCCACTGCTACTGTTGAATCTCATTTGCACTTTTACATATGCAAATGGACTCAAATTCAAATTGCATTTTCAAATTTCAAATTTTGAGCCTGAAAGCCCCTGCATATGCTTCATTAACTCGCTGGTGCTCTTCGGTCATTTTTTGACGGAAAATGTTACGTTTGTTTTTTTGTGTTTTACACAAAAAAATGTTTTACTTCATCGGAATAGTATGAAACTTGGTAAAGGTTTTGGCACTTGCTATGTGAACACACACAAAAAAATCATGGACATGATTTAAAAAAAATTACCGCATTGGAAATGAATGGGAGACGAATTTCATCTAGTGGAAACTTTTGGTACTGCGCCCAAACAAAATCTTACTGAAAGCTAATTTTTTGAGATATCAAGAACAAATTTGGAACACAGCTTGTTTATGGCTTTGATTTTCTTGCAGTATTAGAGTAAAATGTGTTTATGAAAATACATATTTCATATAAAACTTTTAAATTGTATTTTTGTGATTTTTTCATAACAATAAACATTAAGTTCACTTTTTTCACTTTAGCAATAATCTGCCATGCGTCGTGTTTGAAAAGAGATCAAACTTAAGTCAGTTTAAGTTTTGCTCAAAAAGTGAATAAATGGATTATAACTACAGCATAAATATAATTTAGTACCATAAAATCCCCCAAATTTTGAGGTTAATGAGGTTATGTGAATGATATTCTCGATTTTTGGGAGAACTATTCCTTTAAATTCAACTTTGGAAAAAAAAAGGCAGGAACACAACATTGATAAATACAACTGACAAAAAAAAAAAAAGTCCTTTGCAAACCGTAGGGAAAAAACAGAGTTTAAAAAAGAGTGGTAATTCTGCCTTTTTTTAGATGCCGTGGATGGAGAACCAGCCCAAAGGGTCGATGTCTCCACACTGCTGACTTTAAACTGTGCGGTCGGAAGTTCAGCCTGAGGAAATAAATAAATAAAAAGTCTGTGACCTCTGCATCTGCTATTTTGTGCTTTTTCATTCGAAATTTTAATGAGTGGTCCAGTTGGTTGTCTGCTGCCAGCCGGCGGGGCCCCTTCAGCAGCACGAGTCTACTTTCTCCGGCCCCGACCGCATTACGCTCATCGCCAAAACAGATCGAAGACCACCCCTCTCTCTCTCTCCTCAATCCTATCAGAGCCTTATTTTCACTCAAATACGAGACTTTTTTTTTGTTTTTTGTAAATGTGTGGTTAGCGAGAGGCCGGTGGAGATACACAACGCTCTCTGTCTCAGTTGAGCTGACCTTCTGGTTTTAACAGCCAAATTTGGAAGCAATGGGGCCCTGCTCGCCTTCTCTTTCATATTACCGGGCAAAACGATCTTTTTGGGAATCAGTACACAGCATTAATTTAAACACATTACAGCTAGATACAGAATCCCATCATTTCTCTGCATTCTCCTTATCTTCTTTTACTGGCAGAAGCCATTGGTAGCATAACTCAAGCACACACGCACATCCGTGTCTCGGAGAATATGGCTGACAATCAAATCACCACGCCAATCTGGAAAACACAGAGTCCTTGAAACTCCCATTCTGACTCATTTTTCCGCAACCACAATCATTATTCTGAACTCGCTTGATATTAAATCTAAAACAATAGCCCTGTGAGGACAATATACAGTGGAGGATGTTTAAAAGAGGCAGAAAAATAAAACAGCTTTTCTCAACAAATATGGACATGCAATTCATGGCACGTCATGCAATTAATTACAAATTTTTTTGGTAACAATCAGTTTCATCAATATCCATTAAATATCATGAACTAACAAAGAAAAAACACTTTTACAGCATTTCTATCTTTTCAATAATATACATAAACATACATTTCTAGTTGTTTTTTTGTCATTTTTATTTCTATAAAAAAATATTTTATTAAATTATTTATAAATTATTTCTTGAACATTTTAAGTTATAAATTAACATTAAATAAAGAACATGAATTGACAATGAAAAATACTTATACATTACCATTCATTTAAATGAATAAATGCTGTAAAAAATATTTTTTCATTGCTGTCAATGCACACACTAATTAAACTCATTGTAAAGTGCGACAAAAAGCCTAATCTCAACTAAAAATATGTTATTTTTACAACATTCTTCTTAGAACCATGTCTATATCTCTTAAATGCACTGGGAGCATCAAATTTAATGATGTATTCTAAGGCAGAAGTCAAGGTTTTATCTTTAGGGCCCAAACCCATCTGAGTGGAGCCACATCAATTAGAAAGTGAGAGGGCCTCTTTTCTGTAACTCCTCTAAGCTCAGACCCCTAGCAGGGATCCTTGAAGAACCACCTTCATTGAATCCTCATTCAGTTATGGTATGGAGACCTTCAACCTCCTTTATTCCTCTAGTACTCCTCTTATCCCTATCTAGAGTCAAGAAGTGCTCAAAACACTCAAGCACCACAGGCACTGATAAGAAAATGAGCAGCAAAGAATCCTGTAAGAGATAATGAGAAAAGACAAGAGAGAGTTGGGGTGAATGCTGTGGGAGAACAGAGGGAGAGTGAGGGGGTCCTTGGATTCTCCTGAAGTGATCAATTGGAAAGATGAGTATGTAGAAGCTCAGTGGATGATGAGGAAAAGATTGAAATAAAGAAGCACTCAAAAAGCCATTCAGCCTCCCAAGAGCACACGGTCCCTCCAGGCATCTGGCCGACCTAGTGCATTAGGAGAAAATCCTGCCTTAGTACCTATACCTATATAACAAGGATTTTCAAACTGGGATCAGGGGAGCAACAGGGGATCCAAGGACATGTTAAAAGAAAAAATGGCAAAAACAACCATAATATTTTGTTTTTTTTAAAACCAGCATTGCAAAAAAACTAACGAAAAAAAGGATGAAGAATGTAAACTGTGCATATAATGAAATAACGGTTTAAAAATAAAAATTATATGCAATATGCATTATTCCATTCTGAAAAATAAAATGCATTATAAGATAAGATGACAGATAAAATAAGACATGATATATGAGATATGATATATGGCATATGATGTATTATATGATATGGATATATATGTATGAGATGAGATGATATATGATGTATGATATGATATATGATGTATGAGATATGATGTAAGAGATATGATGTATGATATACATTCTTATATGACATAAATGAAACATGATATGATATATGAAATAACTCGTCATATTCGGGGTCCGTTTGAAACCCCCTGACCTAGATCACAAAAATCCTTCTAACAGTGATCTTGTTGAACTTAAATGATTAGATTTAAACCAGATGCATGCTACTGTACTTTTTAGATTTCTATATGTAAATAGCCACTGTTATGTTAAGTAAAAAGAGTAACAATGTCCACGGCAAGTTGTAATAGGGCACAGCTGGTAATGATGGAATTTATCTACATACTCTTTTCAAAAGAGCAAAGAAAAAAAAAATCTTGTTTAACATAATATATCCCTTTAAAATAAGCAAGAATGATATGTTCTTCCTTAAGATGACAGTGAGCCGTATGCAACAAATCGCTGCATCAGGCCATAAGGAGTGAAGGACAGACGTAAAGGTCTTACTTCATTTCCAGCACCTCCTCCAGGTGCTTTCTGCGCTCTGCCCTCAACGTGGTCAGGTGGGCCTCCTTCTCCGCCAAGGACTGCTGGGTGGACGACAGCTTGGCCTTCATGGACTCCAACTCTTGCTTCACCTTTTCCATGGCGGCCAACAGCTCTGCCATCTGTCCAGGCAAACAAATAAACATGTTTGTGCTGATGAACAATAACACAACAACAGACAAACAGAAGGACAAAAACATAATCCCACAGAAACGTCAGATAAGACAGAACCCAAACAAATATGTTGAGTGAGCACACAGCAGGCCAAGAGCGAAGCGCACAGGGACATGAATGGATTTGTGCACAGAGAAACTGATGGACAAAATGAGTGTCCAAAAAGAGATTAAAACCATGGGGGAAAACAATGCAAAAAATAGCAAAGAGATTCATGTAATAGATTCAAGGACAGCAGGTGAAATAAAATAAGAAAAAATGATTAACACAAGACTGAAATTCCAGTTTGTGAGTGTGTAAGAGTGTGTTACTCCAGATATATTAACTACATAACTTCGTGATGAGGTTTGCCATACATCACATCCCTAGAATTATTTCATTCCGTTATGTTTTTGAAAAGGTGGATGGTTCTCCGTTTCTGACTGTGATTTTTCTTTCCTCCTCTCTCTCCGTTTCCACACGATGTTTATAACTCGGAGTAACAGGAGCGAGTGAATGAGGAGGATAAATCAAATGGCGTGGCAGGTTTATGTATTCCATGGAAGGCAAGGTTTAGCGACTTGGCTCAAAGCGGTTCTCACAGCCTCGTCGACCGCTTGCGGTTCACCCCGGGACTCTCTGAAATCTCTGTTCTCGCAGGAAACTGCGTAGGCCTCGGGCGGCGATCTGTGCAGTCTCCTTCGTCTGTTCTCTATGTTTATCCATCCTTCCCTGCTCTGTGTTTCATCAGCTTTTGTTCCATCCATACTACAGACAGTTCTATGTGGAATCAAATCCAAAAATAGTTCTCTAAAAATCCTTTTCAAGATTCACAAACGATCAAAATTAAGTAGTTGATATGACTCGTGCACTATAATGAAGTCGTCAAAAAAAAAAAAAAAAAAAAGTAATTCACTGATAATCTTTCCCTCCAGCGGCCTGTTAACCTTTGCAAAAAAATACAATGAAGGCAGCGAGAACCAGTCTGATTCATGAACAAATCAATTAACTAATTCACTATAAAGATCTGACTCAAAAGTTCTTCAGTCAGTGAGTTGAACTTGTGAACCGGATAAGTCTGATTCATAAATGAATCATTTAGATCAGTTTTTGTTGAACTAATTCACTGAAAAGATCTGACTCAAAAGAATGATTCATACACAAATTGGTGTCAAGACAGTGAAGTCAGTGGCTGTGTCTGAAATCGCCCCATACCCTTGAATAGGGCACAGCCATTTGTAATGGTGTCTGAAATCATAGTGGACGTTATCGAGTGCACTCGTTCAATCCCACAATGCACACCCGCGTCTAACCAGAAGATTGCACCCACAGATGAATCATCCAACCATTTTCCAATCCGCTGGTCTAATGTAACTACAGCGTAATATCATACAGGTATAAATTTCCTTTTTAATTGATTAAATTGATAAGGTTTATACATGCTAGGTTCCATTACAGAGTTCAAGATAAATCTTTTCATTACTACTGGTAACTACTAATACTCCTATTATAAGGAGTGCCATGGGCTTTTTGATGAGCACAGGGAGTCAGGACCTCGGTTTAACGTCTCATCTGAAGGACAGTGCTTGTTATTAGTATAGTGAGTGTCTTCATCACTATACTGGGGCATTGGGACCCATACAGACCACACGGTGAGCACCCCCTGCTGGCCTCACTAACACCTCTTCCAGCAGCAACCTAGTTGTCCCAGGAGGTCTCCCATCCAGGTAATAACCAGGCTCAACCCTACTTAGCTTCAGTGGGCAACCAGTATATGGCTGTGGTTTGGAAACCTTCTTATGACTTGAATATAGCACGTAAGTCCACTTGAGCCACTGTTATCATACTGTTATGGTGCTTTGCATCCTTTTTAACAGGCCCTATCCTCAATAACTTCATTTTATCAGAAAATTAATTATATAAATTCACAGTTTTCCACAAAAGAAAGTAAATCATGGAGGTTTGGATGTCATGAGGGTGAGTAAATGATGACAATATTTAGATTTTTGGGGAACTATTCCTTTAATACATTCATAATGGGGGCATTCTTGGCCTAATGGTTAAAGAGATAGACTGGTAACATGAAGGTTGGGGATTCGATTCTCAATACCGGCAGGAAATTACTAAGGTGCCCTTGAGCAAGGCACCTAAACCCCAATCGCTCCCCGGGCGCCGGAGTGGGTGTGTGTATGTTCACTACTCACTGTGTGTGCACTAACTTGGATGGGTTAAATGCAGAGGGCAAATTCTTTACCATACTGGTTACAATACTTGGCTTTCATTATTAAAACATTCACTGACAGTTTCATAGCATTGCCACCCATTCTATCCTATGTTTCGTGACTACTGGAGATGTTTTCCAACAGAGCATTTAGGGGCAATAAGCAGAAACATTACAAAAGCAAGATTTAGCTGTAAAATTCAATCCCCTTTGGGAAAAGACAATAAAAGTGCATGTGCTTGCAGCAGTGCTGCCCTCTAGTGGCTGGAGGTACTGCAGGGTCTGTGAGAGAGCTCAAACCAGCTGTCATCATAAGTCATCTGCCTACTTTGTACTACACCCGAGCCAAGCCTAGTGAACAAGCTACCAAAACCCGCTCTGCCAAATTTACTGCCGTCTGCTTTCCAGCCTCACACTCCTATGCTCTAGTTCATCATCTCATACCATACCAAACTCACACAGGGTTGATACTGAACAGCAACAAATGGGTCATGACTAAACCCAAGGATGATGGTGCCTCCCCTGGGCATATGAAATCCACCGGCAAATTCCACCTGACAGGACCAGGTAAGTGAGGGCTCACCGGAATGGCTTATGTTAAAATGTAATGCATGTCAAATTAAAAAATAAGAAAGAGGAAATCATTATTCATGTGGAGACAGACCAGGCGAGCGTTCTTTTTACCTCAAACGCAGAGCACAGGTCACATCTTAGAAGAATAAAACTGGCGAGAGTCTGAGTGGACATAAAAGACAGTAATATTTTTAACAGATAAAAAAAAAAAAAAAAAAAAAAAAAAAACTAGCAAAATTCTCTCTCAGGAGACAAGTGAGAGAGAATCGAGACTGCCTGCCTCAGGCCCTCTAGTATGAGCAGAAAGAAATATTTAAACACTGGCAGCATCAGTTTCACTGCCAGTGGCAAACCTGTGGTGAGGGCGGGGCAACAGGTCTGTGCGTTAAAACAGAGCAGCCAATGAGAGGTGAGGGGGGCAAAGACAGAACCGTGAGAACTTTGTGCAATTTTTATTCGACAACACACAAAAATCTCGACAATCTCCCACTGTTGTGCAACCACACAGCGGCGCGGAGCGGTTAACTAATCAGTCCAGGATGTACGAGAGGCGATATGGTGTCACCGTGCCTGGAGGGGAGATATCTGAACTGACTCCATCCTCGGTGACCAAACATCATCTGGAACGAATGGATTCGAATGAATTTACAGTGTGCTTGGTCACTTTTACTGTAAAAGTATTTAGTAAGCTCAGCCTGGTGCCAAATTCGTAAAGCCATTGAGTTAAGTCATTCATTAGGACATAATTAACAGATTTTAAAGGTCTGACTAAAGGCTTGGCAGACTGATGGGAAAGCCAAATCGCAGAACTCTATAGTGTGGAATCAGGAACTGGTTCTTACTCGGAACGGATCCATTTTTAAAAAATGAAACCAAATGATTTTCATTATGTCCAGTTCTGTGTCCTCCCTCCTTGGATGTTGATAGAACACCATACTAATACACAGTGTTTTCTGAAAACGCTGTAATGCTATTGAACATACAGTTCCAAAAATAACTAAATAAAATAAAAATAAATAAAAAAATACAAGTAAACAAATAAAAGTTAAAAATATTATTGCTTGATTTTTATTGTTTTTTTAGTATTCATACTTTTTAAATACCAAGGACCCCTAAATATGATCCCCTTCATAAAATATAAAGATATAAATATTTTCTAGTATACAGACATTTATGCTGTGTGTGAAAAAATAAGTATTATAAAGACAACATGTACAGAAGTCATACACTATATGATATATAATATGTATTTAATATAAACATCCCATTTTAGTTGCACATTTTGTCTCAAAATAAACGTGAAAAATAAATACAATTATTTTTTAAATCTGTTTTACCCCTACAGCCCTTGGGGGTTTATGGAGCAGAGATTGAAAAAAAACTGGATTAGTAAATGTTTTGGAGCAATTAAGGTCTTTTTAAGGAAATTAAGGAATTATGGAACCAGAACCATTTTGTGGAATTGGAACCGGAATATCCTTTCATGTCCCATCATTAGAGTTTGCTGAAAATTCTCTAAAAGAAAATCTGAAATATTACAACCAATGCAAACACTGCTTTCAGCAAAGACTTGCTTGTGGTGTTGCCTTCTCTGATGGAGGAATGGATGGTGTGTGTATGTGTACGAAAGAACAAGGTGGCATGCAGCGCTTGTTTTCTCAGGGGAGTACAAACTAACCTCAGATGTTAGTCAAGTCGTAAAAAAAAACGCTGCAGTGAATTATGACACCTCGGGTGTGAAAAATTGAGCACTTCACTGGGTGATGATAACACCACTTCCTTTCTCACACTGGGAATGTGAACCAGTAAGGCAAGAGGAGTACAGATCAAAGTGTTCAAGATGCACGTCCTTTAACTGATCTTTACAGTCCGGCTTCAGCCTCTGCAAGTGTTTTTACGACTTGGAGTAATTGTGCACATCAGTTGTGACGTACTGTCTATGGAATTGATAACAGTGATTTTCTCCTTTTTTGTTTAATTTAAGGCTGGCTGCTCAAAACCGGTGTCAGAAACAGGCCTTGGGGAAAGGAAGAGGATCTGTCAGTGATCAAGGAGAAGAGTGATAAAAGAACAGGAAAAAAGAGGGAAAATAAAGACTGAAGCGGGGTCAGAGGGGCTGGAACAGATGCCTCATCAGATGAGGGAAGGCGCGTGGACACAAGCAAAGAATAAAGCAGAGCGCAGTATACTTGCCTCTTTGCGCTACAAGACAGCAGAACAAGAGAGAAAGAAATACAGAAATGGGTAAATGCAATGCACCAAAAGGAAATATCAGCAAAAAATCTGAAAGTATAAAAAAAAAAAGTGGTGCAAAATGGCAGAAAATTGTGTTAAGGGGCAATTCAACGTAAAAGGAACAAAGTATGGAATATTATGTTCAAAATGTCTGCAGAAAATAACCAATGAGAGAAATTAAGTAGTACTGTGACTGTACCATGGTACTGTATGCAATATATACAAGAGATTCACAAATGGTTTGGCCATGGGACCCACATTTTCCCATTGTCATTAAGCTGTGAATAAAATTTTTAGGAATCTGAACCAATTGGTAACATGGTAATTTAGGAATCTGAATTTTGGTAACTGACAACATACTGTAACTAAAACGTTGCATGCTTGTAATTTTAACAGCAAAAACGAGTTTGGCATGAACAAGCCACGTTAAGTTACGTTAGAATAATGACAGTGACATATAGCCTGACATCATCTCATCTGACAGCAGATAATGAATCAGGACAACGCAAGACGCGTCATGCTCGAGACGCTGTAGAAGATGTGAATGCAATGGTCAAACATGTCCGTCTAGCGTGTTTACATAGAAAAACTGTGGAAAAGTAGTGCAGTGGAATAGAAAACTCTTTCTGTGTGACAGAAGAGCAAAGTCTTTGAAGAGTAAACTGCTTTCATGCACATATTTCAAAGTTTTTGTTGTTTCTTTGTCTACACACTCAGCAACCTACTCTAAATGGTCTTGCGACCCACTTTTGGGTTGCGACCAATCGGTTGAGAAACACTGGTAGACATGATGGTAACACCTTGGTAATTTAATATAACTCAAGGTACTGAAGAATTACTCTACTCGTATGCCAATTACTGGTATTCAAATAAAAGAAACTTTTGTTATACAACGTCCAAAATTCTGTAAATGTTTACCCATCCTCACCAAGTGCTGACCTTCACAAAAAACTAGGTATGAGATGGTAATACCATGATATTTTAACATATATCATGGTACTGGCTGATTACCATATTGACATCCCATGGTATTTGCATAGTACTTCAAAGAATACAAAGGCATAAGTTTCATGCAGTGTCCAAAAAAAATTATTACAATGGTCCATGTTCTAAAAACATGGCAATACCACAGTGCTACTTTTGTAAGTGCAAGACTTCATATTGGTTTGTTATTGATGTGCACTGCGAGGTGTTGAGATCACGGTGGGCGTTAGATCAGGGCCTTCTCTACGGCCCGTGCCGAGCTCAGAAGCTTCTAATCACCTCCTGTGAGAGATATCCAGACTACCCCAGATGCTCAGAGCAGAAACATAACACTAATAAAAAGTGCTTAATGCAGCAGCGTGCTGTTTTTCTCTTGCTCTCTCTCCCCTTCTCCTCATCCGTCTCTTCCTACTCTCTCCTCCCTGGCTGCCAAAAGAGCAGCCTTGTCCTCAACGGTGAGCATAAAGCCAATTTCAACAAGCTGGTCTTTGGATCTTGCTGTGTTTTGGGTGCTGAGCTTTGTGTCTGGATCTCAGCTGGTTGGGAATATTAGCAGAGGAGGGAGTTTTATTTCCCTCTAAAGTTTTATCATAAAAATCCAGGCTGTTTCTGACGATGGCTCAAATACAAATTTGAGAAAGAGCAGCGGCAGCTGTAAGAGCTATTTATTCTTTGACTAATTTCCATGTCTGTTTTTGGCCTGGACTGCTTGGAGAGCTCACGGTCTGCCGTGGCTCTGCCGTCATGCTGCCTCCTGCAGTACGGAGTGAGAACTCTCTGTGAATCTGACTGGCTGCTTGAGATTTTGACAAGGTGTCTTGATTGGTTCAGGCAAGGAGTGAGCTAACGTGTCTAAATAGCATATTTACACCTTTTTGAGAAACAATTCACCCAAATAGGAACATTTTGCCATCATTCCTCATGATAAAAGAGATTTTTGGTCTTTTTCCTCTCACACTGTAAACCTAACGCTCAAAATAATTAATTGGTTTGAGTAGAGCCAACTCAAATTAAACAAATTAGTTCTAATTATTAGTTCACAAAACTGACACATTTAAGTAATCTGAATTGTTTCATTGTTTTGAGTTTTATGAACTTGTTTATTTTGATTTAGACAAACTTAAATTTAACTAAAACTGGGCTGGGATTTATATTTCACAGCATGCCTTGCTATGACACTGAAAGAAGGAGAGTAAATGCTAAAATCAATTGTTATATAATGTAAAAGATTATTGTTAAGGTGGAGATTTAGTAGTGTTTAATGTTTTGTTATGCTAATTTAGAAGAGTTTCTGTTATGTTGGTCTTTTTGGGTGGTGATGAGTAAAGCAAAGCTTAATTTGAAAACATATATACAGTACATAAAATGATCTATATTGCTGTCCTCATTCAGCAAGTGCTATGCTATGCTAATGCTATCAAAGCATTGCGTTTCCAATTAGCAAGATAGCATTTATTGAATTAGCTAGTTAAAGCTATCCAAGTTTCCACTACTAAAATATTTAAGTTGATCATTTTTATTTAAATATATGAATTAGCTTACTCAAATATGTCAAGTTAAGAGCAATTAAAATGTATGAGTACAAAATAAAAATATGCAAATTCTGCACATTGTTTTGAGTTTTGCCAACTTATTGAGGTTAGGTTTACAGTGCACATAAAGCTATCATATGACTTCAGAAGAATTGAAATAGAGCATATGAGACTACTTATATGATGCTTTTATGGTGTTTTTTTGGAGCTTGACAATCCTATCCTCAGTCAATTCTGTTGTATTGAAAAGAGCAGCTTGGACATTCTGCTAAACGTTTCCTTTGGTGTTTCACAGGAAGAAAGTAAAATGGATTTAAAACAACACAAGAGCGAGTAAATTATGACAAAACATTGATTTTTGGGTGAAGTACGCCTTAACTGCCAGTATAACTGTTTATATAACAAGTATTTAAAGTTACATGCAATGGGGGAACTCAACTTCCCACTGCAGAAACAGAATTATGTTGGACGCACTACATAAAAGTTAAATCAAAACATAACTTATCCTGATAGACAGACGCAAATGAGCATGACTTCCCAATATAATGGAAAGAAAGCATAAGAGAGGCCTTCCACATAAAATAATGATCTGATAGAGCTCATCTTCAGGGAACAGTCAATAAATTGCACTCTGTCAGTGGTTAAGCTTCCTATTTGGAAAAGTTTGGGTTGGATCAGGACCAAAAGCCACATTTGTCGAACACCCCCCATCTAAATGAGAAAAAAAGGTCACTGAGATGCAGCGAATCTGATGAAAAGCACAAAACTTAAATCGTTCCTTGTAAAAGAATGAAAACATTAATCGTGCCATACCTTGAGCCACTTTAAGCCAGCACGCCCGGAGTCATGCATTAGGTCATGAGAGCGCTTCGACACAGGCAGTGAGTGATAGAGAAGAAATAGAGAAAAATAGGGATTATAGAAAAAGTCAAAGAGGAAACAGAGACAAAACAGAGCAAAACAGAACATAACAACAGTTTGAAACAAACCACGCAAATTGAAAATTGGAAGCAGAGGAAGAGGGGCTAATGAAAGAGAAAGAGAATGGTAACCATGGATCCAGCATGACAACAGTGAAACGTCTGAGCAAGAACAGGTTCGGAGCGGAAAAGAGATCCAATACGGGATTGGGTCAGGCCGGCAAGGGGAAAGGGGGAAGCTTGTGGTGAAAGAGGAAGGGCGGTTTCGAGACATCCCATCATCCCCGGGTCAACATGAGCAAAAAGATTGAGGCTTTCTTTGGTCCACTGCCTCCAGGGAAGGTTATGAAGTATGTCATTTCACTGCTGAATCATGTCTGGAGACTGGACGCGTGTTTTCATGTGGTCTTGGGCAAACGTTTTCACTGGCCCCGCATGAGCGGCTGGTCGCTTTCGTACATCCCGGCCGTAAATCCCGTGCCGGGGCTGAGTGACTGGTGTCACTGCACACCGAGGACTCTGTGTAGGAAGAAAACGCCCCCCTTTTTCTCTCGGCGACCACATTTGCCCTTACTAGCACACGACTCATTAAAGCAGTTGCTGCGACAGGGGTTTGGCAGGACAATAACGCTCATGAAAGCATAAGCTAAAATAAGACGGGCTCATCTGCTAAACAAGCGCACTGAACAGACTTGAGAAAACGTTGTTTTGACACCCAGGTCCTCTGATACAGCAGCCCACACTCCTGAAATATCATCACTGACAGGAAGATGGAGTGAGAAAATATGGGGAAAACTTGAAGGAATAATTCACCCCAAAATGAAAAATCGTTTACTCATGTTGTTTCAAACCTTTATGACCTTTGTTCTTCTTTGGAACACAAAAGAATAATGTTGATTCATGCCATTACTCATTCTTCTCTGCTGCAGCTCTCACGAGACACGCAAGAACCTCGTCAAATACTGTTTTCAGGTGTTCAATTCAAGTCTGTTTGTCACATTTCAAGTCTGTTTGTCACATAAAGCATAAATCATATGGCCCTAAAAGGCTTATTGCACACAAGCTGTATAGAAAATAAAAATTGCATCAACACTAAGAATTGAAGAATAAAGTTAAATTCGTTAAAAGTCATGGAACTTACAAGGAACAACTACATTTTACAGTATTTAATAGTTACTTAATACATATACTATTGTTCATTGTTATGTTGGTTATATGTCTGATCACATAACTTTGAAATGTTAAAAATGTATTAGTACAACAAATAAGTATACTAGTTTTTTGGGGAGTGTTTATTCAAATTGCTGTTATTTTCCTTAGTATTTATATGCATTTATTAAATTGAATTGAAAATGAATGTGTTGAAAAAAGTATGAATATACTTATAAATTAATATTTACCAAGATTAATAAATGTTGTCAAATTAAATAAACTGTTCCTTGTTTATTCATAATACCTCATGCATTAATAATCTAAGCTAATTGAACCTTAGTGTAAAATGTTAGCAAAATTGCATATGGATTTGGAATGGCATAAAAGTTAGTAAATATTGACAATTGCATATTCATCTACTCCTTTAAGAAAGAATGAAGAATAGTAGCACTGACACTGACCTGCGTAATTGTCAGAAATCTTTCAGACTCGGTACATATGATAACTCACGGAAACATATGTTTGGGTTCATATTTCCAAATTTCATTAGCTGCATGAATGGAGCAAAAAAACGTGTAGCTCTCCCATGCTCTCAAATTAAGTGCACATACACACAGACCTTTAATGTGAGCTCAACAGACGCACATGGTTTGACGAGAGAGAACGGCCTCGTTTTTGGCCAGAGGCTCGCTTTTATGTCAGCGAAACAAAGAGCAGTCACCCCCGTCCCCATACATTCAAGACCAACATACTGACAGCAATTTGTACAGGCACCGTGCTCGGTCCAACATGTGCTCTGCACAATGCGAACAATGAGATGAACAGCTATTGGAGGAAATTGAACACAGAGCTAAAGACGAACGCTTGCGTATGATTGGCTCAACAGAGGGTGTGGTGAAGCAATGCAGGGATGTTAATTAAATAGCAGAGGAGAGACTGTGTGTGTGCGTAAAGAAAAACGTGCGAGTGTGTGCGAAGCTAATTAGATTTTGCATGGTTTAATGCAGGACCACAAATTACGCATTTAAAACCATGTCTGCCAATTGCCAGCGAGGCAAGCTGCCATCCATTTTTCTCTCCCAATCCTGTAGCTCATAACTCCTAAAATATGTAACCCGGAATATGAGTTCATTCTTATATAACAGGTGCCAGGGTGGGGAGGAACTTATAATGGTGATATCCTGAGTGCATGCAGCGAGACTTGATGCGGCTGGGATGTCAATAATGAGCGTGGAGACTGGCTCCGGAGGGTGGCACTTGTACTGTCCCCATTTCCTCTTCTCTCTGGGCCCAAATGAGGGGACGGCCAGGCTTAGCAGCAGCATTGGCTCCCGCCTCAGCCCCCGGCTCTAATTAACCTCCGGGGGATTGGAGCGGAGGTCCGCCTGGCGGTGAAGAAACTCTAGGCCATGATACGTTCCCAAGACTGCATAGTGCACTGGGACGACGCTCAGGCAGTCATGCGAAATCTCTAGAAAATAGAACGAATAGGAAGGAAACGGCAGGGCGCCAGGATCCACAGAAGGTACAACAAACCATTAAGGGTTTAAAAATTATTTTCTCAATTGAGCCAAGTTAGATGGACAGAGGAGGAGAAAGGAGAGGGAAAAGTTCAGGGATTCAGGTACAGGGGAAGCAAGATTTTGGCAGCTGCTTTGCGCTTCGCCTGACTGGCTGCTTGTGTTGTCCGAGTCATGGAGGACTCATTCGGAGAAGGTTATAGGAGTTTGATGCTATCTCCAGGGCACTAAAGACAGCTGGACTGTGGAGCAATCCGCATTGATGCCTTAAAAAACAGGTTAAATTGGGCCAGAACGACCAGGGAAAGACATTCCAGCACCTTCAAATCATAAAATACCAGTCCAGGACACACATTCTCCATTTAGAGAGTTGAATTGCTCAAAAAAAGTTTCAAATTCACTGATATTTCACCCAAAAATAATAATACAAAAATGTCATAATTTACTCACCATCAAGTTGTACCAAACCCATAAGACTTTGGTTAAACTTTGAAACACAATTTATGAATTATAAATTATTGTTAATGAAACTTGAGAAGTTTCTGTTGCTCCATTGAAAGTTCAGGTAACCAAAAAGGTAATACATGCAAAAAACATCATGCAAAAAAATAAAAATAAAATAATAATAATAATAATAATAATAATAATAATAATAATAATTATTATATTAAGTCTTTTGAATAGATGCAATAGCTTTTTATAATGAACAGATTTAATTTAGGTTTTTATTTTGTGTGTGATGCACAAGAACCAATGAGGTTTGTTCTAGTGTGTGAGGCGTTCTACGTGTGCGTTTATATGTGTGAATAAAAGCCAAAAGTCAATCTGTTCACCGTATCTCTTCACAAGGTGTGGATTAAAGCACTTGATACATATGGAAGAATTCCTTTAAGGCCTTTTTTGGTCTTTGGAAGTTTTGGTTACCTACACTTTTAAATGGAGGGGCAGAAAACTCTCAGGTTTCATTAAAAATATCTTAATTTGTGTTTCCAAGATTAACCAAAGTCTTATGGGTTTGGAACACCATGAGGGAGAGTAAATGATGATAACATTTTAATTTTTGGGTGAACAATCCCTTTAAGCGGACCCAGGTAGAGGCCATTTATTTACCCAGATATTTCAAACCTCTACCTCCAAAGTCCCAGCCTGCTTAAAAATGCTAAGAAAGAAACACCGGCATATGCTCTCCACACACGAAGCGTTCCTCATGTGTGCACGTTCTATGAGGCTGAACTGAAACGGACCAAAGTTAGCAGTCCTCATGCAGGCCACACAAAGCTTATTTATGTTCTAAATGAAGACTGACTGTAGACACAAACATTTAACCCATGCATGCCACATGAATGTTCACCACTGGCACGGCCATGCAGAGCTGGCATAGATCTGGATGGTTGGCACGGCTCTACGTGCTGGTGTGGTGATGTGCAGTGACAGGCCGTCTTTTTTACTGATTCCTGAGCCATGTGAAGGAGGCTTTTTAGCAGGAGCGATACGTTCGCCAAGCAAAAGCCATTACAACCCAGCCTGCGAGATGCTAGCCTTGTGTGGATGTGCATACAGTTCTGTGCAAACACTGGACAGGATGTTTAACTGGGAGGAAGTGGACATTTCCACAATGGAAATTCCACAATTTCCACATTTCTTCACACTGAAATTATCGTACACATTTTGCTTCATGTAACACATCTAGTCCTCATTGTAAAAGTACACAGGAGCTTTTTAGAAACATTATTGGATAGTGTTACCAGGAAACATGACTGTTTATCACACTTGAAAAGCTAAGGACTATGATAGCTGAATACTGCCTCTCAATACTGCCAAAGCTTGCTGCTCCAAGCCTAATCTTGTTGCCAACTGGCTGGAAGGGTGCAAAATAACTATCCAAAATGTTGTCAAACATCTCCTGGAGAGTGAGCTGGAGTAAAGCTGTAATAGATTGTAAAAAAATAAATAATAATTTAATTAAATAAAATAAAAAAATATAAAATACAATTTTAACAAAATAATAAATAAATGATTAAATGATTAATGAAATGAAAAAAAAAAAAAAAAAAAAAAAAAAAAAAAATTAAATTAAATAAATCAAAATAAAAATAACCTTGTCCATGTAATATGCTACTTCTATTTGGACTCAAAAGAAAAGGCACAAGGTATTAAATAAAAATTATTTGAATATGAAAAACAAACAAAAAATGTAGAGATAGAGATAGATAAAGATAGAGAGAGATTACAGACATATTAAGAACCCTTGGGTTCATCTGCTTCTCACCTGTTTCTCAGCGTTTGAACGAGCAGATTCCTCTTGCGCCAGCACCATTTCTCTCTCGGCCGTGATCTGCACACTCTCACGCAAGGCCTCCTCCAGCTCCTCGATGCGTTCATCCTTCTGCTGCAGAGAATCCTGGGTGAAAAATATTTTAGAATATTTTAGAACATTCAACAAAACGCTATCTAGTAACACTGACAAACTTTTGATTGATACAGAATTTTTTGTAGAATGTCAGGTACAGTCCAATACCTGGCCTTTTAACGGAAAACAAATTATATATTTTTTTTAAAATCTGACCGTGAAATTTTATTCAGTGAGCTTAGTTCAAATATAGTACACATGGAAACTGACCCTTAATAACGAACAAGTGTAGCAGCAGGTAGTTCTGAGAAAGCAAGTTGCAGTCAGTTCACAGCATGAGGTATAAACATTATGAATACTCGGACTGCGGTAACTGAGGGCAACCCAAGCTGTCCGTCTCAGGGACGTGACTCATATTCAGTCTGCTCCCATGATGACACGGCACAGATCTATGTCTCGCCAGTCAAGAGTGAAATCACACTACTCCAAGCATCTACTCTCTGCTCGGGCAATCGTATACAACAGAGTCATGGGTCAAAACCAAGTTATCATGAACGCCTGCGATTGATTGTATTGGGAATTGGAAAAACAGAGGGAAAATAACGAACAGAGAAAAAGTCAGATTGAAAGTGTGCTAGAGAGCGAAAGAACGCAATGGTTAGGGACTCAAATGAATAGGCATTGTGGGATACGTGGAGAAACGCCAGAGCAGTGCTGAATATGGGAACAGTCTTGAGTTCATTACGCTGCTCCATTTCAAGGAACATTCACATTTCATTTTCCCCCCACATTTCAGAATCGGCTACAAAAGTCCTGACTCGTTTGGCAGGCCTGAGGCACTTAGTACAGACCTCTACAAACATGCACTCTGACGTACACAACCGAGCAAACAGACGCTACACACACATACACACAAACTGCCATTCATACAAATGGAGCTCTACATTGGTAATGGCCTCCATGCTGAGAAACTGCCTTCCAGCTAAAAGCATCAGCCTTCAATATGAAGACAGAGGCCTGCTGCACACAATCCCAGACGCCGATGATCACAGCGAACATTTTCATCTGGTATCCCACACCACAAATTCCTGCTAAAAGAGGCAATGTGAAGGTACACAGATAACCAGATGCATCTGTCACCCTGTTTAAGACAATCCGGAGAGAAAAATCAAGAGGTTTTAAACTGTTTACAAAGATGCTGGCATGCAAAACTTAACGTTTATGCATTCAGCAGACATTTTTTTGGCATGCAAAAGCAACTGTATTTCATGTGATACTTTTTTTTCTATGCATTTCCTGGTAATTTGAACATTGGAAGATGGTCTGGCGGAAGCTAGATATTTTACTTTATGAAGTTTTAAATGGGAATATTTTTCTTACGCAAACCCATCGCTTTGCTTCAGAAGGTCTTTATTAACCCCCCGGAGCCGTGTGAATTACTTTTATAATGGATGGATT
Organism: Paracanthobrama guichenoti; assembly: GCA_018749465.1. Classification (NCBI taxonomy): domain Eukaryota; kingdom Metazoa; phylum Chordata; class Actinopteri; order Cypriniformes; family Gobionidae; genus Paracanthobrama; species Paracanthobrama guichenoti. The sequence continues at coordinate 2,160,846 of CM031946.1, forward strand.
CACTTTTTTGGGCTTAACATTTTGGGCTCCCATTGACTACCATTATAAAGTTTGGAAAAGCCAGGACATTTTTTTATATAACTCTGATTGTATTAGTCTGAAGAATGTCAAATACACCTAGGATGGCTTGAGGGTGAGTAAATCATGGGGTAATCATGAAGTAAATCATTTTTGGGTAAACCATCCCTTTAATAGATCTTCATAATGTACAAAAAACCCTCTAAAATACAAAGAATCTTAAGGGATAAATCATAAATTTATAAATGCAGCTTATGTATACACAAGTAATTTTTCCAGTGCATTATCTGGTAAATAACTATGTAAAATTGGCACAGAATCAATGAATTCATACAATTTTGATTCAATAGATCTTTCCCCCCCCAAAAAAAACTCTGTAAAGGAAACTGACTGTAAAAAAACTTTTCTTTTTTTATTGATTTTAACCTGATATTTTATTATTGATTTATTTTAAATTTCTATGCATTTTGACAGCACTTTATTTTTTTCAATTCCATTTATTCTCTGGGATATAACTGGGAATAATTGACACATTCCATTCGTTCAAAGCATCTTGACAACATATAATTTTAAGACTGAACATTTTGTCTCTAAAATTCCTTCCAACTACATGCATCAACTTTCAATATGAAGACACGAGGCTTGATGCACACAATCCCAGACACCATTTTCATCATTCTCATCTGGAATCCCACACCACAAATTCCTGCAACAAGAGGCAATGTCGATAACCAGATGCATCTGTTGAATTGGCAGGATTTTTCTGTAACCAAGGTCAGCAATTACAGGAAGTTCAGGACACGAGGAGGGTGATGGGGGTACAGATCACAGCATGTGGTATAAAAGCTCTCTCTCCTATCTTATTTTGACCATATTTAGCTTGCACTTTCCTCTCACAGGCAGACCGCAATCACTTTGGTTTGATTTAAAGCGACAGTAATCCTTTTTGCTCGGTCAATATCTCATTACGGTAATGCTTTTGGTGCCAAAACCACACAGATGATAGAAGGAGACACCTCAGGGAAGCCACAAATCAAAGCCACATGCTGTACCGTAGGGACCGTCCGAGCCCGGGTGGGGCTCGCTGGGGAATCTGCCCAGCTCTCCGCGGCTTGCACTACCAATTAGGAGATGAGCGGGATGAGCCTGAAGAACAAAAGCACAGCTCACACAGTTGGGGCAGAATGACTTGCAGCTGTCCAACATGCTTACTCACACACAAATAATCAACCAGCGGCATCCTAATTCAACACAAGGTCGATTCGTTCCCATCTGTGGCTTCTTTTTGGAAGGAACAGGACTGAAAAAATTTATTCTCAGTGTCGTAGCACTGGCCCAGGACAGAAACTGACTCAGGCGGTTTCAGCAGTTCATTAGGGTGAAGAGTTTAGGTCATAGTAAGGCATCATTTAAAATAGCCCCAAAACAGCAGGATGACCTCAGCTAAAAGTCTAAGAAAAGACGCAGTTTGGGTTTGGTAGCAGATGTCCCTTAAAGCTGATGATATACATTTTCCCAACGGGAGGATTCTTCTGTACCATTCTAGGTGCAAAAGTGAGAAATTGCAAAGGTTTAAAAAAACAACAGGAATGAAGCAGCAGGTGTCCATCCTTCCTGACTGGGAAAAGCGTAAAAGACAGCCAAAAGCATGGTAACATCAAACAACATACACCAACAAACAGGCCCAATAAAAAAAGACCTTGGAAGTCTATTAAAGAAATGAGAACATGCGGATTTGATTCCCCCTACCCCCACCCCCACCATCTGATCCTGAGCTCCCGATCCTGGATCTGGTTTGAGTTGAAACAGTTCTCTGAAAGCACGGAGACCGAGGCTGCCGCACAGGCGGACGAACGCAAAATGCTCTGCCAGACTGGACCGTATCAGGTTTTGAGTCGAGAGACACAACAAACCTAATGTGAATGAGTTCAGTAAACACTCAACGAATCCACCGTTGTTTAAAACAGTAGAACAATCATTGTGTGAGGTAAGAAGTAGCTGAAAGTGGGCCACAATTAACTTGAGTGTTGTTAATTTGTGAACGCAATCAATAACAAGAAGGCCAGGAGAGGAGGGAATTAAAGTGAGTGACAAGCAGAAAGAAATCTAAGCTTCCATGACGAGCTCAAAACAGGGCTTTGAAATGCTCCCAAGAGAGCTGGATATCAAGCCTCTGGGTGCTGTGGTTACTGCAGATCTGAGCGCTACGAACACTGTTTACTTCACTTCTATAACCTCCTGTGATGTGGTTCTTTGAAGCGAGCCCTTTCCGGCATCTTCCAACTCCGTCTTTCTACATCTCTCTCCCCCCAATTTTACACCGCTTTCCGCATGTTCTACATCAAGATGACGGCTTGATGTAGGGGGAGTGAGGTAAGATGTGTCAGTGTGTAAGTCGTGTTATGTCCTAAATTTAGAAAACGGTATATGATTATGCTTTTAGAAAAAGCCAATGCTATACAGCTGCCTATGATTAAGAAATCTGATGAGAATTTTTTTCATTCATAAAACTTCGTCAAAATACATTTTCCACATGGCAGATCAAATGTTCAAACTTCATAAAAATATATAAAGTGAATTGCCAAATGTAAATTATTTGCTATAGCTCAGTTACAAACTCAAGAAATATTATTATAATTTCATAAAATATATTTTTATGAACATTTATAAAACATTTCATATTTGTATACCATTATATAATATATATTTGTATATAAAAATATTTTATAAAATATTACAAAAGAAAAACATTGGAATTGGATAATGCAGCATTATTAAACTTCTTTCTCGCCTTCATGTTCTTATTTTATTTGAAATGAAAACGGTGTATTACACATTGACTCAAACTATGACAATGTCATATTTCTACGGTTATAAGTTATAGATGCTTTCTACTCAATTCAGGTTAATAACAGACCAGTGCATTTTTGGCAATAGACAAATTTAAAATAAAATAAATATTAGATGAAAAGCTAAAAATTTAATAAAAATAGGAATAAGTTTAAGTATTAAAATTACTAAAACTAACAATAACAAAATTAAAGCTAAATAGAAATAAAAAAAACGAATATGGCAAATGCACATAATCACTAAAACTAAAAATCAAAACAGAAAATATAAAAATGAAACCAATCGAAAATATTAATAAATACTGAAATAGTATATAAAGACAATGTCAAATATTTCTCAGACAGTTTAAGAAAAGTGTGGCACAGCTGAACCTATGCTTGTTCTTCAGAGTAAATGCGTAAACACTTATTATGCGGAGTAAAAAAAAAAGAACAAAAAAAAAAGAACAAAAAAAAAGACACGCATGAGGAAAAACACTGGCCAGGTGTGTTAGACCTTCGGGTCGCTCCACCCTCCGCCTGTGGTGGTGGGAAGCTGACCTTTAATTCAGTCCTGTGATCACTGCATTGAACGGTTGTCTGGGCACGTGTCATAAAACAGGCTCCTCAAAGCATAAAGTCATTATCATCAAAGTATCTCTGCGGGGAAATTCTGCCCTCAGCAGGGAAGCCACTGGGGCAGTTTCAAAGCCACTAGTTTATGTACATGACAGTGGACCCAAAAAACTAAAAAACACAAGAATGAAAGCAAAAACGTCCCACGTGGCCTGAGGCTAAACACTTAGCATACGGAGGAGGAGAAAGACTTGAGATGTAGCAGAACAAAGATGGATGTAAACAACAAGGCTCTGTGCTGATTGAAGGGGTGGAGGGCCTACATATGGGGCTGATGGGTATCAGATGGTGCAGCTCTGTGAATGAAAAGTCTTGTTTTAAGCAAGTCAGCTCACTTGGCGGCCATTTTGGATCTTGGTAACACCCTCGGGCAGTTGTTTTCTAGTCATGCAAGCTCAGCTCCTATCTACTGGGAAGAGAGTAAATCCCCAAAGTATTTGCCAACTTGTGTTGCAGTAACACACACTGCAAAAATGCCTATTTTTAATGAGCATTCTCTCTCATTTTCATGTTAAAATATCTAAAAATCCTTTTTACTTAACACTGCATTAGACATTTTATCTTGCTTTCTGAGAATGAATCTTTAGCATGTGTGTATTTTGTATTAATGCACACCCCGCTAACAAAAATGTTACATTTTGTTAAAGTTAAGTTGTGAAGACATTATTTCGGAAAGTTCTCTCAACATTTAAAACATCCAGTTTGTTTTAAACATTTTAAAATGATTACGGAACGTTAAAGAATTATGAATTTGCAAACATTAAGGAAACGTTACTTTTGAATGTTCTCTGAATGTTCTGAAACAAATATCAACATTTTAAAAAAGTTAGATGAACGATGTACAAGTAATGTTTATGTTCTACGGTTTTGAGAACATTATTAAAAGACCAGATTATGTTCTGTTAACATCACTGAAAAAAAAAAAAAAAAAAAAAAAAAAAAAAAAAAGGTACATGACTGAGAAAACCTTGCCAAAAAATCCGGAGAACGTCCCTGTTAGCTGGGCAGACATTTTCTCTTGTTTTAAGCAAAAAGTTAAAACCAAGACAAAATACAGTTATATTCATGATACAATCAATGCTACTGGAAAGTATTTTTAGGTTAAAAAAACACAGTTTAAAAACTCATTCAAAGTAATTTCTGCAATGTATGTCAATACATCAAGAAAAAGGGGAATAATAAATTTAGTTTGTTTAGCTCCAGTCAGGCTATTTTTCTGTCTCATCCATCTAATGTGGACAAATGTTCCATAGCAAAGTGATCAGATGGTGTCCTTGCCAATAAAAGCAGTAAGATCTTCTAATTTTAAGGCAGGATTTCCTTTCTCATAGCTGTAATGTTGATCGCTGAGATTTCTACCATTCATTATTCAACGGCTGCTATGTCATATGCGTTCTGGTGCAGGCCAGCAACTCTAAGTTTTGCTGAGGAGAAGACAACAGCTCTGAGGACAAAAAGCCCACAGAGAAAATGGCATTTCCTTCCTTTCGACTGTTTGAACACACCATCTCTAACATGCACAAGATAAATCGTACTGTTGCAGCCCATTGCGTCCCTATAACCAAACAAGGTGCTCAAGTCCCACAGCTCAAGAAAGTTGCTGTTCTCTACTCTCACTCCTCTCCAACAGCGCTTTGGAGCGTCAGTCTCACGACTGGCGTCTGTTAGCTCCCTCCTGACCTGTTCGCGCTCGAGAGGTGATGAGTGGCAGAATCAAGGCTTTCATGTGTGAAGTACACTGCGCCTCTTGCTTTTCTTCCTGCACCATTTCCATTTCTCCATCTCAGCCTCGCTTTACCGCTCTCTCTTTCCGTTTCCCTCTGAGTGTTGAGAATGGCTCTCGCCACCGCATTAGTGATGACGACCTTGTCGGGCAGATTTTTACCACAGTTTTGTTTCACCTCTGCTCAGTCTTACCACTAGAGCCTGATCTCTCGTCAGTCTTTGGAGGTTTTGGAAGACAGACTGGAACATTCGAGAACATTCCACAGAGACCTCAAGAAATCAAAAAGTCCTAAACCTGAGGCTGCCAATGCTAATTTGCCTGAGACAGTAATGTAACATCTAATCCCAAGATGGTCCCTCTACACGCACAACTCATCGTTAGGTCAAGCTCAAGCTATTTGTAAGAAACATAACAGTTCTTTGCTGAAAAAAAAACAGCACATTTTGCCAAAAAGACAAAAAAAAAAGGCACAAAACAAAACACCAGCTAAAACTAGAAAACCAGGTTTGCTCACTGAATCCCATTTGCTGTGCCAACTATAGCTTTCTAATGGATCCTAGACATTGCACTACGACCAGTCTGTTATGGCAGGTTGAGAAAATGACATTTAGGATGAAAAAAGGCCTCCCCCCCAGGGACAGTAATACGTTCCCCCTCAATAAAAGCAGCGTCGGCAGGCCAGCGAGTCATAAAAGGCTCCTGTTTGACTCTTTTATATCTGCGTGTTTAAAAAGGACCATAAACCTGCGATTCGCCTGCAGCACTTTGGCTTTATTAACTCCAGTGTGTCGCCATCACCTGTCAGATCTTTTCATTCAAAATGAACCTGCAAACGTGAACGCAAGAAGAAAGACCAATGAGAAGCTGCATGATTGCCTGGTACATAAATCTTTCTATAAATGTGTTTGTTAAGGATAGGTGAGGACGGTAGTTTTCCTGGATTTTTTTTTTTATGTCAGAATCATCTGCTATGATAGCTTTATAAAATCAACCTACAGTTAAGGATGGGTATCGAGAACCGGTTCCATTTTAGAACCGGCTTCAAATTTCCCAGAATCAGTGATTCGATAAGAAACACACTCTTCGATTTCACTTATCGGTTCCTGTGTACACATTTTAAACCATTCAAGCACAAAGCATGCTGTTTTCTGTACTGCAGACACACACACACACACACACACACACACACACACACACACACACAGAACAGCTTCTCATTGTGAATAGTGCACGATAATGAACTGAGTTCTCTTCCTCGTCTTTTTGCACATCATGCTAAACTGACAAATACAGTTTAAATATTTGTCTAACACAGTCAAACACAGTCGGCTATGTCTTAAGACAGTTGAAAAGAATATTGAAAACACCTGTGTGAAAGTATGGTATCCATGCAGCTCTTAAAGATAACCTCATGCACCTTTATGATAACGTTAATCAAACAACAAAAGACAACGAGAACTTGGTGTTCTAGACAGAATAACTTTTGTAAATATATTTGTAATGTATAGCCTATATTTTATTAATAAAGTGTAAATAACTGTGTTATTTACAGTTTCTATACCTGAATACCTGAACATTTTTATTTCAATCGTATATTTGTTAAATTTATTCAATAACATTTGCTGTGGTATTTTTAAACCATAGGCAAAAATTCCTAGCCTGTTGACTAGTATTCAGCTACAATGAAATGTTTCGCAATAAGACAATCTAAAATACACTCACCTAAAGGATTATTAGGAACACCATACTAATACTGTGAAGGTGTGTTAGACCTTCGGGTCTCTCCACCCTCCGCCTGTGGTGACCCCCTTTCGCCTTCAGAACTGCCTTAATTCTACGTGGCATTGATTCAACAAGGTGCTGAAAGCATTCTTTAGAAATGTTGGCCCATATTGATAGGATAGCATCTTGCAGTTGATGGAGATTTGTGGGATGCACATCCAGGGCACGAAGCTCCCGTTCCAGCACATCCCAAAGATGCTCTATTGGGTTGAGATCTGGTGACTGTGGGGGCCTTTTTAGTACAGTGAACTCATTGTCATGTTCAAGAAACCAATTTGAAATGATTGGAGCTTTGTGACATGGTGCATTATCCTGCTGGAAGTAGCCATCAGAGAATGGGTTCATGGTGGTCATAAAGGGATGGACATGGTCAGAAACAATGCTCAGGTAGGCCGTGGCATTTAAATGATGCCCAATTGGCACTAAGGGGCCTAAAGTGTGCCAAGAAAACATCCCCCACACCATTACACCACCACCACCAGCCTGCACAGTGGTAACAAGGCATGATGGATCCATGTTCTCATTCTGTTTACGCCAAATTCTGACTCTACCATCTGAATGTCTCAACAGAAATTGAGACTCATCAGACCAGGCAACATTTTTCCAGTCTTCAACTGTCCAATTTTGGTGAGCTCGTGCAAATTGTAGCCTCTTTTTCCTATTTGTAGTGGAGATGAGTGGTACCCGGTGGGGTCTTCTGCTGTTGTAGCCCATCCGCCTCAAAGTTGTGCGTGTTGTGGCTTCACAAATGCTTTGCTGCATACCTCTGTTGTAACGAGTGGTTATTTCAGTCAAAGTTGCTCTTCTATCAGCTTGAATCAGTCGGCCCATTCTCCTCTGACCTCTAGCATCAACAAGGCATTTTCGCCCACAGGACTGCCGCATACTGGATGTTTTTCCCTTTTCACACCATTCTTTGTAAACCCTAGAAATGGTTGTGCGTGAAAATCCCAGGAACTGAGCAGATTGTGAAATACTCAGACCGGCCCGTCTGGCACCAACAACCATGCCACGCTCAAAATTGCTTAAATCACCTTTCTTTCCCATTCTGACATTCAGTTTGGAGTTCAGGAGATTGTCTTGACCAGGACCACACCCCTAAAGGCATTGAAGCAACTGCCATGTGATTGGTTGATTAGATAATTGCATTAATGAGAAATTGAACAGGTGTTCCTAATAATCCTTTAGGTGAGTGTAAATGTGAATGATATCTAAGTTTTTTTTTTTTTTACCTTATTGGAATTGAAATTGGGAATCAATAAGAATTGGAATCGATAAGCAGAATTGGAATCTAAATCGTTAAAATTCAAACGATACACAACCCTAGCATAGTGCATTTTTCCATACCACTATTTTTTAATTAGTTGTTTAATAATTTTAAAGGAACTGGAATCGTTAGGTGGACCCAGAAAATGTCTTACGATTCCCAACCGTACCTACAGTACAGATATATATTTAGGCTTTCATAAGTGTGCAAAAACAAAAGACCACTGGTGCTTGTAAGAACACTTAGCAGCATGATCACTAACTCGCCAAATGTTATAAAACACTGTTCCACAATTGCACACTAAAGATGTCACTCTAAGCTCTCTGCATTTGAGTGCTGATGTTTACAACCACACAAGAGCACAATGTGCCAAACATAAAGGGGGCCGGGAGACTTATAAACAGAAGACCTATGGCTTACTACAGCCATTCGTAATGTGTGGCGCTCCGGCGTCAGTATAATGGCTTCTCTGGAGTAGTACACACACTGCACCTGTGGGGGAAACCTTTTTCTGAGCTTGCTTTGATGATTGCACAAAGTATGTAGTGGAATATGTTCACCCTTTCTGAATTGCAGCATGTTGACTGGATGTACCTTTCCCTTCTTTGATTTTCCTATTTTCTTTCCAACTCTCTTTTTCAATTTTTCCACCTTTTTCCCTTCAGTAAAGGCCGGTCAAGGTGGAGATCGGACTACAGTGGGGCCTTCTGGTCACAGGGCATGCTGGGAGTCAGAGCATTTGGCACTGCATTCACAGTGAGACTGTGCAGTAAAAGGGAACAGACTCAACCACGCAGTAAAACAGGTATTTACTGGGCTTCATTATAATGTCATCTTTTCTCCCCCGCTGTCTTTCTCCATCCTGCTTCTCTCCGTTTCCCAGCGAAAAGTCTTGATTTCTTCAGGCTGATGATATTTGATCGGCGGAAGAGGGGGGTACGGCTTGATGACTGAGTACACATTGCAAGTCTGGGAACTCTGCATCCGGCGGAAAATATCTCGGAAACACTAAAGAGATGTGGAGGCCTATAAAAACCCATCTCATGTTTTATCAGACTAGAGAGATAAATGAAAAAGGATAGGGATGATTCAGAAGAGGTTAAAGTCACGCACTTGAGGGGTGTTGATCAAAGACCATCTTCTGCATTGCAATTCTCTGCACATGCAGCATCTGCGTTCAATTTGATCATCCTATGGAACCTAACAGTTAAACTTAATTTACTAGACATTGACATTTTGATATACTTGGCCATCAAAAAGACACGTCGTCATCTGGTTACTAGGCTCTTTTGGTAGTTGTTTACAGGCCCAGGGTTAGTGTTAGTTATAGAGATGCACTGATTGACTGACCAGGAATTGGATGATTTTCCACAAGATCGGCCAGACTGGTCTCACGTCTTACCGATCCCAAGACGGTCTGTTTTGTTGACAGCAGCACGGGCAATATCAGTGTGCATTCTCGCTCTCTTCTTTCCAACTGCGAAGTGACACACGCCAGCTTTCACTCACTCGTCTCATTCGCTCTGGTTAAATAAGGCATGTATTGCACATAATTTTACTAATTCCCTCAAGGTTCGAGCTCATTCATTCTGTGTGAATGAATTAATAAATGCCGCAGTTTCATTTCCAACACACACACTGAAGCTCACAGAGTTACCATAAGACGACATGAACGTCATCTCCAAAGCTGCTCTGAGAGTCACTTTATGAGCATTTTACCGTTTAATTTGAGAAAAAATGTCATATCATAAACACACAGAAACTCAAGATCTTCATGGCAAACCGTCAATATAAAAGTTTGGAAAAAGTTCGGACATAAATATATTACTATAGGACTACATATTTGTATAGGACTATTGTATTACTATTGTGCAGTATAATGTATCTCTTAATGTAATATTTTTAAAATGAAAATACAATTTAACATTTCAGAAAAGTAGATCTTTTGTTTGTATATGCTGTTAATTTTAGTTCTTTGAAAGAGAAACGTATTCTGAAAAAATATGTATCGGTAGGTATTACAAAAAAACAGGAACACTTACAAAAAAATAAATAAATAAATAAATAAATAAATGAATAATCTGAAACTAGAATCGGCAGAGGAAACTGCAATCAGTTCATCTCTAGTTAGTTATCAGTGTGCAAATCAAAACTAAATTGAGAACGTTCTAAATTCTATTTTTTTAGTTGATAGGAAGTCAATTCTTGCCCTGAAATATGGATAGTCATAAGTCTATTTGCTTACAAAGTAATAGCACACATCCACAAGCTGTACGATTTTAAGTCTGATTCATTTTAATAGCATCCGCACACCAAAGTTTAATATTAAGGACAAGGGGTTTGTCAGAACAGTTGCAGTGATGCTTGCCTAAGAAAGCACCACTAATTAGAGGACTGATTGGATCAAATCATGTGGAAGCAGCACCACGCCACCAGCAGGAAACTTGAAAAAAAAAGAAGCAAAAGACCTTTCTTCTGACCATCTAACCTTCTCCAAAGTCAATAGTTGCTATTCTGAATATGTTTGTGCAGCTCTGGTGCTCAACCACGACTGACCACCCCACATCCCACCTCAGGGCTCCAATGGAAACCTTCTTAATTGATTGAAAAAGCCATTTTTAGTGCCGGGTCAGAGAATGGATTGCTCTGGTGTCCTGGGCTAACCTCTCGCTCGGCTCACCCCAACCAACTGATTGTAGCAGGACCACTGGTGTGTCCAATAGCGTGTGTAGATCAGCTCAGGGTTCGCCTGATCTGGAGTCTCAGGGCCTCAAAGTCGGATTGTGACGTGCCTGTGGGGGAAGGTGGTGGTTGATGGTCTTGGCTGAAGGAAGCAGCTGTCGCCGCTTCCAGACAAGGCCCGCGATGCAGCCGCATCGGGGTGCTTCGAACGGGGGAGTGCAAGCCACAGTGTGGGCTTGCGGCAACGTGACCCCACGGAGGAAGCTGGGGCCCTGAAGTCATAAATGAGCTCTCTTAGACCGCAACACGTACTCATGCACACGCACACACTGAAGCTTCAGTCGCTGGGTACCACAGGTCGAAGTCCAATAGCACATCAATCCTGCTGTCAGAAATAAAGCATATGAACTCGAACGAAAACAAAGAACACATGACACAGAACAAGGAAAATGTGAAAACGGAGAATGATCGAAAGAACAAACCAACGGCCAGGAAAAACACCGAAAACCACAACAAAGGGACGGCCGCTGTGGCATTGTTGTCCAGAGGTCTACGGCAAAGAGGAAAAACAGTCCCTCCGTAAAAACTGGGACTTTTTGCACGGAGATTCTCACAGACATTAACTGCTGATTCTGGCTTTCTATCCAGACCCTCACTCCAGAAGGGCGGGAACGACCACCACAGACCACCATCCTGTCAAACTGGGGCTAAAATAGTCAATATGATGAAAGTTACATCAGCCTAGATGAGGTAGTTTGTATTCACAAATCTAAACTAAACACCTCGATACCTGGATACAGACGCTGGCGCTTCTACTTCACTATCGCGGAGCCATAAATAAAAAAAATAGTTCCTGCGGCTGCACTGAACAATTGTGTCCCATTTCATCGTTCAATTATTCTCTCCTTTTCTCTTTTCTTAAATCCAAAGCTCACAATGAAAGGGGGACACGAGGTCAGGATGTGCGTGAATGCGGTCTGGATGAGGGAAACATGATATCTCTCTTTACCTGAGAAGAATCCTAGCAATTCTCAAATGAGGAACTGGAGCTGACATCCACACTTATATAATCAGAAGACGGATCTCTCTGAAGAGACACATTTCTAGGCAGCACAAAAGGAAAACCTTTAAACGCTGGACAAAGGTTTGAGCTATTGTGAATAACTCATGGTTTCTTAAAAGGTTGATTGGCCGCATTACGGGTTAAGTTTCCATGTTAAGACTATAACAGCCACTGCTCTCGTCAGATTTAAGTGGTTATGTGTGTAAAACCTTTGCCTGAAATCGATTACAGGGAACAGGGATTCATCCTGCATTTCAATTAGGCAACATCACACAAGCATGAGGTCGGGTGTTGAACACCACAAACACTGAAACATCTCAGTGCTGTTGGGTTAAATAAAATAACTGTGAATAACATAAACGTCTACTTTACCTTGACCTGTTGAGAACTTTCATTGATGTTATCCTCTCTCTTACGAGCCTCTTCCATCAACTGGGCGTTCTTGCTCTTCTCCACCTGCTCTTTGTGCTTCAGGTTGGCAACCTTCTTGCTTTGGTCTTTCATCTGCCTGCAGTGACAAGACAACAGATTTCAGTCAGACATGCCCAGATGGACATTGATGTGAATGGACACAGGAAACAGCATGTTCAGCTGCAAAAAAGTATGCAGAATGTAAAATAGTATGTAGTATACAATGAGCATTACTGTACAGTAGAATATTATTCCATTCCGAAAAAAATTAATAAAGATAAAAGTATTTTTGTATGCTTGATGAAATTAGTTCACATATATGTAAAGTGATTTCAATAAAAACAGCTATATTTTAATACATAATAAGCTTTGTATGTTAATTAGGAATGGGTCAAAATAAATTTTGTATACAAATATACTGTATACATTAGGAAATAATGCACAATGTTTCACATACTATTTTAATAGTACCAATAAAAATCTATTTTAAAAATGTATAAAATAAAATTATAATAGAATAAAAAAATGTATAAAATAAATTTAAAAAAATAAAAAAAAAAAAAAAAAATCAAAATACTTAAAATACTTTACATTTATTATTACATTTACGTTACATTTATAAGATTTTTTCCCCCTTTTGCACACATAAGCAGTCAAGTACAAACAGAAGAGTCAATGAGAGGAGCCAAAAGCTAGCTTATTAGAAATGACAACAAAAGGGATCAGGACTGATCTCCACAGATCAAGCTGTGCTGCAAATGAAAACAGCAATATGTTTGTGTTTGAGCTCTGGGACTTTTCTCATTATCCTTCACCCTCCTCCATTTGTTGTGGCATGGAAACCCGCAGGAACACAAAGCACTACCAAAAATGAAGGAATAAATAAATTAAAAGAGCATTCAAGCAGTTTTCATTTCTGAGAAGTGCCGTACCAAACAGGCCTAAATCCTGCGGTCATTCGGTCCCATCAAATGCCAGAGTTTTCCTGTTTACGTGGCCGGCATCGGAGTATTGCGCACTGGCAGCGCAGCGACCAGGATCGTTTACCGTTCACCATCTTGACTTGATCAAAAAAAAAGGAAAAAACGAACGCCTATGCCTTGCAGAACAGATGTCCAACTGACTATGCCAACACCAATGTCTTTAAATGAATAATAACACAGCGTTGTGGAAAGACCTCCCTCGGCCCCCCTTGACACCACAGAGCACTGCCCAAGACACACAATACAGTAAGGTAATTGAAGAGTTATTAAGGGGGCTTATGGGATATGACAAGCCACGTCTACATGTGCCAGGAAAGCGGAACCAAGAAGCTCCGCACAACGCCTGCATCCCCATTCGGCTGGTACTCTTGAGTAAAAAGCAGCGTAAAGACATTGAGGGAGCTTTCAGAGCTTGTTCACTGAAGCAAGGTGATGCCGAACAAGGCTTGGAGAAACTGGGCCAAGCCGCTGCGGCACTAGAACCTGATCACTCTTCTGGATGAGTTGTCCTGAACACAGTAGAGTCTCTGTGTTGAAGCCGCAGTCTTCTGGCTCCTGTTGCAGAAACTAGCACTACTCTAGTCGTCAGCTAGTAGCTGCCATACAAAAGTTTGGGGTTCGAGTTAGCCTGGTGACATAATACTAGTAAAGGGACGACTGGTGTGAGTGTGTTTTTTCAGAAGGTTCCCAAGGTTTTCTTTCCCTGTCTTTACTGTACATGAATGCGTATCTCTGGGATGTGAGGCCGTAGCATGTAGGATCAGGAGGCGTGTTGACATGAGCGTAGGCGATGAAGAGGGAAAGTCTACTACTATTACATCCACTGCTCTATGCAATATTTGTTATAATCATACATTTCTGCAAACCCAAACAGAATTGAGGTCTTGAGGCTTAAAACACACAGAACACAATAGGTGCTTGACTCGGTTGCACTGTTAGGGAGTAAATAACTAAACGCAGGACGCTACTATCTTGACTACACATTCATTAAAGCACAACAGCTGCTTTCAGAACTATGTAGCTTTCCCAATAAGCAGTGGTGTAACATGACAAACAGCTACATCAATGCATTTTTCATCACTGTGAACTCTGTCCTCTCTCACAAATGTTGCATTGGGAAATCGGATTCATTTTAGTGAATCAGTTCATTCACATGGTTCGTGTAAATAAACGATTCACTGATTAAATAAACGATTCACTGATTTATTTTAATCATTCACTGATTTAAACAAACAATTCATTGATTCATTTAAATAATTCATTTAACTCTGAAATATTTATTTAAACAATGTTTTCTGCTCTGTTATATAAACACGTTTTCCAGTTTTATTAGTTAGTTCTGGTGTTTTGTGCCAGATAAATGGTCTAATTGCAGAATTAAATTGTACCATCTGGTGATTATACTTTCAGAAATATTATTTAGTTTGCAACTTATAGTTAACTAGTACTACTATGACTCAGTGTAGCTCGACCGTAGTTGAACTACTTTATGAGCATCTCGGCAAGTTGCCGCTTCAAACACTGCTAATTTGATAGCTATTAAAAAATCTAATAAACGCGCCGCAAATAAATTTCGTGTGGAGTCTGGAAACATCAGGCAAAATGTGCTGTGCATCTTGAAGATAACATGACCATATAACAAAGCAAAAGAAAGACTTTGTGTGTGTGTTCAAGGGAGTTTGTGTAACAGGTCATAAATATACTGGAATGTTCCTATTTGGTGTTTCCAGAAGAGGCCAAGCCATCTGCTTGGCTCCGCTACACTTGCAATAAGCAGCTGACTGTTTTTATGCATTGCGCGCCAGCCCTTTATTCAGGGTTTTGATTATATGTTTATATGTCTCCATTTGAGCTCTGATGTGATGGGATAGGTAACCCAGTTTCACAGAGTTCATGGAGGAAACACTTCTACAACAATAAAGAGAAACAACGACATTAATTCAGATGTAATTCGCCAGTCGTTCTGGTATTTTTGATATGTGGTGATAAAAAAATCTGATTTCTAAAAATCTAAATAAGAACATTAACGTCTGTTTTAATTTGAAATATCAGAAAATTCTGAAATCCGTAACTGAAAATGAATTTATATACACTACCGTTCAGAATGTATTGAACTGATTAGTGACAGTAAATATTATTTTAAACAATTTATATTTCAAATGCTGTTCTTTTGAACTTTCTATCCATCAAACAATTCTGAAAATATGCCGTGTTTTCCACTAATATATATATATATTTATTATTATTATTATTATTATTATTATTATTATTATTAAGATGTTTCTTGGGCAGCAAATCGGGAAATTAGAATGATTTCCGAAGGATCATGAAACACTGAAGACTGGAGTAAGGATGCTGAAAATTTGGCTTTATTTTTATATTAATATATTAAAATAGAAAAACGTTATTTTAAATTGTAATATTTTATAATATGACTGTTCTTACTGTATTTTTGATCTAATAAATGCAGCCTTGGTGAGCAGAAGAGACAACATTCAAAAACATTTTAAACTTTTGAACGGTTGTGTAAAAAAACAAGATTAAATACAAGACACTTCTGAAGAGAATGTCTCACTCTCCTGCTAACACACAAACCTAAATGGAAACATCTCTGTATACTGAACTCAACTACGCAGGTGTGCAAGGGCAGAGACCCTATTTACAGGGCAGAGAGTGCCTTCTTTGTCAATTTTCCCAATGCCAACATTTTCCTTTCCTCAAAATAAAACTCTGGATCACATGCATATCCCCCTGTCATCTTCCTCCTCTCTGTACTGAGCTTTATGTTGCATTAGCGGCCATATTCTCAATACTGGGAAAATGACTATATTTAAGTACCAGTGCGGCTTCAGGCAACAAGAGAAAAAAAAAAGAAGAAAACTTTAAAATGAGTGGAAAAAATAAAACAGGTAAACACGTCTATGACAGGGCACTGTACTGAGGGAGAGAAAGAAAATAATCTTTCAGCACAATTTTGAGGTTGTCTAGAGGAAAAACACACTAATTATACATCAAAACGTAACATGTAAAAAATAATAAATAAATTGGACACAGGTGAAAATGGAGAGCGCTTTGGAGAAAGTTCTACATGCCAGTCTAACCTAACGCCTTTTAATGAATCTTATCTTCACAGAGTTCAAACCCCGGAATATTATCAAAAATAGTAATTCATCCAGATCTTAAAATTAATAATTCATAAACAAAACAGCTTCAGGCAATGTTCACAGGCATGAAAGCACTTTGAAATTTTCAAGATATCGGCTGGAGTGTGTGAGTGAATATTAGAAAGTTTGTTAACTTTCGGCTACAAAGATGATCTAAACTTCTGCATAATGAAGTCTTTGAATCTTGCATCTAGTAAACACCCTTCAAAAAAAAAAAAAAAAAAAGTCCTTCTAACTCAACCAAATTAAGCCCTAGGGAAGGACATGTACTTTGCCATCCCAAAGCCATGACGAGGCAAAAGCAAACATTGTTGAATGACCACCACTGCAAGGTCAAGATAGAAAAACAAAACGCAACCCAGACCTCAGAGCTTAAAATGACTTCTTTTAAAACGTTTGCTCTTTCAACATTTTCTCTCTCAAAATAATATGAACCTACATTTCTAAACAATTACGTTCTGTGGTCACTTAGCTGGAGAAATGAGGCCCGGCGGGCATTAAAGCAAACGTTATTCCAAAGTTCAATCGCACCTGACACTTAATAACATAAAACAAGACCCAATGGTAAAATTGGGTGCGATTTTGAGATGAACGCACACGGAAATCGATGTTGAAGAAATAAATCCATCACGCCGTTATGAGGAATTCTGGGTAGAAAACAGAAAGGAGTCTTATGTTACGGAGCCAGTGTGCATTTATGAGCAGGCTGCGCAACACAGAAGGCTGGAGATGGTTACCGCGCAGCATTTTCATCCAAGCCTTTTGGGCCCACTTTTTGATGTAATTTTTCTTTTTCTTTTTCTTTTCATTTGCGCTGACAGAATTGCACATAAGTGTGCCCACACTAACAGTCCAGAAAGGTTGAGTAAGGACAAAAATCTTTCTGTTTATCACAACCACGACCTGTTTGACCTGCAGAAAACAGAGTGGAACGCCATCAAAGACTGTTTGAGTGTGTGTGTTTACTCCATCCCTCATCCCTCTCAAAGTCATCCTTTAATGTCAGTTGTGTCTTTATATTGGCCGGATATCTCCTTCCTGGCGTTCAGGATATGTTCGTGAGCTCAGGACTAATAAAAGGCAGGAAATGTGGGTTCTTCGCAGGCTGTGGCCATTTCTCTAGCAGCAGGTGGAGGAGAGCTGGCAAGAGCCACTGCGTGATAGCGGGACTCATTTTCACAGTTCTGTCTGTGGCGAGTGCTAACTTTTCGAGCCTAATAGACTTTGGCTTCTGAGAACGTTTTGCGGCCAGGTGCACAATGGGGTGTCGCCGTGTCTCTTGCGTATCATCCTGTGTGGAGTGGACGATTCCCTCCGGCCCTTGACTAATCTAGTTAATCATGCGGTCAGCCCTAAGGCCAGGCCAGCCAAAGCTAACTGGAAAGCACACAGAGACAACAGACAGGCAGAGGTGTTCCCCAAGCCGGCCGGATCGTATGTACTCGTCGACAGGACCAGAGAAGCAGACCTCCCTGTCTGTGTGGGATTGTGGCCTTCACCTGCCGGTGGAACCGACACCAATAGACCAGCACAGCAGAACAGCCTTCCGCAATAATGAGACAGAACCCAGAAATACAGCCTTACAGCCTTCTACCTTCTCCAGAATGAGTAACGGTGACTTAAATTACACAAACAGAGAAGAGGTGGAAGAGAGAGGAAAAACAGATGGAGGAATGACAAAATACTATGCATTACATAGGCAGATACTGTATATTACATAGAAAATTTTATATATTATAATTAATAAAATGAAATACTATAAGTTAATGTTTAATGGATGGCAGGACCCAAGGTTTTCCAGCAGAACATTGCCCAAAGCTTCACATTGCATCAGGCGGCTTGCCTTCTTCCCATAGTGCATCCTGGTGCCATGTGTTCCCCAGGTAAGAGACGCACACGCACCCGGCCATGCACATTTTGTAAATTAAAACGTGATTCCAGTCGTCTAGCAATCACAATTTGGCACAATTTGTCAAACTCGCTCAAATGGGGGAGCGAGTATGCTTGCCCATTACGCTTGCCCATTTTTCCTGCTTCTAACACATCAACTTTGAGGACAAAATGTTCACTTGCTGCCTAATATATCCCACCACTAACAGGAGCCGTGATGAAGAGATAATCAGTGTTATTCACTTCACCAGTCATCATGTTATGCCTGCAAAGCCCTGCAAAGAGTCGTGCGCTTATCCGAGCGTGTATCAGGGTCAGCTCTCCCGTCTCTGCAGGACGTCTACACCAAACGCTGCAAAGGTAGAGCTACTAAGATCATCAAGGACTCTAAATCACCCTGCAAACCCTCATTTCACGCTGCTGCCATCTGGTAAGCGCTTCCGAAGCCTGATGGCCAAAACTGAGAGACTCAGGAGGAGCTTCTTCCCCCAGGCCATCAGACTCCTGAACTCAGTCACTTAACACCACGTGACTTCACTTCTGGATAAACATCGATATACTGACATTGCACTGCACTTTCTGTCCTCGTTGTTACTGTGTAACAACCTGTTATAAACCTGTTTGCACATTATACTTCTTTGTACATTTGTTAACCACATATTTATACGTCTACAGTTTACTCACTGCACAGTTTACTTCACTTATTTTATTCCACTTTATTTTATTATTTATTTATTTATTTTTTCTACTTGATTTATATATATTTTATATTATATATATATATATATATATATATATATATATATATATATATATATATATATATATATATATATATATATATATATATATATATATATATATTTATATTTTATCCTATTTCTATTATAATTTCCTCCTTGTGTTTTTAACTGTGAATTTGCACTGTCCATGGAGCGGACCTGTTTACATTTCACTGCAGGTTGTATATTCTGTATATAACTGTGTATGTGACAAATAAAACTCTTGAATCTGATCGGTATAATATATATATTATATATTATATATATATATATATATATATATATACATACATACACACACACACACACACACATATATATACACATACACACATTTTATATTGTAAGCAAAAGCAAATCAGTCAATAAAATGTCAATAAAAGTCTAATAATTAGAAAAAAAAGTATAATCAACTTGGATGTTTAAGTCATTTCAACTTTTGTTTAACAAAATATTAGAAAATTGCTTAACTTCTTTTGATGAGTTAAAAATATGTAAAAACATGTTTTCATAACTTATTGATCATATAATTTTTACAGCGTACACACAGTATGTCATTTTGTTTACTTACTTTGAAAATAAGAGACCAACACAGAAACAAAAGACAAGTCAACAAGAAAGACAACAAGAAAAATAGAAATACAGGTAATACAGACAAAAAAAGAGAATGAAAACAAGAGAATAAAAAAAAAAAAAGTGAGAGCGGGAAAAAATGAACAAGAAAAACAGAATGAGATAGAGAAAGACAGAAACAAAGAAAAAGACTTCAGGGAACGATGCACATCACATTTATTGTCAAGCATTTGTAGACTAAATCAAGAGGCCCTGGAGCTCAGCAGCAAATGCGTAACACTGGGGAAAATTCATTTCAGAGTGACACGGATTCCTTTTCATTACGCTGAACCCCTTCATCTGGGGGAGATATCAAATCGGCCATGTTCGTTGAGTTCCTGAGTTCCAGAAAATAAATCAAAAAAGCCACAAAAAAAAAAAAAAACAATAGAGGAGGAGAAGAAGGATGGGAGAGAGAGAAAGAGAGAGAGAAAATGACAGTTCTGTCAAGCGCTACCGTAACATTCGGCTTGTTTTCTATAGTAGAGTAACAAGAGCGGAAAATATTAAACAGTTTGACAAGTCTCTGTTCCAGACCAAACTAAAAAGAGATGCAAATAATAACCACGATAAACAAGCCGAATGCCGAGATCCCAGCTGTAGTGGGACGGGTCTGTATTGACAGCGCGCTGGCAGAAGAGGCGAGCTTTTCAACACCACGTGGGAGAAAATGACTGATGGAGATTCTTTACGCTCCAATTAGAAGTTCTGCAAGGGCTCTCCCTCGTTCTTTTCCCACATCCTTTCTATCAGCAGAAGCTCTGGCTTTTTTCTTCTTCTGAACTCCATCACAGCAGACCTCACAGGTAAGCTGGCATGCATTAATAAGACAAGCTCTTCTGTTTGTAGTGCCTGCTTGACCTAACCAGGTCTCCTCATTCCTTCTTTTGAACCTTTAATCAATTCAGGTCAGAGCAATTTCTGTTTTTTCCATAGAAACTTTAGAAGCAAGTCCGAGGGGAGTGATGGAGGCAACAAGAGCAAATTGGGGTTAAGTGCATCGCCCAAGGGCACCACCACACCACAATCAACCGCTGAATTATTTTTCCCCCGTCTAGCGGATACAGTTTTCCCCCCCTACCAGCCCCTCAATAACACAAGTCCCAGATCATTCAAACCATCCTTAAAATGATTTACAGAGTGGGCCCTGTTAAAGCAGCACATAGTTTGTGTGTTACAACCTAAAGAAGTTGATTTGCAGTGCAAAGGAAGTGCGAGTGAGGAAAGTAGGCATACTGACCTTGAAGCCAGACTGGGATGTAGACAGCATTCCAGTGAAAAGAAACGAAGAGGAAGAAAGAGAGAAATAGAGAAATACACACAGAGTGAGCTGGGTTAACTTGGAAAGCTGGGCAAGACAAAAGAGTTAAAAGTTCATGATCCATCTCATGTAGACTTGTGATACACGCATCGTGAAAGGAAAAAAAAAGCACCTGACAATGTGACATGCAATCTCACATGCTACTCCGTTTCAAGAAAACATATAAAAGGCAAGATAAAGACAATAAAAACCAAATGCATCTTTAGTAAGGCTGTGAATTGATTCAAAATTTATTATATAATTATGAACCAGATATAGATTTGAATCATACTAAAAAAATACTATGTATTTTTACTTATTAATACGTTCTTTTTTTATTAAATGTATTTATTAATTAAAAACCTTTAGTTACATATTTATTTTATTATGAAAGAAACTATGGTGGGTGTTCTTGACGTTCTGAGGGTATGTTCAGATATTACAATAAAACACAAATTTAAATTAATATGTAAACTGATAGTCCATATACATTTCCATAGCATGCACTGCTTATTTCCCAAAACGTAATATTATTATCATTTCCCCCATTTGTTTCACCTCTATTTCTTTTCTACACGTCTCTTCAGACTCACCCTCCCATTTCAGCTCCCTCTCAAACAGTGAGCCTTACAATCCTCCATAATTACCAGCAAATTTACTGCCGCCGATTTTATGAAATAAATACCCCAATGCCCCAATTCAACCTCTGCCATTTTTCGGTGACTTTGAAGGCATTTTCGAACAAGACCTGCCTCCGCACCACTGATCTGCAACAAGAGGAGCTTTGGCTTCTCCATCTCTGAGTGAGAAAGGTAATCCTGACTCGCTCTGAACAGAACGCACCGCTTCTACCTGCCATTCTCGTCTTGATTAAAGACACAGGCGCTTACAGAAGAGGATCTGTCTGAATAACTCTCCGTCAAAACCACATCAAGAGTCAAACTCCAGAGTGCCGGAAGACTACGACACAGAAAGAACAATGGGAGGTTTTTGAGAACCGAACTCCCCGGTGTGTTGAGAGAACATAACCCGACTCAGAGCGGTAATTAGCTCGGAGCGCCACGGTTAACGACTGTGGCTGGTGTTTATTTCAGAAATCTTCTCTCGGTTGACATGAATGATGCATTGAGCCAAGCATATGGAGTTTGTTTTAGTCTAATCCACTCCTAACGCAGATCTGTTAAGAAAGCGTGAGACATTCAACGCAAGTCAGATTAATATTTATGAAACAACAGAAATCCACCAAAAACACTTCCAGTATCCAAGAGCGAGAGCCTCAGAGCAAATAAATGTCCCTGTCAGGCTAAAGCAGGGCTTTCTGTAGACGCTTGTGCTTGGGAACAGTCTCCAAAAACAGCTTTGAAAGGCCTGATGGAGGGTGAAAGGGAACAATGCACAACATCAACACCAGTGACCTCCACGACTCTTTACCGCCTGGCCAGACTCTTCCTCACATTCTTGTCTGTTTACACTCCAGTCCTATTTCAATTATTCATAATCTTTATTTATTTATTTATAAGAGCTGCGAAGATGCGAAAAGTTCTATATTTGCCTTTCATTAATTAGTCCAATTACACATGCCGGAAACACAGATGTTTACATCAGCATAAACACCGACATAAAGTGCAACATGTCTAGAAAAATACTCTGCGAGGAGCAGACATGCAGCTGAAGGTGTGCAATTCATAAAGTCATCATTTATGGAGCTCTCTGTAGCTTATTCACTTTATTCTCAAAGAACATAATTCGGGATCAGAGCAACCTGTTGTGAATTAGAACTAAATCTACAGTCTATGACTGCAGTGTATCTACTTGACATGCTCAATGACAAGGCCAACATCCCATAATGCTGTGCGCTGAAGTTGCCCTCCAAAATCTCCTGCAACTCATTTCTGGTCTAATGCCAAAATAAACGGAGGCTAAGAGATGACTGAGTGGGTGAGAGCGAAAGCTAACAGAGAACACAAACAGAAAAGTGAGGAAGACAGGGAACGACATTGACACCCTCATCTTCATCCTTATCCCAAATAGATCTTTCAGTCTTAGCGGTTCTCCAAAAGCAAAAGGGCACACTGACAGGGCGACACTAGCTACTTATGTGCACCCAACTGAACTATACAATGACAAATGCGATGGACACAAACGAAGGCAACAAGACCACAAATCCACATCAAGTGTATTATTTAGGATTGGGGTGGTCTCCTATCTTTTAGTGGCAAAATACACAGAGGTTCATGTATACTAGGGTTTTCACGATACCACATTGTTGGCTGTCAGTACCCAATACAAGGGAAATTTCACAATTGTTGCACTCAGTACTACCATTGCTGTTACTTTTATTTATTTTGGCATGTCATCACAAAAGCCTGCGGTGGAAATACTAAAAAGAAAATAGGCTTTATTGGTAGATAGAGAATGGAAAATATATTCTGAAAGTTGCAAAAATTAAAGAATGAATAGAGTAAAATCTAAATTGAACATGCAACTGAAAGATCACATGTATAACAACAAACATGATAAAACACATACAAATGGAGTAAGAGGGTGATAAGTAGAGAATCCAATAATTTGGGTATTAGGTAGGTAGGTATAGGTATAATTAATTCCAATCATTTTTATCCCCCCCAAAAAAATCCTCCTTTGCAGACATCTGGTGACATCTTCAGTACGTAAACCAAAATAAATTAGAGATAATTAGGGATAGGGTTTGGGATAGACGATGGTAACTGTACATAAAATCAACAGAAGTCTATGTTACTGTATGTCTTCATTAAGAATAAACTTGTGTGTTTGTGTACCTCTCCAGCTCGTTGATCTTGCGATCCTTGTCGTTCTTCTCATTCTCCATCTCTCTGAGGATTTCCAGGAGCCGGTCCACCTCGGTCTGTGACTTCCCAGCATCCTCCTTGTAACGTGCCACCTCCTGCTCGAGTGTGGCAATGCGCTCCGATAATCCTGCATTTACCTGAGCCTCAACCGCAACTGACTGAGCCTGTAACGGACCAAAGGTAGAGTTTCAGGGGGCAACCACAACAAAGTCTGGATTACTGGGTTTTTTATTTATTTAAAATAATACTGTAAATTATAAATACATTTAAATAATAATACAGTCATAAATTAAAATAAATCCATAAATTTAGATTAATAATAATAACAATAATAATTTCAAAAAATTATATAATATAATACAATATAATACAATATAATATAATATAATATAATAATTAATATATAAAAAGTAAAGTAAAATAAATAAAATAGTGAATGTTGAAAAAGCGAGTTTCAGTGGCAACCATAAAATCTGGATTTTTCATATTTAAAATGATACGACTAAATAATAATAATAATATGAAATAAAATTAAATATCAAACAGTCTTGTCTGTGAAAATCTGTTTGCAAATATTTTATTTGACCACACTGGATTTGGTGTAAATAGGCCTTTCACCCCAAAACAGCCTCAACCCAGCTAAAAAAAAATTCTGTATCGTTTCACAAGCTTTGGTTTCATCATGGATCTGTGCTGTGATTGGACAAGAAGTGTAGAGGCTCCCCTGAATTAAACTCTCCAAGCTATCAGCAGTCAAGCATGGCCTAGAGTGTCTGTGGGCTGTTTTGATGTCTCAGACACCTGACTCACACCTGGAGGCTCTGTGTAAGGTCCCCCATGACATCACAACAGGATACGGCCTCATTACTGTGTGTGTGTGGACACATGGAAACACAATCATGCTGAAGTCATCAAAATAATTAGTGACATTACGGCCGTCTAAAGTGCCGGGTCAAGGGCCTCCTCTAATGAAAAGTAAATCAATTCATTTCCCCGGACAATTAAAAGAGTCAGTCGTAATGTTTCTTTCATAAAAGTCCTCTAAAAGGACACAGGTGTCTTCCTGTGAAAACACAAACACAGTGCAGGCTTTACAAGGTCAGAACACAGGAGCACTGTGTCATTTACACCATGACTACATGCATGTAAGTGCATGTGTGCACGTACCAAGTCTGAATGCAGAGGGCGTTCAAAGATAACTTGAAGCTATCCAGAATATGGTTACAAAACAGCCAGGCACAAAAATAAAACTAAATAAAAGTCAATCCTTACTGTGTCGTGCTGGTAAAAAATACAGCAAAGTGTCTGGCCTCTGAGGTCTCTTTAGACTGGCACTGGGTGAAAGAGGACTGTTCTGGTTTATTGAGGATAATATTTGAAGGTGACGTTTAGGCCCCGCTAATTAGCTTTATTAAAGTCTCGGCCTGAGGTTGAGTAGGTTTCCACTCTGACCGCCAAGAGCTTGTCATGTGTGGACGGACCGGTTGCTGCACACAAATGTGTGTAAAAGGGTAAGTCTGGAAAAGAAATGAAAGTGTGTATACGAAAACACGATACAGACATGTAATGAGCAATTAGCATCAAGAATGTGTCAGAAAGAGGGCGGAGCAAAATCTGTGAGTACAAGGCATGTTCCATGAACAGGGTCTGCAACTATTAAATGATGTAATTATTTATTTTCTTTTTCAACAAACGGTCAGTAAAAGGAGGCGCTTAACCGTCAGAAAATGGTAACAAAAATATATAACTAAAAATTAAATATAATTTGAGCTGTTTATTTTCTATTCATTTTTCTGTAAATGGAGGTTAAAAATGTTTCCAAACCAGTTACTAAAAATTGTGGTATAAATACATTTTAAGACCAAAAAAAAAGTAACTGTGATTTTTCAGAAATAAAATAATAAAATAAAACAAAATAAAGTATTTAAAATAAATACTAGTAGTGGCTAATTTGGGACCAAATGCTGGTTTGCAGTGATTGATAGACCTATATTTCCACAAATGGGTGGAAAAAATATATACATTTTCTTTCTAAAGTAACTGGGAACGTTTGACAAACGTAGACAGCACCAAAAGTGAGTAGAAAAAATGCGAAAATAGATTATTTACTTGTAGATTATGTCAAAATACTTACTTTGATGCATGATTTTAATTGTTAAACAGACAAATCTAAGTATATGTATTCTTCGTATTCTTCATAAGAAAAGCATGTGTTCAGGACCACTGAAAAACTCAACAGATGTGTCCTTTTGAAAAACAGAGAAACAGACCAAAAAAGTCACAGCGAGACAAACAGACTGGGTAGGAAATAACTAGCATTCGTATAGTTATTAGTGGGCTGTAAGGGACGCTGTGTCTGCTTGTAAGCTCTGTGCAGAGTGTTGGTATTGGAACACCCGAGCGGTCAATCCATACGGCACCATCTTTCAGAGGAACAGCCAGTGTCCCAGCGCTAAACAGGGGATTGAGGGAATTGCGGTTTAATAATGTTGTTTAATAATGTGTTTGTGCCTGTGCCTGTTTGGTTGGGCAAAATAACAGAGTGGCTATGTGAAAACAGCACACATTTGCAGTGGTTTTTATGCATTTATGCTGCCTTTCTTGACCTATAAATGTTCTTGTGAGAAAACATCTCGTTGTTGAACGATATAAATGTGCATGTGTGCACAGCAGGGGATATAAAAGAGTTTTGATGTGCCTCCATATGAAGTAGTTGAGGAAGTGCATTGGGGGAATCTTGGCTGGTTTGTGTAATGTAGACTGTTGGATGTCTTGGTGGCATGTCTGTTCTCATTTCGTGAGCCTCGCTGACACCTTAATCCATGTACACTCCTGGCGGTCACGCGGGGACAGTAGAGTCCTCCGCCCCCTTTCTGTCTCATCCAATCACAGCAGACGCCCACCGAGCTGTCAGCGGGTTTTCACTTGCACTGCTTTTATATGAGACCCTGTGCGAACACAGACGCACACGCGCTGCCAGAGATTTCATTACTCTTGGAACGGTCGATGGGACCCAGATCTTCTCATCAAGCCACGCAAAGAGCTCTGGATGTGCGTACGAAGGTGATCAATATCACCATCCAGAACTAAATGTAGTTGCACAGATTTCACTGCAGTCTGAAAAACTAACAACCACAATTGCACAGAAGCACACAGACTATGAACATTAAAGCTTGCGCATATTTAAAGGAAATTTAACTCAAAATTCAAGCTGTCATCATTTACTCGGTCATGTTGTTCCATGACTTTCTTCCGTAAAACTCAAAATGAGAAATTTTGAAGAATGTTCATGCCGCTCTTTTCCAATAAATTTTAGCCTACATTCTGTCAAGCTTCCAAAAAAAACAAAAACAAAAAAACAATGTGAAAGTGTGAGACTTCTGAAATAGTGCTGGGCAATAAAACAATAATGATAATTAACATAATATAAATGTTCCGCGATAAAATTATAAGAGTTCGATAAATGTTTATGCGCCAAAAGCGTAAACGAAATTCATTTGAACGGCGCCACACGGACCATCCGCTCAGCTCAAACATCAGCGCAGCACAAGCTTACTATACTTATTATAGTAATGCAGATTCACGGACTTGCTGATCGGTCTCGGTCACGCGACCACTAAACAGCGCTGTGAGATCCAGTGAGAAATAAAGATTTGATATTTATCGTGATAATTATCGACTGACGAAGATTTTTATCGGGAATTTTTTTTTTTTTTACCATATCGCTCAGCCCTATTTTGAAATAAGGACAGACTGACTGGAAAAGTTTTTATTCATTGAAAATTGAATAATCTTCCCCTTAATAGCTTATTAAAAAAAAAAAAATCAAGCATTAGCACACTCATATTTGGAACAACAAGATTTCAATTACACCAAGCGCCACTAGAGTTAAATTTTTTTTACTACTACTACTACTACTACTACTACTACTACTACTACTACTAATAATAATAATAATAATAATAATAATAATAATAATAATAATAATGGCAATAGTAATCATCATCATCAAACAGTCAAAAATTGTTAATTGTGCATAAAAATGCATTCTGGTTTGGAACAACAAGATGGCAAGCAAATGATGACAAATGTTCATTTTTGAGTTGAACTACCCCTTTCAGAAAACTATACTAGCTCTAAAAAGGATCGGGGACTTAAAAAATTTAGCGTTTGTAGAGGCACGTGCACACCATGCTGACACAGCTCAATGCGACACATATCAGCTTACGAACACGGCACTAAATCCAAGCTCTGCTGCGGAGCAACGTCAAACCACACAAGGCCATCACTCTCAAGCTTTAGATAAGAAAAGATCTCATGCAAGCAAATCTCAGAACACTCAGAGACTCCACCAGCTCCCTAACATATCCTCTCTATCTCACATACACACAAAACTAAACTTGAGATAAGCCTCGAGCTCATGCAAGCAAAGCTCCACTCACACATTTATTAGTTACACACACATACACACACACACTGCTAAGGGAGGCTTTTCACACCAAGATGCACTTACAAGATTGAAGGGATGGCCTGACATGAGCTCAGAGCGCTTTCGGTCGAAAAGAAAGAAAGAAAGAAAGAAAGAAAGAAAGAAAGAAAGAAAGAAAGAAAGAAAGAAAGAAAGAAAGAAAGAAAGAAAGAAAGAAAGAAAGAAAGAAAGAAAGAAAGAAAGAAAGAAAGAAAAGAAAGAGAAAGAAAGAAAGAAGAGGGGTTGGGGAAGAAACAGAATTGGGTGATACACAAAGAGCGATGACAAAATATTTTTTAGGAAAAACGTGAGAAACATTTGATCTGGTGTAAAAACAAAATATAAAAAAAAAAGGAGGCGAGGATGACAGAGGCAAGATCAGGAGAGAAAATGAGAGAAAAGAGGGGTGTGAAAACATGGCGATGAGGAGAGAAGTCACAGACATGGTTGGAGTATGAACTGGTATCATACCATAATTTATGGTGGTTCGAGTAAGCACAGATCATTGGGAATAGGGCTGCACGATATATAGAAATAAATACAATACAGTGTTTTTCAGTATCTTGGAGTGGCTTGGCTCATTTACTGTAAATCAAGCCACTCTGAGACACTGACAAAACACCATCATGGGCTGCAGATGTGTAAATGAACTTCACTCTGAAACATGCAGTGCATATTTATTTGCCGAAAAACTGCCAAAATAAAAGCGCTATTCGGACAGCACTAGTTTTCTAAATGATGTTTGAGTTACAATTCTCATCACCCAACGTCTGTGATTTCACATACAGATTCGGTCAGGATTTACATTTATTGCAGAGGTGGGAGTGTATGTTTTCTAGCTGTAGACATTACAGAAGGTTATCTGTTCTGCTTACAGATGATTTAAAGATATAACTTTAATTTATTATTAAAATCCTATGTAAATATATTCACATGAGTTTATAGAAGTGGCTATTTATAATAAACCCACATGAGTGAGCAGAGACATCTAGACAAGTATCTTACCTGACACTGATACCATCCATATTGAAATTAAACTAAAGAATTCAAAAGATTGGTGTGCAAACGGTAGCTCAGGTAGGTCAAAAAAACATTAAGGGAAGCGTTAGTATAATACAATATCGGCAATCACAGACATTTTACAGTGTACTATAAAATAAAATTAAATACTCTTTTATATACTATAGTACAATAGTACTTTTACAACTTTTTTATTTTGTTTAAAATTTCTATGTAATAATAAAGACAATAAAAATCATATCATAATCATATTGAATGGGTCAAAAACAGTAGGAATGAAGCTTACGACAACTAATTGTCACACATTTATTTCTAACTTGTTTACCCCTAAAAGGGTGGTTCAAACTCAAAAAAAAGTCTTCAGAGTCAAAAGTTATAAAAAAAATAAATTAAAACAAAAATCACTCAAATCGTTGCAGAAGTCTTTCCAAAAACATTCCTGCACTTTTTCATAATGTAAATATATTAGTTAACAATATCGTGCAGCCCTATTTAGGAAATAGATGCGAGTCATAGAAGTGAGGTTTAAGTTTAAGAGTTTAAGTCAAGTCAAGTCAAGTCACCTTTATTTATATAGCGCTTTTAACAAGTCCAATTGTTTCAAAGCAGCTTCACATTGTTAACAGGAAAATAATGCAACAGAATTTGTACAGCCGTTCTGGTGAAACGGTGATGTTATCCAGCTAATTTCAAGTATCATATAGTGTCAATACAGGCAGATCGGTAATATAGATTAAATTTGGATGTCCCCAACTGAGCAAGCCAAAAGCCAGAGGCAACGGTGGCAAGGAACCAAAACTCCTTCAGGGTCAGAAAGTTTAAGGTTTAAGCCATGCGAATAAAAGGGCAAAAAATGGATCTTACGCAAGTCAAAGTGCTTCATCAGAGATTCTTGTAGTGTACAGACGCCCTAAGATTTAAAATTCAACAAATAGCTCTGTTCCGAAATCAAGAGAGCCGTCTAGCTGGGCAACATTTTAGGTATCAAAATTATGATACCACATCTTGGCCAGGATTAAAGTCAGCATCACATATATCCTTGTCGCAACTGTCTCCAGTTGCTAATTTGCTAAGCTAAATGAAGACTTTCAATATGTAAATGTACTATAATGGTGCATTCACGTGCTCTCAGAATTATCGTAAATACGAGTTTCCTAGGTAAAAATTACACATGAACTTTCAAATTTTGAAATGGGATGAGCTCGTAATCACGACTTCAGAAGTGGGAATTATCAAATTTCTGATAGCACGTGAAGGTGGCATAAATAAGCTAATTTCATTCATCACTTTAACAATGATAGAAAAATAATTCCCTCTAAATAAAACTAGACTGATACACACAGTATTAAGTTATGTGCATATTAGCAAAATGCTAACAATCAACTTTTGTTGAGTATCTTTTTTGCACTTACATTTGAGTGACTATTAACATAATTGCCCTGTTGAAGTGTTTAAAATGGCTCAAGTACAACATTCTGATTCATTTAGAATGCAGCCGTTGAAGGTAGAATCCTTTGTTGACCGTAGACCGCGAGGTTGCTAGCTAAGGTCTGAAACCGAGCTAATATCTTCCCCTCTAGCACTCGACAGAGAAAAACTCTACAGGTAAAGTGCACTTGAGCAAACATTCAGCTCACTGTCATTGTTTTAAGTGTTGTCAGAGTAACGCTAAAGGCTTGCCAGTCACTGTAATGGCTTGTTTTTACACGCTCCTGGCTGCTTAGCTGACGAGACCCTCTGCATTTGCTAGCTGTGATGCTTCAATTCCCTCCAAGTGTCTGGCTCACCTTTTTGAGCTGACTCTCAAATTTGGTGCATTCCTCTTTCTTCTGCTCAAGAGCGATTTCGAGACTCTTCAGCTTGGAGTCCTTCTTCAGTCCAGAGGAGGCCAGGGACGAGGCGTGCTCCTTCAGGTCCAATAGAGAGGCCTGAGGGTGAGGGAAAGGGAAAGGAAGGTCAAATCAGAGAGCACTTATTGAACAATCTACTTCTGAATGGAGACGATCAGGTTTGGGGGGAGAAAGAGCTAATGAGAAGCAGGAGGAGACTTTGCTAACGTCATGCCACAGTCCCTGATTGCACTGAAACAACCTGAGCACAAACACATGTAAATATAAGGATCAGAACCTCAGCCAGTAGTTTCAAGCCAATTTCAACAGCAGGAAGCACGAAGAGCCAAGACAAATTGCCATGTGACAGTATTTATTTATTTATTTTTTTGGAAACACATATTTGTACACAAACACTATCAAAAGTATTTAATTAAATGAGATCAGAATAGATCAAATAAACTGTACCTGATTTCGGAAACATTTGAAAGAAAATGTATTTATATATTATCTGTGGCTATTCAGCCCCATACGTGACACCTTTCTATCAGAACCAGCATTAACTTCTTGAGCAGTTTGAGCTCCAGTAGCTAGTCTGTTTGACCGGACCACACGGGCCAGCCTTCACTCCCCACGTGCATCATTGAGCCTCGGCCGCCCATGACCCTGTGGCCGGTTCACCACTGTTCCTTCCTTGGAGCACTTTTGATAGATACTGACCACTGCAGACCGGGAACACCCCATAAGAGCTGCAGTTTTGGAGATGCTCTGACCCAGTCGTCTAGCCATCACAATTTGGCTCCTGTCAAACTCGCTCAAATCCTTACGCTTGCCCATTTTTCCTGCTTCCAACACATCAACTTTTGAGGACAAAATGTTATATAGGGACAGTTCACCCAAATATCCAAATATGACAATTTTTACTCGCCTTCATGTCATTTCAAAGCTGTATAATTGATTTTCTTCAGTATAACAGTGTAATGAATGGAGATTTGAGCTTTCCTGCTTTCCAGCCAAAGCATCATAAAATGTGTCATACGGTATATTCTGAATCTTCTGAGATCATACATTAGTTTTGAATGAGAAACAGACCAAACTTTTACTTGTTATTCACTGAAAATGTTGATTTCCACCCTAATGAGTTCCTTAGACCAAGTGATCATGAACGAATCATTTCGAATCAAATATTTGAACTGAACCTTTTGATCAAGTTCACAAAACCAGTCTAAATGATTTGTTCATAAATGAGATCCAGTTTTCCAGTTCAGCTCACCAAATCACTTACTGGACTGTTTCTAAAGTTTGATTCAAAATGATGATTCATTCTTGAATGCCACTTGATCTAATGAACTCATTAGGGCAGATATCAAGATTTTCAGTAAATAACAAGAAAAAGTTTGGTCTGTTTCTTGCCCACAGTAATCATATGGATTCAGAAGGGCTTTGAATATATAGCGCTATAAGTTATACGGGCCGCTTTATGATACTTTTATTGTGCTTTCATATAGCTTTATTAAAGGAGGAAAGCTCCAACCTTGGGTGAACTGTTCCTTTAACAGCACACAGTTTCATGAGGAATAACGTGATAAAATATGAAACAGGAGAACGATTTTGTGTAACAGCAGTGGTTACATCTCAATAGTAATATCACAAATATCATGTGCTATTATGTACAGGGCTCTGCTCATATGCAGTACATCAGCTCTCTGTTTTTTTAAGCCGAGTCTCGGGCACGCTGTTAAAACTGCAGCCCTCCATCCATGAGGCCTTTCCTGCCGTTTTCCGCTTTCAGCCGGAGAGCCCCACAATTTCACACTCGACTGGAGTCCGCGGACCAAAATACACACTTAATGTTCATACTGCCGCCCCGCGTTTTCTCGCGTTGGTAAAGAAAACACGAGAGGGGAATGATGGGATGTGCTGGACTCCACACTTTATGATTAGAGTGCGGGAGGGGAGGCTGAAAGAGCTCGGAGCGAAGAGGTCACTGCTCAACAACACAATGCAGGAAAAACAAGGAGAGGGATATAACAGGATGCTGAGCGATGGGAGGCTGACGCATGCAGCTCAAGACAGCAGTCATGATCCAAGGACACGGACGCTCTGAGTGTTACGTGCAGCAAAAAGACATGGCTGAATCTCATGAAACCTCTCATGACTTCTGGAGCACATTTCACCCCAAAATCAAAAGAAATGAACAAAATCATATTTTGCAACAATAAAATTGACTTTTATGACTAGTAAGGTATTTTACGACAATACACGTTTAATAAAAAAATGTTAAATGTTAAAAATGTTAATAAAAAAAACCATTTTAAAACTATTCATGAGTGGTTCATGCATATGACCTTTTTCAGTCAACATCAAGATTTAAGTTAAAATTTATATGAATGTACACTACCGTTCAAATATGGTTCAGTAAGAGATTATATATATATATATATTTTTTTTTTATTTTTTTTTTATGTGTTTAATTCTCTTATGCTCACCAAAGCTGCATTTATTTGTTAATACAGTAAGAACTATGATATTGTAAAATACTATTATAATTTTAAATAGCGGTTTTCTATTTTAATATATTTAAAAATGTAATTTATTCCTGTGATCAAAGATGAATTGTCAGCATCATTACTCCAGTCTTCAGTGACACAGCTCAAGAAACATTTCTGATTATTATTATCAATGTGGAAAACAGTTGTGCTGCTTAATATTGTTGAGGAAACCTTTATGTGTCTTTTTTCAGGATTATTTGATGAATAGAAAGTTCAAAAGGACAGCATTTATTTGAAAAATGTTGTTTTGTAACCGTTTTTATTGTTACTTCTGAACAATTGTAATAAGCAGCACTTCAACATACTGTAAAATACTGTACTCAAAAACAAAAAATAAATAACCCCAAACTTTTGAACCGTTGAGTATATGTCATTGTATTACAGTTACAGTTATTGTAATACAGTGAAAAATAAAAAAATAAATACTAATCTGAATTAAAGTAAGGGGAAATGTGGTTAATTGTCATTAAAATAATGGCAACGCAAAACAAAACAAAAAAATCCTGCCCTATGCATCATTTCATATTTGCAGACTACAATTTCTTATTTCTCCCTTTGATTCTGGTGTGAAATGTGACTTGGGCATGATTTCATCAGATTTTCTATGGACTTTTGGAAGCAAAGAGAAATGAAAAGGGAAAGAGAAAGATGCCGATGAGAGGAAGAAGCAATGGGGGTGAGACAGGAAGTGGTTTAGTGGTGGGGATGTGCATTGCCCATGTTCTAGAGGCAGACAGCGGAGAGGAATGCAGAGATCACAGCAAACAAGAATAACCTGAATAATAAAACAGCCACAGACACAGAGCTGCGGGAAAGCTGCTGTACGTGTACACGGCGAACACCATCATTAGAGGGATAGTTCAACCAAAAATTAACATTCGGTCATCACTTACACACCCTCATGTCGTTCCAGAGCCGTATGACTGTTTTTCTTCCATGGAACACATATGGAGAATTTTTGAATAATGTATTGGTCACTCTTTCCATGCAATTACAATGAATGGGGAATGAAGCTTTCATGCTTCAAAAAGGGAAAAAAGCACTATGAAAGCACCATAAAAGTTATAAAGTAGTCTGTATGACCATGTGAAGTCAAATGAAGTCCTTGTTCCGACTCTAGCGAGCACTTATCAATTATAACTGGATAATTGAGTCAGTGAGTTGAACTTGAGAATTTTGTTCAGACCAGATCTGAAATTCATTCAGACCAGTTTTGTGAAAAGGTTGTTTTCAATTAAATTACATGAAAAATAAAATAAAATAAAATGTAGTGTAGTGTAATGAAATAAAGAGAATTTTGAAGAAATATGCTTTAAAAGTATGCAAAACATTTAAACAATCCTGTATTTAAGATGCATTTATGTCGTTTATGCAGCTTAAAATTTCCAGAAAGCTTCTGAGACCAGTACATTTGTTTAATTTCTCCTTTTGTGATCCACGCAAGTAAAAAAAAAATTCATACAGATTTGGAACGACATAAGGGTGAGTAAACGATGGCCAAATTTTCATTTCTTTCATGATGATGAAAAGGCTATTGGAGAGACGCTATCCAAAATACATGAAAGTGCAAAAGGAATAAAAGAAAGAGAAAAAGGATAGAAGGCAAAAAGGCACAAAAAAAAACCTGAACAACAGAACAGAGTTGAAGACAGAAAGAGAAATGAGCAGTTGCTCTCTGGGAGGGGCCGTTCCCTCACATTTAGAATCCTCCATTTATCTTCTTGTCGTACACACACACACACACACACACACAAATACACACACACAGGACTGACAGTGCTGTGGGTCCAGCATGTCTGTTCTCATCACTACAGCTCCTCTGGGGTTGTGCGGATGGCTGTGGAATACCTTATCCAATAGTACAATCTAAAGGAAGTTCTTCTAATGCGGTCTGGGATCCGCTTTGACCTCTTTAATCCGCACCTGACACATTATAGAGGATTAATGCGTTATAAATGCAAAACCAGCATCTGAACTTATTGCCTTATGAATGTGAAACTGCACAAGATGTCAGCTGGACGCCCACCTCTGAGCTGTTTGTTGGCATGTTTGCTTGTACAGTACAAAAACCTGTAACATGACTTGCAAACCCAAGATTTAATCTACTAATCCTGCAGAAACATCAAATATGTGCAAATATTTCACTGAAAAATAAAAATAATAGTTTAACCTTGATATGTTTGCATATTGGAAGAGTTTGCTTACAGTTCTCCTGATAGAAGAGATTTTGTTTAGGATTTAGCTGTGGATTTAGTTGATCATACAGGCCACGATTCATTACTATAATATTTACACCTCAAACACAGACTTCTGTTCACAAATATGCAACCAGATTACACAAATCTCAAAAGTATGTTTGCAAGATGACATTGTAGTTTAACGGTCACCAACAGAGTAAATGATGCTGTAGACTAGGTGGTTTTCTAAAATAACACAACACATTATTTATTGTTGCTATGTGGTTGCTAGGGGGTTCTGGGTAGTTTCAAAGGCATTACTTACTGATTCAAGTCAAAAGAGTCCAAGATCAAAACATTTTGCTCTCTAGATATGGTTCACCTCACTGCTACAATGTAAATCGATGTAATTTTGTTCATCAGGTGTAAATCATTAGAAAAACACTGTAGATTTTGGAAAAATCATCAAATGTGCAGCTTCATACAATACTGGTATTAATAAAGCATTAGTTTGTGAGCCCATGCAAACACAAGCGCTCACCTCGCGATCGGACAGGTCTCCCTGCAGGACGCTGACTTTCTCTTTCAGCTCTTTGAGCTCTTTCTTGTTGCTCTCCAGCTCTTCGCTCTTCTCTCTCTCATCTCTATCCCTCTGTTCCTTCAGACGCTCGATAATACGCTCCTACAAACATCACAAACAAGAGAGGACATGTAAATGTGTGATTTAGAAGCAGTGGGAAAATTAATACTTTACTCGACCTCGTGTTGCTGCAAACCCATGTGACTTTCTTCTGTGGTACACAAAATTAGATACTTTGAAGGCTTTCCATTCAGTAGAACATACAAATGTCCAACAGTTGATGCAAGATCATCAGTGAATAGTTAAATTTATTAACTATTAATTAAACTTACTTTGCCCTGTTCCTCACACAAAGCTATCATGTGGCTTAAGAAGACTTGGAATAAAGTGTAAACGTCATATGGGCAACCATGAACTGTTGACGTGGAAAACAGCTGCTTGAAGATCCTTCAAAAAAATCCCCTTTTGTGTTCCATGGGGAAAAAATTGAAATGACATGAGGAATAATAGCAAGTAAATAATGACAGACCTAGCACACACTATTCATAGTGAAGTTAAAATATTATATTATTGATATAAAAATATTAATATGATTGATATAAAAAAACATTCTACATGTACTAATATATTTATAATAACAATAATATTACTATAATAATAATAACAATATTACTATAATAATAATAATAATAATAATAATAATAATAATAATAATACTACTACTACTACTACTACTACTACTAATAATAATAATAATAATAATATTATTATTATTATTATTATTATTATTATTATTATTATTATTATTATTATAATTAGCACAAAAATATTATTATTACTATAATTTTTATAATTTTTATTATTCCAGTCATAGTTATTAAAAAGTATAATTTAATATAAGTATTTTAAATACATTTTTAAATAAATAAATAATAAACAAGAATCTTGAGCAATAAACTATTATTATTCTTATTGATATTGAAAAATATATAAAAACTAAATAAATAAACAAGAATCTAGAGTAATAAACTATTATTATTAAAAAATATATTAAAAATAATTTTATACAATTCAAATGGTATAAAAAATAAACAAACAAACAAACACGAATCTAGTGTGATAACCTATTATTATTATTTAAAATATATTTACAAAAGAATGAATGAATGAATGAATGAATGAATAAAATAATAATAATAAAAATAAATAAAGTGCCTTTAAGCTTTCTCTTTACTTGTTGGATATCTGTTTTATGAAAGGCTGAACACTATAATAGTACATTTTCTATTCATTTGTCTTTTAAATGATTAAAGGAAAAAAAGTGGCACACACAAAGAGGAAATTATTTTGTGGTTGTGCATTCAGTTTGTGTAAGGGATGTAATATTTACCCAAAAACAAGAGTGGGCCAACACCTGTCAAAATTTAGAAAGCGCAGGCACACCAATTCCTTAATTCCCAACTTAAGCGTAACTCTGCACGGCTAGTGGAACATATTTGAATGAACATTCGGTGTACGATCCATTAATCTCACACATGTGTCAACTTTGGCCAGGTGTTGGAGGATTTGGCCGCGTCTTCTTTCAGAAAATGGAAGTAACTTTAGTAGAAATGAGTCAGATCTGATGTGAACGGCTACTATGCTGTACAGTACGTGCACTTTAATAACACTGCTTTAATAATTCTGAGAGAGGAAAAAGAGACACAGAGCAATAACGCGAGACAATAAGAGGTCTGAGGAAAGAGTGTTTTGGCGCAGCCCCGCATTCGCAGTCGATGGCCTGTGAAAGAGGACGGCTGGAACCATGGAGAGCATCAGCCTCCAGCACTTTCACACCCACGCCGGCCAAAACTCACACACCGAGCGGCCGAACCGGACAATAATAATACAGCTCTTTTTTAGGCCCGCACTGCATTTCTCACCGCAAAGGCTGTATTTCACTCTCCCGAGCCGACGTTCCTGGCCGATCCTCGCTGAGCTGTGACATTAAGCATGACCGTTCGTCGCTGTGCCAGCTAACTCTCCCCGTGATGCTCAGCACCAGATGCAGCCGGGGTTCAGAATGTGCCTCGTACGGCATCCGAGGTGTGTGAAATGGAAAACTGCGTGTGTCTAGGTAGGGAAGGACAGAAACGGTCTGCGTGAGGGGAATGTGGCGCAAAAGTGCATACGTGTACGCCTGTGTTCGAGTATGTATGTCCACTAAGCGAGCCAGGGCTCTCCTTTTCAATATGCAGAGGACTGACAAAGTTAATTTCCGGCTTGCGGCTGGGAGGAACAGAGGGCCCAAACCTCGGCGCGTGAGGGTATGTGAGCGAGATGAAGTGGGGAAACGCAGAACAACAGATCACCGCCAAACTGCGGACACATAAGACAATGCTAATAACCGCCGGGGTTAATTCATTCATATTCATGAGATGGAGTTCAGGGGGCAGGTGGGGTGTGTGTGGGGGATATGTTGATTCAGAGAACTGCGTCATCTGGATGTCCGTGACCTGAAACATTCAGCGAACTACGAGAAGGCGTTGGCGAAGACAATCACACATGCGATGTGAGTTGATGAGAAGTGACGGGGATTGACCCGTGGATCCGTTCGCTTGCTGGGAGGTCAATCATAGTGTGAGAATGACTGAGGCCTTACATAAGGGTGTGTGACAGAGCAATCTTCACCGCTGTCTCACACACACACACACACACACACACACACACACACCTTACGCTGTATCCGTCACCTGTGAACTCATGCCTCTGAAGGAGAGAACACACGCTACTACCATCCATAGTGTAGTTAATAATAATAATAATAAAAATAATAATAAACAAATATAATGTATAAATACATAATACATAAAGTTTATTAATTAGTACTAAATAATAAATAATATTTACTAATAAGTTAATTTACACATTAATATTAAATATAAATTTATATTAATTGTAGTTAGAAAATATTACTACTACTAGAAAATACTATTAGTAGATCATACATTCATATGAAAAATTATTATGAATTGTAATAAAAATAACAACTTAATGTAATATTTATACAAATTATATTGATCATAAACTCATATTAATAATAATAATCATATTATTAACACATTTATTATTAATTTCATTATTTTATAATATATTTTATTATTTTCTACTATATTATTATTATTATTATTATTATTATTATTATAATAGCTACAATAATTATTCACTCAGTCAATGTCTGCATTTTTGTTTGGATCCAGCACTTGCCACAATGCTCTAAACTGGCAACGGATGAGAAAAAGACAAAACCAGTACTTTGGTTTCAGTTAATGCTAAAATAAAAGATAAGGCGGCGTATAACTGACAGGCAGTTGCTTTAAACACTACATGGAAGAGAATCATGGCAAACAAAATGTTGGTATCATGCCTATTAGTAAACCTAACAGGGTACAACACGACACTGATAGGTTCAGATGGCTGTAAATGAATCTGTGTGTGTGTGTGTGTGTGTGTGTGTGTGTGTGTGTGTGTGTGTGTGTGTGTGTGGTGTGTTCGTGTGTGTTCTCAGCCAGGGCCTCCTCCAGCGTGGTGAGGGCCGTGTCCGTGTTTGAAGTGTCTGCCTGCAGGGATTTGACGCGCTCCTTTAGACTGGTCATCTGCTTCTCCTTATCCTTCAGCTGCTCCTGCAGGTTCTCAATCTGCACAAAGAGAGAGAGACAGTTTTACGACATCGAACTGATCCAGATGAAGACATATCTATTAAAGCACAATAAACAACATTTACTCACACTTAAGCTCAGAGTAGACTAAGTGAAGCCATTTTTCATTTTATTTTCAGCACTTCCACTTACAGCATTCCATATGCAACATTAGTAATGGCAGGAGGGATGGATCGGTTAAAAACAATCTATTTTTTTCACTGTTCAGCTGAAAATAAATAATGACCTCATTAGAAGCATATTCAGAACTAATTCTCTTCATAAACTTTCCTTATCTGCATGTGCGGCTGGCGTGAGCGTGACGCCGGCGCTGATGAATGACACGGGAGAGATGGGCATTTCCACGTTTCGCTCCATTCATCATGTCCCGACAGCTCAATGAAAAGACTGACTGTTCCTGTCCGCCGTTTCACATTCAATTAAACGCTGACGGATTTGATAAATAGTTGCCGTTTTTGTTTCTTTTAGCTGCTTTGAAACAACCTGTCGTTGATAGAGCCGCTCTCTGTGAAAACACATTTTATCAGCAGGCCTACCTCAAGTGTTTAGATTAAAAGTTCTTGGGCTGAACAAGATGAAGAGAAAATATATGGTCTTTGATATGAATGTCATTGTTCTAAGACGTACAACCAAATATTCTGAAATGTTGAAAAATATGTTTTGTTGCTATGGCCGCAGCCTCACAGCCAATGAGAATGAGAGTTACATCACAAAATAAATCTATGTATTTACAATATATCAAAAACGTATTTACATTCAAATATATAATAAATAAATCAAATAAGTCTGTGTGAGCAAATCCACAAACCTGGAAGACATTCTGAATGTATACAAGCAGATAAAAGGATCAATGAATTATGAATAATTTACTGCCATTGCGTGTAATCATGTAATCAATAAACAACTGTAGTCTGATAATGAGTATTTTAAAACATAATATAATCTAATTACCCAGTGTGTGTGTGTGTGTGTGTGTGTGTGTGTGTGTGTGTGTGTGTGTGTGTGTGTGTGTGTGTGTGTGTGATTATTATTATTTTGTAACTAACATTACTATAAACCAACCAAAATGACCAAAAATCTTTCTTTGGACACCATCTCTCACATCTTTCCCCCCTTTATAGTTTGTTTTCATACAATTTCCAGTCTTTAAGGCCTTAACGCTATAGAAGCAGAACCATTTCTTATTCAGCTCCCAGAAAGGAGCGAGAGAAGAAAACTGTGACAGCAGCGTAATCTGGTTTTTCAAACCAGACCACTGAGAGAGATAAAGCTGTGTCGACTTATGAATTTAATTAAAAGGCTGAATGTTTTGGCAAAAGCGATTACAAGGATAACAAATGAAGGCAGAGGGAAAAGTGAGAAGAAACCCTATATTGAATTTGCCCTGGTAAAAAAAAAAAAAAAAAAAACTACAGTTGTTGCTCGAATAATAAAAAGTACGGCAGGGTTTGTTGTTTTAAATAATTTCAGACATGTTTGGACAGATGTCGAGGTTAGTCTCAGCTAGTTTTAAGCGAAAAGCTGTGTTGATTTGTAAAGTTAAGTGGAATTGTGGCAGATTTTTTTGTGGAAGACACAACAGGGGAAGTGTGTGCACATGCATGTCCAATACGCACGATTAAACATCTCCAGCCCCTCATTAATCAAACACACACCTGACAGCATCACCTGTCCGACGACACACACATTCAAATGTCTGAACCCATCACACACACACACACACTTCCCGTTCAGAAGTCTCTTCCCTTTGATACTGTCTGCGGTTGCCCATGAAACCTGGTAACAAAACCTGATTAGCTCCTCTGCCACATTACCCAGTCTTGGGTTACCCCGTACAGCTTTGGCCTGCGCACACCAAACGCTCATGAATATTTCATAGCGCTCATATTATGCATGTGCAGAGTCATATGATAACTGCAATTATATTTTGGAAAACAATCAGTGCATTGAGTAGAAAACTGCAATCCTGTCTCAGGCTAATGGAGGAAAAATGCCTTCATCTTCCTCACGGACATACAGAACTAGATTAGGGGGGATCCATGTCAAGCCAAATGATGATTACGTTCAAATAGGAGCCTATTAAAGGAGAGAAAGTCCATGTTGGGATTCTGGGAGCAGGTTTAATCCGGAATTGGATGACCTGCTAACTAAAACTGAGAGAAGAGCGGTCTGTATGTACTATAGATGGACACACACACTCCCACATGCTTCTCTGCCCCGTTTCTGGTTTCATGTGTGAGCGAATAAAAGACAAGACAAAAAGAGCAGCCTCTTGTCACAGAGATCCAAATGCATGGCAACTTAAAGGGATTTGTGTGTGTGTGTGTGTGTGTGTGTGTGTGTGTGTGTGTGTGTGTGTGTGTGTGTGTGTGTGTGTGTGTGTGTGTGTGTGTGTGTGTGTGTGTGTGTGTGTGAGAGAGAGAGAGTGAGAGAGAAAGAGAGAGAGAGAGTGTTTGAGTGTGAGAGAGAGAGAGAGAGAGAGAGAGAGAGAGAGAGAGAGAGAGAGAGAGAGAGAGAGAGAGAGAGAGAGAGAGAGAGAGAGAGAGAGAGACAGAGAGAGAGAGAGAGAGAGAGAGAGAGAGAGAGAGAGAGAGAGAGAGAGAGCGAGGGGGTGTCTGAATTATTAAAGAGTGTTTTGTTTCACTTAGTGATCTGCTGCTTGTCAGTGTGGTGTGAGCTCTGGAAACAGACAGAGAGGCACACGACACACAACAAGACAACACGCGCGGGCGCACACACGTGCGCACAGAGTGAAAAGATTTGAGCGTTTACAGCGGGTTGCATCAGAATTGTATGCAATGTGCAAGCCGAACAAAACAACATGTCAAACCCACAGAGTGGAGCGACGGGAGGGGAGATCTTTTCTGAAGACTTTCAGCAGATGGGTATTAGGAAGCGACTATGTAAGGGAAAGTGTTTGCACTATATTTCTTGCGGAATACTTGATTCTGATTGAGCAAACATGCCTTTCCAAGGTTGAATATTTCTGCATAATGAGCACTGAACTGTATACACTGTAAAGACCGTTCACACCACAGACAATAACTATTAAGATATTGTACTAAAATCTTTCTAAATATGAAAGAATAGCAGAGTCCATACCACAACTTTAACTATAACGGCACAGAGGAAAAATATAGTTTAATAATCAGTTTCAGAACGAATTTTCCATCTTTATTCTGACCCTGTGTCTGGGCAGCTCCTCTAAGGCTTGTCAGTAAACAGCCACTATTATGATTGGCTAACATCATTGCATAGGAAACCGTATCAATGTCCACTCACTCTTTCACACGAGTAAGTGTTTTGAAAACATCATCCATATAAAACCGTCATTTACAGACAAAGCATTATGAAATCAATTGCTGACGGTTTGTGATGCAGCTGCTGTCAGATCCAATACAGTTTGCGGCTTCATTTTTTAACAAAAGTTTATCTGCAAAATTAAACTGTTAAACTGTGTAAAGCAAAATGCTCTGAAAAAACATATGAGTGGTGAGCTAAATCACCATATTTATAATGAAATAAAAAAATATGATATTAATCATTGCATATAATAAAATATGATTTAATGTTACTACTTTAATCTGTATTAAATAATTATGGGATTCTTTTATTTATCAAAATTAACAGAAATTATTGCAAACTTTGCTGAAGTGATTCTTTTGAACAATTATTAACTTAGACATTATTAAAAACATATTCATTTAGCTAAAGTATTTGTGTAAATAATGTGTGCCTTTTCCCCATGCTGGTTTTGCCCCATGTTTGGGGTAAAAGGCCAACCTTGCCACCTTAGATTTTTATAAGATTTTTAAACAAAAAATAAAACCACTTTTATGATTTATTGACACAAAATCTGTTGCTCTATAAATGTTCAATACAAAAACAAATTTTTTTCTGCAATCATACACTATGGGAATAGTGAAAAGAACATTATTTTTCTTAAGGGGTGCCTTTAGCCCCGATGCACCCTAATCCTTTGCAAACAAACGGTTTAAACTGGACGTGTCAAAGCGAAGGTTCTTTCACTCTTCCATTTGTCCTGTTGTCGGAAGACTCAAGCTTCTGGAGTATGTCAGAAACTGAACACGCTTCTATATATTTTATCCAGTGTAGACAGCATCGATGATTATAATGGGTTCAATTTTGCTTTTTTGCATTTGCCTGTGTGATGTCGCAAATCTGGCATTATTAAAACAAGCTTGGAGCTTTTTCAGAGGTTGATTAAATAAGTGCTTTGTTTATAATGAGGAGGACGTTTTAATCTATGAAACTTGCAGGATGTTTTAATGATACAAACAAAGATCTCTTTCACATGTCGTGACCTCTTTAATAGCAATTTAAAAAAAATAAAAAAAAGTTCAAAAGCAAATCCAACACAAATTTTTTTTTTTTCAGTGTAACTGACCCTTGTCATAATTTCTTAGATATCTCATACCACTTTTTGCTCAAATCAAAATAATTTAAACTCAAATGTTCATTTATTTACTTAAAAAAAAAAAAAAAAAAGTAGCCAATTTGTGTTGGGGTCTTGATCCAACTGTCAGGATCTATTTAGCAACATAACACGTGAATGTCATTTATGAGACGTTTGTTGAAAGGAAATGGGTGGTTTCGAACACAC
Organism: Paracanthobrama guichenoti; assembly: GCA_018749465.1. NCBI lineage: Eukaryota > Metazoa > Chordata > Actinopteri > Cypriniformes > Gobionidae > Paracanthobrama > Paracanthobrama guichenoti. The sequence continues at coordinate 2,205,766 of CM031946.1, forward strand.
ACGCTGCTCAGTAATGCAAATGTGTGTCAGGAGTTTGGCACCTGAGTGGGTGAGACCTGACAGGTAAGTGGCATGACGCCAGTCTTTGTGTCTGCAAACTCCCACACACAGAAATAGATTTTCCTTAATTTTTCAAAATTCATATTCCAGCTTTGATCACCATATGTTAGAGGTGGCAATGAACTAGTCCATTAGTTCTGGCACTAGTCGACGTGCCAGGTCTGTGCCGACTAGTTGTGGGTCACATGACTTCAGTTGCACTGCTTTGATACAAAGTGACAGCAGGAGGAAAATTACAGTGTAACTGCGTCTCATTAGCTTTATATAGTAAATTGCAATGGACACATATATTTGGAATTATGCAAAAGTTCAAGGTGGTCAGAGCTTTACTGGTTGTAGTTGAAGCTCTTTAAAGGGCATGAATTTCGAGACGTACAGTAATTTATCTGAAAGGGTTTCACTGCTAGTACACTGTAAGCATGCAAGCTTCCCTGTATAGAAGCACTACAGCTACAAATATCAAAGTTAAAACCAAAAAAAAAAAAAAAAAATAGTTTACAATAATTATTACGTTTATAGCAATTACTGTTAACTGATTTGTTTTTTTTTACTAGGCATAAACAATGGTATTTAAAGTTTGTGTTTCTGGACTGTAAGATTTTATTGATTTGTTTGTTTGTTTGACAAATGAATACCTTTATTCAGGAAGGAACATGAAATTCAAAAGTTTCCACAAAAATACAAATAATAAAAAAGAAATTAATAATAATAATAATAAGAAAATATTTCTTGAGCACCAAATCATCATATTAGAATGATTTCTGAAGGATCATGTGACACTCAAGACTGGAGTAATGATGCTGAAAATTCAGCTTTGATCCCAGAAATAAATCACATTTTAAAATATATTAACATAGAAAATTAAAGCTATTTACATTTTTTTATAATATTTTGTTTACTGTGTTTTTAAATGTATGAGCATCAAATAAATGCCTTGGTGAGCAAATCTTACCGAGCCGATTTGAACAATAATAGTGTATAATCTTCATTTTTATTTTTGTACAATATTAATTTAAATGCAAAATTAAATTACACATAATATTATAAAAATGTAAATAAATAAGGAGCTTGCTATTGCAATAAAAAATATATTAAATCAAATTTCAGTAAGTACAGTATTACCATTAAAATCTTAACTTAATTGTAAGTTTTGTTTTATTCACACTTTTATATGTAAAACAAACATGTTTCAAACACTTTGAAATTGAAAAGTCTGAGAAACCGGGTGAGCGAGGGGGGAGGGGGAGGAGGATGTGGCGATTCATTAGAAACTTCTGTAGAACTTCTTTCCCCCAATTAAGTCGAAAGCAGAGAGGATCTTTCTCTCGCTCTCTATCAGACTGTTAGGGGCTTAAGACTCTCGCCCTTTTGATGTGGGGTTTATCATTATTTTAACACAAGGCACTTATTAGCATGTGCCCCCTCTGTCTGTTTGTCTGTGTGCCTGTGTCTCTCTCTCTCTCTCTCTCTCTCGAAGGATGGTAACAAACAATGTAAGAGGCTCTTTCTCAGCAAGAAGATCACAACTCAGGCCCGACACGCTCTGTTTAAGAGGCTTTCCTTGTGGTGCTAAGCCTGTTAGCCTTCTTCAACCCCTTAGCCGTCGAAAAGAGGGAGGGGTGGGGGGGGTTGAGCATACAAACGTTCTGCGTTCTGAACCAGCCTTTAAAAGTGTAGCAAATTGGAGGTTCTTCATCCACGGGGCGGTTCAGGGTTTACACCAAACCCTCTGTGAATGTGCATGGGGACATCCTTTGATGAAATACTGGAAATATGAGACACTTGATAATACATGTTGAAATGTTACTTGTGCGGTGAGTCATTGTTAATGAAGTGAAACTCATAATATTACTGGAGTGGAAACGAAAAATGTCCCACTAAACTTAGTTTCAGATGATCAAGAAACGCTGTATGGATTTTAAAATAAAACAACAATCCCGCCCTTTGGTTTGCAAAAGTTTGGGGTAGAAATGTTTTTGAATTAATGCTGACACTTTACTTAAGTGTTTTTATGTATCCTTTATGCCTTTATGTATAATGCATCATAGAGTCATATTCATAATGCACATTATATCTTTTCATAAATAATTGTAACCAAATTTAAAATGTATTATAATATTTGCAGATTCCTTGTTACAGCTGAAATTGGTTGTGTTTTCGTGCATTATACTTTCTGAAGGAGTGTACAATACATATAGACAATTAATTATAACTGTGGTTACAAAAATACCTTTATAATGCATTATATAAATAAAGGATCAAATAAATGTATTTGAAAAATGAAATACTACTTTAAAAACTGTAACACTGTGAAATTGTGTTTTCTATTTTCATATATTCTACATTTTCTGCAGCCATTACTCCAGAGTCTTCACTGTCACATGATCCTTCAGAAATCCTTCTAATATGCTAATTTACTGCTCAAATTATTATCAATGTTGAAAACAGTCACTTTGATCAATTTAATGCATTCTTACTGAATAAAAGTATTAATTTCTTTAAAAATAAAAGAACCGTTTGAACGGTAGTGCAGTGCAATGCACACTGTACTTTGATGACAGTTTTATGTCGTCAAGGTGTCTAGTTTGTTCAAAAGTTTGCATATTGAATGTTTCTTCTAAGAGAAATATAGTTGCTGGATTTGCTGAAGTTCGTGAGGCTCAAGACATGTTTCACGTTTCTTAATAAAAGAGTTTTGCAAGAACCTCAGTGTCCTGGATTGAGTTTCAAAGGCTGCCAACAAATTCCTTGAGCAACGCTGAATATTGGGTGTTTATTACATCCGAATGGAGCGAAACTCTGACCACAAAGTCAACAAACAGGTTTAGTCTCTTCGTCTGCAGAACAGGATTTATGCACTGTAAACATTTAGTTTCAACATGCCGACAGTCTAAAGCCTTATTGCAATCCTAAATGGAATTAATAATGATTAAAATCTCCAGACGTGGAAACTTTATGGTCAAAAACATCCCAGAAGCCCACCCTAGCGCTGCCCGTGTTCATCCTCAAGACAAAGTGTCTCTGACGACCCTCTCATGCCAAAGAGAGCTGCTCTTCATCAAGACATTCGACTCGAGTTTACATACTTGAGCGAGTTCTGCTGAACTGTGTCTTGTATTCCGCCCTCCTCGCATTAACAAATGTTATTTTCTGCAGCCTGTCCTGGCGTGAACTTGCGAAAGAATTCCCATCCAAACCGCTGTTTTCAATATTTAGTTCGGCCGCTTCCACTGCGGATCTGTCTGCCACCTTATCTGACAGTTGCAAATTAAATTATCATTATTTTCCAGGCTGTTAAAGGGTAAGTGTTCAGTTAAACACAAAACATTGAATATAAACAAGGATAGAAAAGAGCGGCAGCCGCTGGAAGAGGTGTTTTGCTCTGTTCAGCATGCACTCGCTCACATCCGCACAGGCAAACGGTGCCACTGAGAAGGCAGAGAGCTCCGCACTTGAACCGGAGCCGCTGGGAAAACAATTACAAAGCCAAACAGCTCCAAGAGGGAGAAAAAATTATGTTCAGACATTAAAGGAGAGTGCGAGAAAAAAGAAACGAGCACAGGCTAGGCCTCCTCTAAGAATGAATGCATACATCACAGGACATTGTGTATCTATTCATTTACTCACTTATATACATGCACGTACATCGCACGCACACACACGCACACACACACACACACACACACACACACACACACACACACACACACACACACACACACACACACACACACACACACACACACACAGTCTAGGAAAGCTCATTTTCATACGTGCAAATGTAACAGCGCTATGTGTTGTTTGAAAAAAAACTAAACAGTGTAGCTTTTCAAGGGACATATTCTACACTTTTTAGCATTTTATTTTTTCCTAAAGTCTGCTTGTAATAATAGTAAAGATTTTAACATCAAAACTGGTAATTGTTTTTTTTTTTTACACATTATATTTTCCACTCTCACTAACCTTTGGAATTAAACAGGCTGTTTTTGCTACTTAATCTCGATTTAGAATTCATGCAAATGAAATGAGCTCTGCTATGATTGGCTAACACAGTGCACACATCATTCATCAGGGCGGGTCATGACTATGCATTCTTATGTAAATGTGGGCAGTCTTATGTTAATGAGCTGATGGTTGTGATGGCAGAATCATGATTATTTCTGTATTACCTGCTTTTCAACTACATTTCTATAAACTTGGTGAACTGAGGAAGTTTAGTCAACATTATAAATGTAAACTATGCAATGATATTGTCCATGATATGTCCTATAGACTGTAAAAAGATGAACTGTGTGTCTCCTTCAACAGTAAAAAAAAAAAAAAAAAAAAAAAAAAAAAAAAAAGGCAAAATATCCCAGAAATAGCTGTTGCCAATTATATAATTTGGAGCTCAAGTCTGCGCAGTAGTGATCCTGAGGTTGAGCCGTGGTATCATGGTACCGCCCACACTCCCGCAGACTCAAATCACGAGCACAGCTTTTAATCATGACATTACACCCCATTTTATAGCATTAAAGAACTAACTAAAACCCAAATCTATTAGAAAAACAAACACTTGAACACAAGTCAACATGATAAAAACTACCTAAAATGACAAACATTTTCAGAAAAAAAAAAAGTAATAATAGTGTAATAGTGTAATAATAGCAGCGGCAATTTGCTAAGTTTAAACAGTAGTTAGATGCTGTTTATACCACCTACCCCTAACCGATAAACACTTTATTATTAAATTTATAAATAATGGCAGATAGTATTTGCACCTCAGTGTTGTTGTACATTAGACGGTATGTAATAATAATAAATTGTATTGGGACAATAAAGCCCTCCCTACACCTAGCCCTAACGATAAACACTTTATTATTGAACACACATTAGATACTTTATTTATCTTCTTAAAATAAATGCCTTTCCGATCTGATTTGTGATGGGAAAAGGGAGTAGAGCAAGTTCGACAAAAGGCGGATTCGAACTCGGGTCGATTTGAATTAAAACTTTCTGCCACACGCCTTACCCCTACACTACTGCTACTGTTAAGTAGAGGTCGACCGATTAATCGGTTTTGCCGATTAATCGGCACCGGTAGCTGATTGGTGGAAAAATCAGTTGTGTTGTTTAAATTAACACGTGAGGCTGCGTGCTGCACAGTGCGCGCTGCACAGTGCGCGCAGACACATCAGATGCACGTTTAAAACACAGCCAGCGAAACAGCATGAATACAGAACACTTCAGTACATGTAGCCAAATCATTATAAAAGTAATTCATTTGTTGACTAGATGCTGCATTAGCAGGTAAAGAACAACAGTATGTATGTACTTTGTCGTCGAGGCTGAGAGGACCGCTAACATTAGCAGTACTTCAAGCAGTTAAAACGTGTGATGTGAGAAAGCAAACTGTATTGTCATGCAGCCGACAGAAATATAAATAAATCAGAAACGCATTTGATTTCAACATATTTTGTTATTTTGATTAGATAATTGTCAAGTGTTATAAAAGCATGGCTGTTTGGATTCATACAAAATGGTAACACTTTACAATAAAATTCCATTAACTAAGGTTAATAAATGCTGTAGATGTATTGTATACATTTTTAAATTGAGTTTAAATTTTTATTTTGATCTGTAATAGTTAATGCACTACGAACTAACATGAATGATCAAGGTACAATTGTATTGCTCAAATATTAATACATGCTGTAAAAATGTATATTGGATAATGCATATTGTTCATGAAAGCTAGCTAATACATCCATGTTAACAAATGGGACTTGCAAATTGTTACCAATAAAATTTACATGTTTCTACGTTATAGCTAAAGAAACATTTATTTATAATATTATGTTAATGTTTAAATTATTTTCTATAGAATTAGTTCTGTCAGAACTTCACATTTTAATACATTCATATTTACATATGTATTGCATTTAGCACATTTTCATGGTTTCAGCATTGTTCATATATTTATAAATAATATATAATTTTTTAAAATAAATTATCAGTTGATTAATCAGTTATCGGCAAATGCAGTCCAACCTAGTTATCGGTGTCCAGCATCTTCAGTAATTTTGTGCCCTGACATCAGTGGGTGGAGTTAGTGTAAACAGCCTCTGCCAACAAGGCAGGCTATTTGCACTTAGTGTAAATAGGCACTCTGTTTTTAGTTTGGCTCACATCCCATTTGTTTACATGGCGAGGGCAGGTTTATGACCCATGCGGCAGCCAGCCACCAGGGGGCCGATTGAAATATGTTGGCTTTACTTTTCAGATTTCTAAAAATGTGAAATGATACGCATGTGCTAGATTTTCCTAGCTGGATGTAATACTGCTTCCTCTACGGCCTCTCGTTTTCTCGTGTTTGACCTGTGCGTTGAATGGTGTCCTGTTGAGCAGCCCCATGCATACCTTCATAGCAGTCTCAATGTGTTATGGCCATTAGGAACAACTCTAGGGCAATACAGAACAGCTCAGGCACTATAATGGAAATTAAATGTTTCTCTTTCTGTGGCTTGGGAGAGCACTTGGCTTCAAAAAAAAAAAAGTTCATTGTGCCCCCGATGACTCTGAGAGGCTTTCAGACTCAAACTGTGAAGAGAAGCAAAGCGGTTGAGGCAAAAAGAGAAAGAAAACAGCCAAAACAGAAACGATTACGAGAAATATCAGACAATGTTAAGAAAGTGTCAGATCTTTATATTTGAGACACTAAAACCTGGGCTTTTTCCCAAAACAGCAAGAACGCAAGCATGACTTTATGACTATAACCTATTTATAAGTGATATAAATAGAGCTCTCTTATTTTATACCAAAATTTACTTTAATAAAACATGGAAGTGCACAAAAAACTATTTATGATATTCACAAATTTGGACATTGCATTATGAATATAACAATAATTAAGAAAGAAACTTGAAAAAAGCAAGCATTTGCCATTTTAAGCGATATCCTGAGATCTGAATTAGATTTAACAATTTGCAACCTTAAAAGGTCTTTCAGGATAGCGATTATCAGTCAAAAGCCACTTCCTGTAAACTATGAGTGTAATTCAAAGGGGTACAGCTATTAGCCATTAAAGCAAACATACTTCAGTTCTACTTTATAGCAAATGATCCATGTGCTTTTTTGGGAAACTTAGTCGTAAAATAACATATGACACAAGTTATAGCGATCTTAGGAGCATGATTTGCAACATTATCCCTGGAATGTCCATTAGAGAGATGCACAACTTCCTGTTTTCCCAATAAAGGTGAGCTCACTGTGGGTTTTGTGCACTCAGACTATCCCCAAGTCAAGATAAATGAGGCAGCGGACGGGGGGCTTGTTTGCACAGCCTATGATCTCAGCGCAGAAGAACTGAAACTGATAGTCGGATGTGACCGCCGAAGCATTGCCTCATGGGAGGACCAGCCACGGCCAGTCGGGTCACCATGGAAACATCCTCTGACAGGCTCAAAGAGTACGGCATGACAAGCTCGAAACATGTCAGTGATAGCTTTGACTTGTGTGCCGATTGCTGTCAAAGTTTGTATATCGTGGAATGAAGTTCAAAGCTGCACCCTAAATACTGCCGCTGAAAAGCGATGTCGGCGGTAACAGCGAAAGCTACGGCTTCGTGTACATCCAACGTGCATTTGAGGTAGAAGCAAACAGCTGTTGCATGGATATGAAAGATGCAGAACAGACATATAAACCCTGGCGCCCGCTGTTAGCCTGAGGTTA
>CM031946.1:2218535-2266035 GCA_018749465.1 Paracanthobrama guichenoti
TCAAGACAACTTTTATTAGATAAAATGAAAAATCAGAAAATGTCTGATTGTCTATTTATCTAGTAGTGATGCACACCATATCATATAACAGCACCACAAGACGGCTACTAATATTTAACACCCACCCAAATCTGTGATCAAACACACAACCTGTAAGAAAACAGTTGTAATGCCCATGAGCCACAGGTTCTACCTTATTCTTCATGAACTTGGAGTGACTGCGGTAGACCTCCATCTGTTTCATCTCCTCCTCTCTCTCCTCAGTGCTGAGAGCGCCGTTTGACTTGAGCATCTGTATCTCGTCCTCCAGATCCCTCAGACTGCGCTCCAGAGAACTGATCTTAGAGTCCTGCAGAGATCAGAGAGATGTTTGAGGCGGAGGAATGGAGGACAAGGTGCAACACCCTCAGTGTCCTACGTAAGGAGATGGATCTGCTGGACGCTTATACAGAAGGGTTTTAATCGTGAATCAATCCTGATATCTAATATAGCATTTTCAAGCAGGTTTTACAAACACTCCCTCATAGCCTAAAAATAACTTTAAAAAAAAAAAAAAATGACATTTAACAGTGTTACTAAATTATTAGTGTTTTTAAAGATTTCAAGTGGGTTATAAATGTAAAAATAGGGAGCAAAATATTCAGTATTGGTTGAAAATATAAATAATGTTAAAAAACAGCTGATAACCGATATGGTACTGTGCATCTCTACAAATCTCTGCAATAAAAATAAATAAAAAATATATAATTTTATAGGTAAAACTTTTCAAATATGTGTCTACTTATAAACCGGACAAATCCAGTTTTCCCTATTGTAATACATTTTAAAATGTCATTTAGTTATGTGATTGTAAAGCTGAATTTTCAGCATCATTACTTCAGTCTTCAGTGTCACATGATCCTTCAGAACCATTCTAATGTGCTGATTTGCTGTGCTGCTTAATATTTTTGTGTAAACGAATGCATTTTTTTCAGGATTAATAGAAAGCTCAAAAGAAAAGCATTATTCATAAATCACATCTTTTATGACATTATAAAGTGTATTTACTGTCATTTTTATGTGCCCTTGTTGAATAAAACTTAATTTTTATTAAAAAAGATATCTTACTAACCCAAAATTATTGAAAAGTAGTGTAAAATTACTGACACAACAACAGTTTGAGGAATATGAGTAGGTTTTTCGTAATATTATTATTACTACTATTATTATCTGCCCACTAAAGTTTGGGATTTACTCATAACAAACACACATAACTTGCATACAACACGCATAACTTGCCTTCATCTCGATGACAGTCTGCAGGGCCTTGGTTTTGGCAGACTCTGGAGCTCCCTCATATCGTCTATGGAGATCCTGGGAAGAAAACATGAGACGAGGATCATGAGGTGAAACCACAGGATAATAACAGCCTCCTCTACCGCCAGCCATCAGTTGATGAGGATCCATACCACTCCACATGTCCAGCCCAAACACTGATAATCTGATCAACCCTGACTTCTGATTTTAACACAGCCAAATTACAAACTCAGCACACTGATCTCACTAACAAAATTCTGAGGCAGGAGAGAGTTTCAGTCCACTGGTTTGAGTGTTTGTGCATGACTGTGTCACTTATGAAAAAGATAATGTACCGAGCAACCGACAAACAGAGTGAATGCATCATACACTGAATACAAAGAGCCTGCACCCTCCAGGCAACCAATGACCTCCGAATCATCATTCAAACACAAAATATGGACACCAAAGCCTTCAGATATGAATGCACATGGAGAGAGAGAGAGAGAGAGAGAGAGAGAGAGAGAGAGAGAGAGAGAGAGAGAGAGAGAGAGAGAGAGAGAGAGAGAGAGAGAGAGAGAGAGACGGAAAAACAGCCACTCGTCTACATGTGTGGAGACACAGAAGGCAAATGGAAAGCAGAGCAACGCTTCAGGGAACTGAATTGTTGAAAGCTGCTGTTGAATGACACTCATATCTGAAAGAGCTACAACAATTACTATCTATTCCAGGATGTTATAAAATGCTAAAAAAAAAACTATAATAATAAAAAAATATAAATAAATAAATAAATAAATAAATCTCATCTAATTTGTACAAACCCGATTCCACTGTACAAATTGTGAATAAAAACTTATATTTTATTCACAATAGAACATCGATAATATATCAAATGTTGAAAGTGAGACATTTTGAAATGTCATGCCAAATATTGGCTCATTTTGGATTTCATGAGAGCTACACATTCCAAAAAAGTTGGGACAGGTAGCAATAAGAGGTCGGAAAAGTTAAATGTACATATGAGGAACAGCTGGAGGACCAATTTGCAACTTATTAGGTCAATTGGCAACATGATTGGGTATAAAAAGAGCCTCTCAGAGTGGCAGTGTCTCTCAGAAGTCAAGATGGGCAGAGGATCACCAATTCCCCCAATGCTGCGGACAAAAATACTGGAGCAATATCAGAAAGGAGTTTCTCAGAGAAAAACTGCAAAGAGTTTGAAGTTATCATCATCTACAGTGCATAATATCATCCAAAGATTCAGAGAATCTGGAACAATCTCTGTGCGTAAGGGTCAAGGCCGGAACACCATACTGGATGCCCGTGATCTTCGGCCCTTAGACGGCACTGCATCACATACAGGAATGCTACTGTAATGGAAATCACAACATGGGCTCAGGAATACTTCCAGAAAACATTGTCGGTGAACACAATCCACCGTGCCATTCGCCGTTGCCGGCTAAAACTCTATAGGTCAAAAAAGAAGCCATATCTAAACATGATCCAGAAGCGCAGGTGTTTTCTCTGGGCCAAGGCTCATTTAAAATGGACTGTGGCAAAGTGGAAAACTGTTCTGTGGTCAGACCAATCAAAATTTGAAGTTCTTTTTGGAAAACTGGGACGCCATGTCATCCGGACTAAAGAGGAGAAGGACAACCCAAGTTGTTCTCAGCGCTCAGTTCAGAAGCCTGCATCTCTGATGGGATGGGGTTGCATGAGTGCGTGTGGCATGGGCGGCTTACACACCTGGAAAGGCACCATCAATAAAGGTATATCCAAGTTCTAGAACAACATATGCTCCCATCCAGACGTCGTCTCTTTCAGGGAAGACCTTGCATTTTCCAACATGACAATGCCAGACCACATACTGCATCAATTACAACATCATGGCTGCGTAGAAGAAGGATCCGGGGACTGAAATGGCCAGCCTGCAGTCCAGATCTTTCACCCATAGAAAACATCTGGCACATCATAAAGAGGAAGAAGCCACAAAGAAGACCTAAGACAGTTAAGCAACTAGAAGCCTGTATTAGACAAGAATGGGACAACATTTTTTATATTATGATTTCTTTTGTTTGTTTTTTTTTGTGTTAAGAATGAGGTTGTTGTCCTTGCACCAAGTAGTTAGTATCTGGACCTCTTCTCTGTATGCGGTTTCATTGTTGCCGGTTTACGAGTCCCACTATGGTTGTGTCGTCTGCAAATTTAATGAGGGTACTTTAATTGTGGGAGGAGGTGCATTCGTGGGTGAACAGAAAGTAGAGTACTGGACTAAGAACACAGCCTTGGAGGACCCCAGTGCTGACAGTGATGTTTTGAGAGCAGTGGTGGTCAAACCTGACGTGCTGGGGTCTATTAGTGAGAAACTTTTTAATCCGGTGGCAGAGAGGGGCTCCCAGACCCAGTGTTTGCAGTTTGTTGACCAGTTTTATTGGATTGATGGTATTGAACGCAGAACTGTAATCCATAAACAGCATCCTGACATAGCTGTTGGGATTTTCCAAGTGTGTAAGAGCTGCGTGCAGTTCAATTGAAATGGAGTCGTCTGTGGATCTGCTGATCCTGGTAAACTGATGTTTGTCGAGGTCAGGAGGGGTACATGACTTAATGTGTGACAAAACCAGTCTCTTAAAGCATTTAATAATCACTGGGGTGAGAGCAATTGGCCAGTAGTCATTAATGCTAGTAATAGCAGAGGTTTTGGGTATAGGGATTATAGTGGCAGTTTTCAGACAGGTGGGGACAGTGGCTTGCTGTAACAACAGGTTGAAGATGTGTGTGAATACTACAGTGAGCTGATCAGCACATGCCTTCGGTACTCGTCCTGAAATGCCATCTGGTCCCGTTGCTTTACTGCAGTTGATGTTGAATAGTACTCTCTTTACCTGATAGTTCTGGAGAGTGAATGGCTAATCGCTCTCTGGAAAGCTGGTGTCTGCATCTGGGTGTGACCTCCTGCTGGAGCGTTCCTCAAAGTGGGCAAAGAATGTGTTTAGCTTATCAGGAAGGGAGGGGTCAATGGAGGTGGGATGACGGTTGCTCTGCTTGTAGTCAGTAATGTTCCTTACACCTTGCCACATGGCGTGGGGGTTATTTTCATTGAAGTTGTCCTCAATTTGTTGTTTGTACTCCCACTTGGCTTGTGTGATGCCTCTGTGTAGGTTGGCTCAAGCCCTCCCGTACTCCTCCCGGTCTCGTGATCTCAGTGCTATGTCACAAGTTCTGAGCAGCTTCCGCACACTGTTGTTAAACCAAGGTTTTTGATTACAGGATACACCTTGATTTGTTTTTCCAAGGTTACAATGTCTGTGCAAAAATGTATGTAAGACAGGACTTTGGTGGTGTAGAGCTTAAGGTCTGACTGTTCAAAGAGCTCCCACTTCAGTCCTTCCTCAGTCCAGATCTGTACGGTCTTGATTTGTGGTTTTGTTCTGTTGATGAGAGGCTTGTAGGCTGGGGTCAGGGAACATGGACAGGTGGTCCGACTGTCCAAGATGAGGTGAGCGGTAAGTTTATAAGCCCCAGGAACACTTGGTCCAGTGTTTTATTTTTTTTTTCTTGTTTTAATGTCCGCATTTTTATAAAATTTGGGCAAAACAGCCTTTAGACATGAGTGATTAAAATCACCTGGCACAATAAAAAAGCTCTCTGGGTGTTTGTTTTGCTGCTTGCAGATAGCGTCATATAGCTTTGTCATAGCTAGCTTAACATTAGCTCGGAGGTGAATGTAAACAGCAGTGATAAAAACAGTTGAGAATTCCCTGGCAGGTAAAACGGTATTTAAGAGTTAAAAATTCCAAGTCCGGGCAACAATGTTTCTCAAAAACAGCCGTGTCAGTGCACTTACTGTTAACTGTTATCAATGTAAACACACACACACCTCCTCGTCCTCTCGCCTTACAGGAGTGGCCCGCTAGCTCGGCGGCTAGGTCGGGGATGTTTTCATGCAGCCAAGTCTTTGTAAAAACTGTGATACGGCTATCTAGGTGGTTGTTGGTAAACAGCAATCTCACATCGTCCATCTTGTTAATGAGGGAGCGGGTGTTAGAGGAAGATGCTGGGAAAAGCAGGTTTGTGCGGGGCAAATCGTAGCGTCGCTCGAATACCGGCTCTCTTACCCAGTTTCTGCTTCCTTTCGCATCTTCGCCTGCATCTCCTCTCAGTGGGTCTGTTGTTGATCTTCGTGTGTGCTGCTGAGCGTATAATCTCTAATGGAATGGAGCCAGAATCACTGGGTGCACGTCCCAAACAACAGTCCCTTAGATGTAAGATTCCCATTCGCGTATAAGTTTTAATGCTATTATTACTAAAGCTGCTAAAGGGAGAGCTCTGGGTCGCTGCGTCTGACCACGCCACCATCTTGACTTCGCATCGCAGACTTGACTTCTTGTAGCTGAAACTGGAAGAGTTTGGTTTGTGGTTCATCGACATGTCAAGTAAGCGCTATTTTCAGGGCCATTTGACTGGGCCATCTGACCAATCAGAGCAGAGTAGACCAATCACAACAGACTGGGCTGTCTGACCAATCAGAGCAGAGTAGACCAATCACAATAGAATGGGCCGTCTGGCCAATCAATGCAGAATAGATCAAATCACAACAGACTGGGCCGTCTGACCAATCAAAGCACAGCAGACCAATCACAACAGACTGGTCCATCTGACCAATCAATGTAGAGTAGACCAATCACAACAGAATGGGCTGTCTGACCAATCAGAGCAGAGTAGACCAATCACAATAGACTGGGCTGTCTGATCAATCAGAGCAGAGTAGACCAATCACAATAGACTGGGCCGTCTGACCAATCAATGCAGAGTAGACCAATCACAACAGACTGGGCTGTCTGACCAATCAGAGCAGAGTAGACCAATCACAATAGACTGGGCCGTCTGACCAATCAATGCAGAGTAGACCAATCACAACAGACTGGTCCATCTGACCAATCAGAGCAGAGTAGACCAATCACAACAGAATGGGCCATCTGACCAATGAATGCAGAGTAGACCAAGCACAACAGACTGGGCCTAGAGTAGACCAATCACAACAGACTGGGCTGTCTGGCCAATCAGAGCAGAGTAGACCAAATCACAACAGACTGGGCCATCTGACCAATCAATGCAGAGTAGACCAAGCACAACAGACTGGGCTGTCTGGCCAATCAGAGCAGAGTAGACCAAATCACAACAGACTGGGCCATCTGACCAATCAATGCAGAGCAGACTAATCACAACAGACTGGGCCCAGAGTAGACCAATCACAACAGACTGGGCCCAGAGTAGACAAATCACAACAGACTGGGACTTTAAAAATGAGGTGATGTGCAATGTAGATTATGAGAAAATGTAAGCGTTTTTTGACATTTGATGCATGTAAACTTATTGTAGGAGACCTCCCAAACAAAATTAGGACTTTAAAAAGGCCTAACAGGTGCAAAAAAAATTAAATAAATAAATAAATGGGGAAAACTCTGAGAAAACTCTGGCCCCATTAACAGTAACTTCACTAACAGATTCAGTACAGATTATTTTTTTTTTTTTTTGGCAAAGGAGGAATTATGCCTCATTAAAAGAAAGGCTATTAGTTTATTTCCCCGTTCTCTGAAGTCAAACTGGAGGCGACAATAAATAACCTAAAATACTCTATTGATCTCGGTCCAAATCATTATTTTAGCCCAGAATTCACCTCTGACGCTGTAATCATGCTCTAAACTCACTGAGACCACAGCAAGGTTTGGGGACAGTACAGAAATTAATATTTTTATTCAGCAAAGATACTTTAAATACATAAAAAAGGGACAGTAAAACCATTTATACAGTTACAAAAGATTTCTATTTCAAATAAATGCTGTTCTTTTGCACTATTTATGAAACTGAAAAAAGTTTCCACAAAATATTAAGCAGCAACATGCATTATATTAAAATTATATATAATTAATTATATATTAAAAACATTTTAATTGTAGTAAATTGCAATAATGTAATAATATAATAATATATCTATAATACAATGTAATAGAGTTTATTTTACTGTATTTTTATAAGAAACTTTTTGAAAGAGACTTCTTTCAAAAACATAAAAAAATCTATATTAGCAACCCAAACTTTTGAACAGTGGTGTAAATCAATAAAATAGCTCAATATGGCTCAATAAAAGACAAGGATCAATAAATTGATCAAATAATACAGTTAGAAAACAGTTATGTGGTCATTATGGCAAACAAACATAAAAACAACAAAAATGTAAACCCCATGCTCAAAATAATTAATTGGTTTGAGTAGGACAAACTTAAATTAAAACAATTGTTCAAGCAAATTCACTTTTATGAGTATTTACAACTTTGTTTTTCTTAAGAGTTCTCAAAATGGACACATTTTAAGTAATCTGAATTGTTTCACTGTTTTGAGTTTTATGAACTTGTTTCTTTTCATTTAGAGGAACTTAAATTTAACTGAAACTGGGCTGGGATTTCTATTTCCCAGCATGCTTTGCCATGGCACTCGAAAGGGAGAGTAAATGCTCAAATTAAATGTTATATAAATGTTTTTTTGTGCAAGAATATTAATGTTTTGTGATGTTAATTTAGAAGAATTAGTAGGAGACAAGACAAGTTCGGCAGTTCAGTTAGTTTGAGTTGTGTTAAATGTCCTATATTGCCTTGCATTTCTCATTCAGCAATTGCTATGCTAATCAAAGTACTGTGTAATCAATTAGCATGTTAGCATTTACTGAATTAGTTAAGTTTCAACCACTAAAAATATTAAAGTTGAGAACTTGATATTACAAGAAATATTTGTACAAGCCAACTCATACAATTAACTTAAAATGATCATGTAAAGAGCTATTAACATATATGTGTCAGGGTTCTGTCACTTCGGTCAAGTTTATTCTTGGTTTTGTGACAGCCCTGACACTCCTGTATTTGTCTCATCTTTGTGTGAGCACATGGCTTGTAATTTGTCTTTGCTGGCCATGTGCTTGTGTTTGTCATGTTTGGTGTGAGCACATGGCTTGTAATTTGTCTTTGCTGGCCATGTGCTTGTGTTTGTCATGTTTGGTGTGAGCACATGGCTTGTCACGCGTTTCCTGGACGTTTGCTTCCTTATTTATTCTCCTTGGCCCCATTTACACTGCATGGTTCAAGTGACTCAATTCCGATTTTTCCCTCTCATGTGGCACAGATCGGATATGACGTGAACGTGCAAGCAGGAAAAAAAAACGCATGCATTCCGATATCCTCAGATCGGATTCAGGTCTCACTCATATGTAGTAATAAATCTGATATGATTCGGATATGTGCATTTGCGTCTGCCATGTATCGGATATTCCCCAGTAAATGTGAGTCGTACGTCATTGAAAAAGGGACGGAGGCGAATGACGTCAACTCAGGTGGACACAAAGTGCAATCACTTGCAACAATGGATCTCCTCTTTTTTCTCCACCTTACGAGAGCAATGTTTTGCTGACCTTTAAGCAAAACATTGAATAATCATCTCGTCTGCATCCATTGCGTATCGCATCGTTTTACTTCCTTTTCCAGCTCAGAACATCTTTGGCTGTTTCACCAGTGTATAGTGTAAATGCAAATATCGGATACGGGTCGCCAGGGGTGTAGCACCAAATGTTGGGCCCCGGTCACAGAACCAAGTAGTGGGCCCCTAACAACTATGTAATTTTGTCATTTTAATATTATAGATTATCAATACATATTTGTGGACCCACACCCCCACACCCCCAGGGTCACTTTTAAAAGATGATGTAAGCGGGTCGTCAAAAAAAAAAAAAAAAAAATTCAGATATAGGTCACCAAATCGGAATTGTGCATCAAGACCTGCAGTGTAAATGCGGCCCTTGTGTTTGCAGTCCTATGCTGGATCGTCGTCGTTTGTTACCCGTCGTATGTGCTTCGTGTTTCCCTGCTCCATGTGTCAAGTCAAGTTCAAGTCAAGTCTTGTGCTCCCCCTCAGGGTTGTTTCTGCTTGTTTTTGTTTTATTTTATTATCAATAAAAGCCCATTTCTCCTGCGACTGAGTCCTCAGTTTGTGTGCTCAGTAAATGCACATTTCTGACCAAAGTTTTCCAGTTGTGATGTAATTTCTAGTGAGAAATTAGTATAGTAGTAATTAAGTATTCCTTAGTTTTCCCCAAAGCTCTCTCTATTTTGCTGTGTAGATCATTAAACCATTACACTGCTACAAGAGGACTGAAATCAGTTTTGTGAGGTCCCTTTGTGTGTAAACGCTGCCTGCAAAGTCATTGCCTAATAGGGCAGCAAGGCAATAAGTCAGCTGCCTAAGCTTTTGGACACAGCCATAGTGAGTTGATTGTGCCATTTCATTAACTGGCCACACGATGTCACTGTTGCCAAAGTTCTGCTATTGGCTGACTCAGAAGATGCCTGACAGAAATACAGAGTGAGAATGCCAGACACAACTCCTTTCAAAACTACCTAAACCACTATAACAGTCTCCTGACAGCACTGAATCGCATTCTGAGATGAAAAGATACATACAGGACAAACAGTTGCCGATTCATCAAGTACATAAACTTGCATCCTTGTCAGTCCAACTTAAAGGGATAGTTCACCCCAAAATTTTAATTGTGTCATCATTTACTCACCCTCAGGTTGTTACAAACCTGTATGAGTTTCTTTCTTCTGTTGAGCAGAAGTAGCCATTGACTTCCATTATATTTTTTCTCCTACTATGGAAGTCAATGGCTACCATCAACTGTCTGGTTACCAACATTCTTCAAAATATCTTCCGTGTTCATCAGAAGAAAGAAACTCATACAGGTTTGTAACAACCTGAGGGTGAGTAAATGATGATACCATGATATGATATCACTATCCCTTTTAAAGGCACACTATATACACTTTTTTCATGCTGAACTTTTATTATGCCACAGTTGCCGCTTCCACATCTTCCGGTCATGCTGTTGATCATATTAGA
Organism: Paracanthobrama guichenoti; assembly: GCA_018749465.1. NCBI lineage: Eukaryota > Metazoa > Chordata > Actinopteri > Cypriniformes > Gobionidae > Paracanthobrama > Paracanthobrama guichenoti. The sequence continues at coordinate 2,228,757 of CM031946.1, forward strand.
TACATTTGAGTGTGTTGAAAATTATGTTTACTCTGTGCATTCGCTCCACGGCTGCTATGAGATACTTGTTGCACAGTGCAGTAAACTAGATCGATATTAGAATATCAAATTAATAAATGCTGGATGTGTTGCTAAATGGAATGCAATTGATTTTAAAACATTATATGATTCCGTATTACTGTACAATAATTAGTTTTCTGTCTATAAATGTCTCCAAACAGTTGTTCCCTTGTCTAATAAATTGCATAATATGTTAAAGTGTCTTTGTTGTTTCCATGGTTTCTACAAAATAAGGGATAATGCAAGTACACAAGTCAGCAAAATATACACTCACCTAAAGGATTATTAGGAACACCATACTAATACTGTGTTTGACCCCCTTTCGCCTTCAGAACTGCCTTAATTCTACGTGGCATTGATTCAACAAGGTGCTGAAAGCATTCTTTAGAAATGTTGGCACATATTGATAGGATAGCATCTTGCAGTTGATGGAGATTTGTGGGATGCACATCCAGGGCACGAAGCTCCCGTTCCACCACATCCCAAAGATGCTCTATTGGGTTGAGATCTGGTGACTGTGGGGGCTATTTTAGTACAGTGAACTCATTGTCATGTTCAAGAAACCAATTTGAAATGATTGGAGCTTTGTGACATGGTGCATTATCCTGCTGGAAGTAGCCATCAGAGAATGGGTACATGGTGGTCATAAAGGGATGGACATGGTCAGAAACAATGCTCAGGTAGGCCGTGGCATTTAAACGATGCCCAATTGGCACTAAGGGGCCTACAGTGTGCCAAGAAAACATCCCCCACACCATTACACCACCACCACCAGCCTGCACAGTGGTAACAAGGCATGATGGATCCATGTTCTCATTCTGTTTACGCCAAATTCTGACTCTACCATCTGAATGTCTCAACAGAAATCGAGACTCATCAGACCAGGCAACATTTTGCAAGTCTTCAACTGTCCAATTTTGGTGAGCTCGTGCAAATTGTAGCCTCTTTTTCCTATTTGTAGTGGAGATGAGTGGTACCCGGTGGGGTCTTCTGCTGTTGTAGCCCATCCGCCTCAAGGTTGTGCGTGTTGTGGCTTCACAAATGCTTTGCTGCATACCTCGGTTGTAACGAGTGGTTATTTCAGTCAAAGTTGCTCTTCTATCAGCTTGAATCAGTCGGCCCATTCTCCTCTGACCTCTAGCATCAACAAGGCATTTTCGCCCACAGGACTGCCGCATACTGGATGTTTTTCCCTTTTCACACCATTCTTTGTAAACCCTAGAAATGGTTGTGCGTGAAAATCCCAGTAACTGAGCAGATTGTGAAATACTCAGACCGGCCGTCTGGCACCAACAACCATGCCACGCTCAAAATTGCTTAAATCACCTTTCTTTCCCATTCTAACATTCAGTTTGGAGTTCAGGAGATTGTCTTGACCAGGACCACACCCCCAAATGCATTGAAGCAACTGCCATGTGATTGGTTGATTAGATAATTGCATTAATGAGAAATTAAACAAGTGTTCCTAATAATCCTTTAGGTGAGTGTATAACATTGTTCTAGTGGTTTGGATATTTTAATCCAAAAATCTTACATATTGTGCCTTTATTAGCAACTTGCAACCTTTTAAAGTATGGTTGCATTTCTGTCAACAAAACATGAATGTCTCTTATTTGACTCATAAATCAAAAAACACTATGCTAAAAGCCCACTGGAAACTCCCAAGGGAACCCTTGACTCAAAAGCGAATTCTCTTCCATGTTAAGGATTATAAACTGAACAGCTCTATTATGCAACAGAATCGGACTGAGAAATTTCAGTTGAACTTGAATAAACATCAATCAGATCCCTCCTCAAGATAAACTACTAAACTGAATGTGATGAATGCGTCTTCCGCCACATTAACAGTTTTTGCACTCAGCAACATCTGTGTCTCCTTTCATCAATGTTCTTTTCAGTCTCTCCCGTTTCTATAGCAACAAATGTTCAATGCCTTCAATTTGTAACAGATTTCCCTCTCTCACTCTCTCTCTTGGTAAGCTTGCTTGTCCGGTGCAGTTTAAAATGACTAATCTAGAGCCCTTGATTCATCATCACCATAATTGGGAGTCCTAGCAAAAACATTTGCGAATCATCATCATCATCATCATCATCATCATCATCATCATCTCTGGAAAAAATGACCAGGCATCTTTCCCAGAGCAGCTGTTTAATTTGTGCATTTACTGTTATTCAATCCACAACATGTTGCTAAAGTACTAGGTGGCATATGTCATGTTAGTGCTGTTTGATGGTTCACTCACGTCCCTCAGCAAGGCCGTTTCCTTCTCCCTCTGCTCCAGGAGGCTTTCCAGGTGATGGATATGCATCTCTGCATCGGCCAGCCTCCGTGTGCGCTCATGGTCCTCCTCACAGGCCTTAGCAGACAGCCCTTTGCTCTGCAGCATCTCCAGGAGCTTCTTGATGGACTCGTCTCGGGCGCAGAGCGTCTGTTTCTGTGTATCGATGCGCAGCTCCATCTCCTCCAGAGTCTTCCTCAGGAGGAAGAGTTCCTTGGCCTGCCGCTCATGCTCGCCGTGCAGCCGCTGGAAGTTCTCCTCTGTCAGCTCTGCGGTCAGGGGCTCGCCGGGGCGAACGCTGGAGTCCTGCTGGAACAGCTGATTCAGATCTCTCTGAATACGCATCTCGTCCTGGAGAGCCTGGATGGTCATCTGGAAATGCTGCAGATTAAACAAATGAAGAAGAGAAAGTCTGTGTAAATAATGCTCTCTTTCAACATACCAGCAGCACTGCAATTTTGGCTATATTTGCTATGATATATGTGATATAAATCTAAAAAAATTACATATTAATACAATATATTAGGTCTGTCAATTTAATTAAAAAAATTTTACAGTGTAATTATACAAATAAGTACAGATTAATAGTAATTAACATGTACGCATTTACTATAAAATTAGGGTTAGGTTTAGGGTTAGTTGTTTGTAATTATGCATAATTTACTGTTATGACTACAGTAAGTACATACAGGGATGTGTAACAGAGAAACTGTAAAATAAAGTGTTACCAAAACTTAAAACAAATACATAAATGAAAACAAATATAAATAAAAACAGATAAACAAATATAAATAAAACATAATAAATAGAAACAAAAATAAACTAATTAAAATAAAACACCTAAAAATAAATAAATAAAAACAAATAATAAATAAACAAAAACAAAAAATATTTAAAAGTAAAAATTAATAAAAACCTAAATTTGAAATGCCATTTTAAATAAATATGGCATTTAAATATGTTTATATATAAATAAACACTTCTACAAGCAACTCGCCTTGCCTTTGTTTAAACAACCATGGCATGTCTAGCTATGATACTCTCATCTATTTCACAAAATGAATAAATGATCATATTAATAATTTCCTTCAACCTTGTATGACTCCTCCAGAGATTTCTCAAAACACTACATCAGCTGTAAGGTTCTACTCGGGACACTTAATCTCTGGGGGTGGGAGTGAGTTTGTAGAGCTCTAAAGACAGACGGCTATTACTTCCACCTGGAGCAGCCCTCTAGAGACCCGGGTAAATACAGGCCACACTCTCTCCAACCACACTGAACAACAAGTCCCAAAGGAGATAGTCCTGTCTATCTCACAGAGGACCAAATAAGCAGTTTACAAGAGCTATGCTGGAACAAGGAGAAGGTAATAGAAGCCGTTTGGGAAGGCCAGAGGGCATGAATTTAAGAATAGTCATGAATATGGCCGGACCGCAGGCAACACCACTGTTACTGGAGCCCTTTTCCCCAAACACTGTAGAAAAACGTTACAGCCTAAAATACGCAATATGGTGTGACAGAGGGTGGTTTGATTTAGGCAGGTATGAATATGCCGACAGTGATGATAATACTATTCATATTTTGCTCATGTTTTTGTCTGGATACAGCAACAGGTGCCTCTCCATGATGTGAGACAGAAGGTGTGCTGTCAATTTCCTTTTAACCATGATAAACCAATTTACATGCAAGGAAAGGACACTGTGTTTTTTGGCTTGAAACTATACTGTAACTCAGGAAAACACCTGCTTCTGTCACGACAAAACTGCCACATTTCAGACACACAACGCATGCATTCACACACACACACACACACACACACACACACACACACACACACACACACACACACACACACACAAATGAAAAAGTGAATCATGGTCATCAGTAAGAAGCTTTGAATTATAAACACATATACAGAAAGAGACACTGATGGCTGTATTACTCTGTAAATATTGACTCCATATTCGCAACAGTTTCTAATGGCACCACAGAGACAGGACTCTGCATTATTCATTAGTCTCCTCTGGCTGCTGCTATCTCTGTTGCGTGTGCGCGTTTGGAAAAGAAAGAGTGAGAGAAAGAGACAGAAGGGACCGATGTAGAGACAAAGAACAAAGATATAAAGTACTAATGTATTTTTGTAATTGTCACATTTTTAATTTTAACATTTAAATTTAAAATGAATAAATATTTATAAATAAATGATATTTGTAATTAAATTAGCAAAAAAATAAGTTTAAAACTAAAAATATATCATATTTATAATATAAAATTAAATAATATTTGTAAATTAAATATGTACAAATAAAATGTAAAACAATAAATGTAAAATAAAAATAAATACATACAAGGTACAAATAAAAAAATACATAAAGTAAAAATCTAAATAAATAAATAAAAATAAATAAATAAATGGTAAAAAAATAAAGGTAGAAATAAATAAATAATAAATACAAATTTAAACAATAGAAATCAATGTAAATTTAATTCGTAGTAAATTTTCCATGTCCCCTGCCATGTTTACAACTACAGGCTTTAAACAGAATTTTTTTTTTTTTATTGTATTTGCTGAAAGTTAAATTAAAATAGAATAGAATGAAATAGCCAATGACCCTGTTAATGCTATTAACAGATATTAGTAATTGGGTGTAATCTGTATTCGTTGATAATGTATTTAATATTGTGCCCAAGTATTATTAGGCGGCTGACAATAGTCAAGATAATGCACTTTATTTCTCTTTTTGTACTGTATATCATCATTGTCATTCTGGTCATAATGGTTGTTTTCATATTCATCGGATTAAATATTTAAGCATTTGCATTCAGCTTTTTTGTATACATTTGTCCCTCAAATATTCTGTTTTGTCATTTTTAATTATTATATTTTTTCCTGTTGTTGTTGTTGTTCTGTTTGTTCTGTGAAAATCAAAAACACTCAAATAAATGTGTAAAAATTCATATAATAAGCAGACTTTTCAAAGCTCTTTCAGAATGATACCAGGTTCTGCAGTGCTTGTGAAATCACTTCTAAAGAGCAAGACATGCCACACAAAAATCAATATGAAGTATCAGCCAGCCTTTAACTCAAAACGAAGTGGTATAAAACCTATGACAGGACAAAGCTGAGCTCTAACACATCTTAAATCTTCGGTTTGATCATTTACTTTCTTGACTTTAACATTTCGCTAAAGAAAACCTAAAGAAGAGGTAGATCTTCAGTGATAGACATGAGAACAGATTGCAAACAAGCCTCTATCATGTAGTCAAGAACCTATGCAATCTTACAAGAACCGCTATAATGAAGTTATCATCATGCCTGATGATTTGTACATATCTGATATGGCAAAATCATATTAAAATGGCAATTAACTGAAACCTAGGACTAGCAGAGAGAGTCTGAACACCTCCTACAGGTCTATAAAATGGAGTAGACGACGATCAGACACAAACATCAGATCAATAGCAATATCAACAAACCATTTATCGGAGTATGCAGCGGTTTGGATTTCTCTCACGCACACATTGAATGCATCTTGCGCAATTGACGTCATTTCTTTCCACTCCATATCACACCACATCACACATCCTCTCTGGTGGAAAGGTTTTCCCTATGTCTTGTTCTGTCTCTAATCTTCACTCCTACACTTCAAGCAAATCTCTACACCCTAAAGCACTGGGATTGACATTTCCTGCAGATCTTAAACTCAAAGATGTAAAGAGGCCCCCTGCTTTACCACATCCACCCCACGGCTGGAGATGGATCCCTTACGGTTCAGAGTGATGAAACTTTATTTCAGAGAGGCTCCTTATCGATGTTGATTTTCAGAGTGAAACAATCACCAGACTACTACAGAATCAGGCATTAAAAATTAAAAAAACTTATTGACTGAAAAACATTTCAGCATTTTTGTCTACTTTTCTTACACACACACACACACCTTTTTTTTTACTTTATTTTCAGGCTTTTGCCACTTTTATTAACTCTTACCTTGCCAGTGTTTTTGTTTTTTTAAGCTCCCAGTCAGTGCCAGCACTTTTGATCATTTTCACAAAACTTGTACGGAATATTTTATTGTATGAATATCCAAACATGCAATATATCAAAAGTTAACAGTAAAAAATGACTATTAATAAATTATTTAGGATTAGATGAAATGCACAATGCAGCAGACCTGATTCAAACCTGCAACTTCCACACAAGCACCAAGGCTTCATACATCTGTAGCATGTGCACTAAGCCACAGCTGTAACTTAGCTGAACTACCCTTGTTAGCACAGCAACACATTAAGGGTGTGTTCATACAAAAAAACATTTAGTCCTGGTTCGCTTAGCGTTCAGATTGGCATTTTTAACACTGAACCTAAGATAACGAACCTAAAGGCAAAGGGATACGTTCACAACCTGATTGGTCGGCTTTATGACATATTGCCTAATTTGAGACCGAACTTACCAAACATCTAAAACAATGCTGTGTGCTGGGCTAAAGCACTCGTTGTATGCACGTAGCCTGCATATGATGGTATTTTGACCAGCTGATGCTGAGAACTCGTGAAGAACTTAGGAAATGTGTAAATGAGTCAAAACAGCGACAGGAATCCCTCTGTCACACACACAAATGAAGATCTGCTGCAAGGAGACGTGGTTCTGATGCCTGTACAGAACTATAATGGGCAACAATCGCGACTATGAAGAGGGAAAACCAGGTATGCAACGTGAGCATTCTGTCATTTTTAGGGTGTCATTTTCCTGTTTTTGGATCGTTTGTGTGTTTTTGGTCCATTTTGCGATCATATATCATTCGAACCGCACACTGTAAACCCGAATAAGTTGGCAAAACAGTGCCTCATTCAATCAGTTGCCTCATTTTTTCAAGTTAAGACATTTAAGTTTAAAGCAAGCAGAACTTTAAAATCACTGACATTTTGTAATCTTACATTTTAATCCTTCTGAACTTGAAATATTGGAGTAAGCTAATTCATACATTTAACTTCTCAATCTGAAATTTTTAATAGTGGAAACTCTATATTCAGTTCAATAAATGCCACCTTGCCAATTGGTTACACAACAGTTAATTTTGGCATTTACTGTGCCTTTTGAGTGTCATGGCAAAGCATGCTGGGAAATAGAAATCCCAGCCCAGTTTCGGATAATTTTAAATTGGTGTGAGACCCATGTTTTCAGTGGTCTCGGTCCACTTGTTTAGTGCGCACCAAGGTTCAGATGGCAGCGTTCACACTTATTCAAAATGAACCGCACTAACAGAGCAATCGCACCAGGGTCCGTTTTAATTGAACCAAACGTGCCAAGTGTCAACACCCTAAATTAAACAAAACTTTAAAAAAAGATTTGTCTATTGCAATAGTGTAGCGATATATGAAGCATAAGTCACTTTCAAACCAAGCAGCTGTCAGTTGCTCAATACAGCAAATTCGCATAACCAACTAGCCTGACGTCGTCATACTCAATTCTAGTCAGAATATGAGTCTGACACTGCTCCATTGGGCTGTGATTATTGGGGCACGTTTCAACCGAACCAGGAAAGAAAATGCCTCTGCACTCAATTGGATAGACCTACAACCAATCAGAGCAACGGAGTAAGTGACGTATATGGAGAACGACACATAGTAGTGGGAAGTTCGGATCATTTTATGGACTCTTTGAAAAATGGGCTCTCAGCAAAATGAACAAATCTTTTTTCCAAGTCATTTTGTTCATTTCATCAGTATACAATTAAAATGTCACATGTTAAATTCCCCAACACATCTAGTACTTATGCAAACGTTGATCACATTTGGAATAAAAAATAAACTATAGGCCAATGCAGCCAAGGGCAAACTTTAAGAAAGAAATGATTCATTAATTGCTTAGCTGGGTCTTCAGGCTATGCGGTCTGTTAGTTCACCTCACCTCCGAATCTGAGTCGTTCTTTCTTTTGTCACTTCACATTTAATCACGTCTGTTCCCTAGAAAGATTAGTTCACCTCTCCTGTCTTCGGGTTCGAGTCGTTAGTTCCGTCATCAGTGTCTGAGCCGGGCCGTGACAGTCCCATATGCAATGCATGCAGTCCCGAAAACAGAATTGATTAGTTCACCTCTCGGGTCATTCGTTCACCAACTCACAGCCCCATAGGCTGAATGCAGAAGATCCTGTACAGAACCGATGACATGTAGCGCATGCACGGTCTGAGACAATTCGTTGTTCCCGAGACATATTATAGATTAGTTAAAAAAGAACAAAACGTTCATGAACGACACATCACTAAAGTTGTCAACAGAACTTAACTGCACGCACGCTGGAAGAAGTAGAAGATGAGTGTAAACGATCTTTGCCGGTGTTATAAAAAGAATTTCAGGATAAACAAAATACTTACCAACATGATTATCATTTTTGAAAGAAATAGTAAAGGTGAATGCATATACGAACAAGGTCTCAGTTTAGGATTAGAACTAATAATTCAACCCAAATGCTCTTTGGTGATGTGAATGATAACGTTACTGTTGATCATCTGTCCAACATCGTATAAAGCCCACCCTGAAAATTTGATTGGTCCGAACAGCCCCTATTCGGGCATAGTTGCTCCACAACGGATCAAGTCCAGACCGAACTGCCCGACCTCAAATGTTGTGGGCATGGCTAAGTTCGGCTGGAATCCAGGCTAATAATCAACTGAACCTGATGTGAAATCTGCGTGGGAAAATCTTTTGCCCTCACACAAAAATCCAGATCACATGGATTCCAAATGTAAACAACGGTAAATGTGATCACACCATAAAACACTGCTAAGTCAAAATGGGCTCAGGTGACAATGTATGTAGCCACCTAGCAACCACCCAAATTCAGAACAAATTAACATTGGCTAACTGCAAGTGGGGTGAATTTTATACCCAAGGCCTTAACACTTATTACATGTCAGTATAAACTTTTATCGCTGATGCCAGCATTTGCACTTCATTTTCAAGACTCAGGGGTCCAACACAAGACTGACCACACAGAACACACACACACACACAAGTCCTGACAGTATGACAGACAGCTGTGCTCAAGAACTACTGTTACAAGTACATCACCTGAGAGTGGAGCTTCAGAGTTGATAACTCACACAAAGCTATTGGTCAGCCTCAGGCCAAAGAACAGACCACAGTGGAGAAAAGTATGCTGTGCAGGACAAGACCGCCAAAGGGGATTGATTCTACAGCTAAAATTTTAAACCATTCCTACCAAATTGTATGATAGAGATAAGCACTCCTGCTGTGATACAAATGGCTGGACATGAACACCTAAACCATCATACACTCTCAGGAAAAAAGAAAAAGGTACAAAAGCTGTGACTGGGGTGGCACCCTATCAAAAGATATACCTTTGTACCTTATTTACCCCTAAAGGGTGCATATTAGTACCATTTGAAAGGGTAATGCCCCAGTGACTGCTTTTGTACCTTTTTTCTGAAAGTGTACCCATTAGCATTCCCATTCATCTGAGTGGAAGCTGCAGCAGGAGCTAACAGGATCTTTCTTCATCCCTCCTACTTTCTTCCACGTGTTTGTTTTTTTCCCCCTGACTAGAACGATCAGACTATCCCGGTCCAGCCCCCACAGATGGAATGTTTTCAAGGGAATGCCAAACCTCAGAATGCAGCGGAGAGGGAAAAAATTTGGCAGAGGACTCCGCCGGATATTTCAACTGCGATGGGATACTTAGAAGCAGCCCACAGTCTTCAGAAGACTCAAAATGAACCTAAACTAAGGCTAGACGAGTAGCTATGGTCTTTTTTTTCCTCATAAGATACAGAGAGGCTGTAATCTCAAGCACGTGTAACCTCTGACCTTTAACGACCTTCCAGCATTCCATGAATGTCGGTTGGGCCACAATGAATGACCTGAGCTGCTCGGCCAATCATCACAGACTCATTCGGCACGTCACAAAGCTTTGCGCTGCCTTCAACTAACATGTTCCAGAGAACAAGTATCCCAGACAAAAATGCTAGAGCCACACCTCCCTTTTACACAGCAAATTTCATGGCATACTAGGAGGATCCAGTATGGTTAAGAGGCATGTTTCACCTTACAGAAATATACTGAATAAGTGACATTACACTTTCATGATTATCAAAGAAAGTTTAGATGTGTCTGACACACATGCAAATAAGGAAAAGTGTGGATATGTAGATAATTTAGCGTTATACATTGTGGCAAATTCACTGAAGCACACAAAAAAAAAACTGAGTTGAGGGCACCTTATGCATTTAAAACAAAATGTAACCCTATAAACAACTGCCAAAACGACGGAGAAATGCAGAAGAACATTTAAAAGGTCTAATAATATTTTCAATACATTTAAGAGCGCTGCAGTCTCTAAACAAACGACATGCGTCAGTTTAACACAGAAAGAATAAAGGCATAGTTGCTTTTACCCATTCTTCTTTGAATGGTCAGTCTACATCATTGTCTTCTGTGTATCAGAATAATCCATCGTGTCATAGCGTTCATCATCAGTACGACTGTATCAGTGTCCTTATTTGCACATATATTTCATTTGAAGAAGACGTGATGAAATATGTGTGCATACACGCTGCTGGTTCATGTTTAGAGCACAAGAGAGTATATGAAATATGTCCATAATTGCGCTCACACCAGTCTGTATCTGATTTATGATCCACGTGGTGAGTGTTGTTAAACTCATCACGGTGAAAAGGGTCTCAAATAGTGTCGTGCTGCTGCGCCGCGTTCCTCACATTTAAGCGACATACACCGGTATTGCGGTACAATAAAAATTCATATAATTACAAAAATAAATACCGGTATTCGGTATGAACCGGTATACCGCCTAGCACTAACCACAGGCCTAATTTCATGCATTTAACCAAAACCCCATTAAAAAAAAAAAAAAAAAAAAAAAAACATGGCCAGACTCTCTGTACAGATGAAATGTATGAGACTCTGGTAGGACCAGGCTGCGAACACTCTTTCTGGATGATGTTTACCAACAGCTAGCTATAGATATTCAGGCATTGTTTGAATGTGGTCAAGGCTCAATCTGGTGTATAACATTTATTTTAACAATCCAAATCAAATCAAATCCTGTTATATATTCAGGGGTGCACATAAGTGGTGCGCAGGTGCGCATGCGCGACCAAAATAAAAAATGTGCTGGGTAAATAAGTTCAGACCACCTGTGTACCAATATGGTTGACAGCTATTAATGCACAATCACCGTTTTAGATCGTTTAACTGTAATACTGTATAAGATTTGAAGTGAATGCATAATAAATCTGTCAGATTCAGAGCAAAAAGCTGTGACGTTCACTCACTCGGCAGTGCTAAAACCGGCAATGCATATACTTACTTCCTGGTAACCCGCCAAAATAAAAGTTTGCTGATTTTAGGTTTGAAAATGTTGAAAATTAAATAAATAAAATAAAGAAATGTAAATATTAGCAATGTATTTTTAAGTGTACTATAAAATAATTGTATTTTTATTTTAAAATATAATAGTACGGTCACACTTTATTTATTTATTTATTTATTTATTTATTTATTAAAAACTAACTAACTAACTTGTATTTTACTTTTTATAGTTATTTTTAATGGGTCACGCTATGTGCAGTGTGAGCACCAAACCGAATCTCCAGGTGCTCATGAGAACCAGACGACAAAAAAAAAAAAAAAAAAAAAAACACTTATGTGCACCCCTGCCTATATTGTTTTTCCTCAGTTTAACTCAATATAACAGGTTGCAAACAGCAATTCAGGTTGCCTTTAAAACAAATGCACAAATGACAATAGTTAAAGGTTTGGTGTTTCTCCACCGCTTGGCCTGTGTTCACCGCAAAGCGTGCTGCGCTGTGCTCTTTTCTACCTAGTGAGGTGATTGGACCATGGATCGACATCATGAATAAATCATAGCGAGTGCATTAATTAATTGATTTCCATTCTCTGTGTGTGCCCAGACTAATGAGGAAACCCAACGGCAAACCAGCAGCGCACAGAGGCAGCAGTATCAGGTGACGGAGCAGAACCTGAGGTTCACAGATCGTCTCCAGCACATCTCTACAATGATCAGACACTCACTTACATCTGACTATAGGAGCGCAAAGCTTAATGCAAAGAATCTCTGTCACTCACTTTCTTCAATCTCTTTTCAAAAACTGTGAACAAATAGGACACTGGATGGTTTGGAGAAAAAAGCAGTCAGATTATGTGTACAAAGTACATCAAACTCTTATTTTAAAAGAGCAAACAGGAAAGGAAAATCCTATTTTCCATGAGATGACCCCTTTAAGTCTAGATCTCACTAATTAGCTCAGTTCTTCTTGTCTGTCTGTGTCCCAGCCTCCAACAGGGCCGCTGTTGTGTCCCGATCGACTCATCTCAAAACCTTCCAGTAGCACGGTCAGACCCTGCAGGTGACCATCACAATACAGACCCATTCATTCAGTAACATTGTACCCATTAGAGCTCGTCTCCTGCCTTGAGTCTGAGAATATCAGCACAGACTTTAGGCCAGCTGTAATATTCACACATGTATTGTACAAGGATCTAGCTTATTCTTGCTCCTTCAAATGTTTGGTCATCATCAGATGATGAATTTACATCATGCATCATTACTGCATGTAATAGTTCCTAAAAGCATGTGTGAACACTCTATAAACATTATTAAAATACATATTTCACACCAAAATACTACATTATGCAACTTTAAAATGAATACTGGTGGTTAAAAACTAATTGACATCCAAGGACAGTCTCTATGCCACACTATTGATCTTCAAAAACAGTATTCAAATGTTGATTTTAATGGAGTTTTATTAAAGGAAAACTGCCACAGTTTGATTCAAAGGGCTCATTGAGAAGTAGGCTGGCTCTTGCGGAGGGTCTGCTATTGCTAGGCAACCATGGCAACAGAGACTTGCTGTGTCATGAAGCCCTCGAAGGGAGGCAAAGCCAGACAACTGAATGTGATTATGTAATTAACCAGATGTGAACAGGGGAGAGCATAACTGGATGGCAATAATCAGTCTAAAACAGACATTTTCAATTAGAGTAAATCAGATAAAAGAGGCCGCACGTTAAGAGTTACATTTTATTCTGTTTATGTATTGCAAGTCAAAAATTTTATGAAGCCACAGCCACCAGGGAATACCGTTTCCATGAAAGGGTGTAAATGGTCTGCAACAATGCTTGGGTAGGTGGTACGTGTCAAAGTAACATCCACATGGATGACAGGACCCAAGGTTTCCCAGCAGGACATTGCCCAAAGCATCACACTGCCTCCGCCGGCTTGTCTCCCTTCTCATTTGTGTACCAACGCACCTGGCCATTCCACGTGACATAAAAGAAAATGTGATTCATCAGACCAGGCCACCTTCTTCCATTGCTCCATGGTCCAGTTCTGATGCTCACGTGCCCACTTGTTGGCGCTTTCACCGGTGGACAGGGGTCAGCATGGGCACCCTGACTGGTCTGCGGCTATGCAGCCCCATACGCAACAAACTGTGATGCTCTGTGCATTCTGACACCTTTCTATCAGGACCATCATTAATGACCCATGACTGTCCCTTCCTTAGACAATTTTTGATAGATCCTGACCACTGCATACCGGGAACACCCCACAAGAGCTGCAGTTTTGGAGATGCTCTAACCCAGTCGTCTAGCCATCACAATTTGGCTCTTGTCAAACTCGCTCAAATCCTTGCGCTTGCCCAGTTTTCCTGCTTCCAACACATCAACTTTGAGGACAAAGTGTTCACTTGCTGCCTAATATATCCCACCCACTAACAGGTGCCGTGATGAAGAGATAATCAGTGTTATTCACTTCACCTGTCAATGGTCATAATGTTATGCTTGATCAGTGTGTGTGTGTATAGATAGATATAGATATATAAATATATAGATAGTAATTTTTATTCTGAGCTTATTTGAACAATTTAAGTAAAATATAAATAATATATAAATATAAATTTTATATATTTATTTTTAAGGATATATAAAATAAATTAGAATATGTATATAACTCCAATTAAATTTGTTATGAGAAATGCCACAAAAGACAATGAGATTTTGAGAATTAGATTATTTGATTATTTTATACTTTCCTAATTTTAATGCAAAAACAATCTTGATGTCCTGAAAAGAGCGCTCATTTTCTTCAGCAGGTATAAACTATAGCAGGTATAAACAACTTGAAGGTGGGCAGAACTCCTGCTGACTGACAGGAAGAATGGAGCTGATCACAAGGGCTTAATCTTAACAGAGCATGTCAGAGGGGCCATCTGCACAGTCAGTGGGGTTTTGGGAAGTAGTGGACAAAGCAATCCTGCTCTTTTCCCAATCCCTTCTAGTTGACACACACAGCATCCAAAAAGAACAACAAAAAAAAGCTTATGCCCATGCCATGTCTGCCTTTTTCCCATGCATGGTCCCTTTAAAAGCTACATGAAACTTTTAAATACCACCTCTTTCTCCTCTCTCCCATCTGTTCCTCTCAATGCCTCTCTTACTCCAACTTTCTCAGTGTTTACCCTACATGTGAACTATGGCGAGAGAGCTAGGAGCAGGCTGGTTGTGTAGAGGAGGTCTGTGTAACCATATGCAAGGATTCTGTTCATTCCACACCTATCCTGTATTGCCACACTCCATATAAGGCCCGCCGCGTCTGCCAAAGAGCAGCGGCTCACAGCCCCGTGGTGAGAACGGATAAAAATATGATCGGTCGTCCCTGCATTCTTTCTTCCACACTTTTACTACATCACTCTTGAGATGACACAAATAACATGACTCAAACAAGACTTCCCATAATCAGCACAGACTGCTTAAGAAATAAAATAAGAATGAGCAAACAAACAAAGCAAGCCCAAAAAGACATTTTGTTCCTTGTTCTCTTGGTGGTTTTATGATGGTTTATTTTTAAACTTGAACTCTACAAGAGAGACAAAATTGTTGTGGCTGGTTGTTAGGGTGTTGCGTTTTCTAAGGCAAGTCATTTTTGGTGTGTAATGTGGTTGCTAGGGTGTTCTCACTAGGTGGTTGCCTACTGGCCTAAGTCAAAAAAACAGCTATGATATTCTGGTCTTTTTTTATTGTTCACAAGCAAAAATTGTATACATGATCACTTACAAAACTAATAGCTCAAAACAAGCCATTCAATTTGAGTTATCATTCATGTCTGCAGTTCGAAGAATACATTTATGCACTGAATTTAAATTAAAATTAAATTAAATTAAATGTTATATATTATTTTATAACCATTTAAGTTGGGGTACACTGCATTTAGCTCTTTTTATTTATTTTTTTACAAAATGTCATGGCCCCCAGAATATTTTGTTGTATGAATATCTGAACATAAAAATATAATCAAAAGAAAGAACAGAGCCTCTGCTTTAACAAAAAAACAACATTTTATTCTAGCTGCATGCTTTTTTTTTTTTTTTTTTAAACGAACACTTTAATGTGGGCAAGTTTAATCAAAACAGCAATATTTTGAACGAAAATGCGGATTGCCAGGATTGTCAATGGCAGGGAATGTGTTACGGCTATGAATCACACTTGTTGTGGGTAACAAAATGTTCAAGCCTGGAAGACCAAATCTCAAAGTTTGAGACATCTGCCACTTAAAACCCCATATTGACCGAGAGAGACATGTCCCCTTCAAAGTCTATAGTGCTTACAGCCCTGCTCCAACAGTGTACACACAGCATATTGTACGACAGTCATTCTGCTGGGAGTAATGGGCTGATTATCTATTACATAATGAGTAAATACAGACCTCAAACTATAATCAGGACAACAGGAAGTACTGTACAAGAAAATCATGTGAGATATTTTCATGGTCCCTAGTCATTCAGCTCAGCATGTGATGTTTATTTCCATCTGAGAGAGTGTGGAGCTTGATGACCTGAGGTTTGGCCGGCTCCTGACTCCACCCTTGGCCATCTGCTACCCTTCTAGGTTACATTTACTGACATGACACAGCAAACAAACACCTACACAATCTGTTCTCCTCTGAATATGTGACTCAAACATTCTGGATTAGGAAAAAACAGTCTGACCGGAACAGTGAATATTGGTGTGGGCGGAACTTGGCTATGAAAAGTGTCACTATTTGATAAGGAGATTGAGGGATTGGGACGCAAATCTTTGGACCTTTTACAACACTACTACAGTAAGCGCATCAGGAGCCGCGTCTGCCATCTGTTCCCGCTTCCTCAGAGGGCAGACACACATGCTTAAGGAAAACACACTCTGATGGGCACCCGATTGGCTCAGTCGCTCTGTCTGGAAGGCTCGCATGAACGTGCTTGCTAATGTTGGGAATGCCACAGCAGATGTTCAAAAGAAAGATTGGAAGAAAAAGACCAAGTAAATAAGGATCATTTTAAATCCATTTTTCGTTTATTACCCAGAATATTAGAATAATAATTTTTCAAACAAAAGAACATTTAGACAAAACTATCAGCAATTTCTCAGTTATCAGCCATATAATTTAAATGAATATTATTTTTGTTTATCGTTCATCCATAATATTATTTTCAGTGCATCCCTAAAGAGAAAGAGCATGCTCATGAATCCAGTGAACTAGCATGTGGGCTGAATGAATGAAGAGAGAGAGAGATATATGAGCAGTGGAGGTGAATGAATGAGAGTTAGCTGACAAAAACGGTTTGCTCATAAATGAACAGGTCCCTAAGGAGCATTCAACACTCATTCCACTTATTCCTGCTCCTTTATCCCTTCTTTGAATGGCTCTCTCTTCAGAGAATTTGATGTTTTCATTTAACTGATCAAAGTTCTTTTGAATATTGATCTAGTTTATCTAGATAAACCCCCTCATGACTTCATCAGTCAAATACACCAGTTCAGTGTACTAAGCAGACCATGTGGGGAGTCACCCGTCTTGCACTGGAGTACTCACCCGATCCTTCAAACAGGAGTCTTGAATGAAAGGCAAAGGCAATGAAGATGAGCCCCTCATTAGCCTTACGGTTCAGCCCAGGCAAAAGCGAAGCAGGATCAGAGCCACGTGCAGAAAGAGTGTTAAAGGTCCCTGGCTTCCAACTGAGTTCAAAGTTAACTCTTGTACAGACTCGATGTACATACGTCTTTCCTTAAGGTTTCAGATCTCAATGGTAAAAACTCTGGCTGTGCCAGACTTACAAAGACTAGACTAAATACATAAAACATCTTCTGTTGAAAAGAGGAGGTGGTATAATGATAAGAGTTAATATATATATGCCACATGCTAGCTGTAGTCTGCTACATGCTGTAGACTGCAGGCCCTAAAAATACATGGGAAATAGCTAAATTACAGCTTACACCAGAGCTAAAATCCAGCATGGAGGAAGGAGAATAAAACGGGAAATGTCAGGATGGGCATGTGTTAAACTACAGTCTGCAGAAGAGGAGCAGGAATCTGCAGCTGAGTCAGAGTCAGTCTATTTTAAATGTAAAAACGCAAAAGATTCACTTATCTAGTGTTATCATCATAACACCTGCCAGTGTGAACTAAACAAACTGCTCTGATTCTGATTATCAGCTTCATCTGAGATGTCCAGGGGCTCTCGGCAAGCCATTTCAAAAAACACTCAAAGACAAATAGAGCTATTTCTGAAGACATGCCTTGTACAATGTTCTTCAGTAATCAAATCCAATCTGCAAGTAGTGTTTTTTTCTCAGTGCCAGGTGCACCGCTTCATATCATAGTGTTACAGCAGATGAAGCCCTTTGGCTACTGCAAACTGCACTAAAAAGACCTGCATATTCCAGCTTACAGAAAAGACACTATATTCAGACACATAACACCAACATGTAGCTTCATCTAGAGATGCTCAGAGAGAACTCAGATGCTACATGTAGCTTCATCTAGAGAACTCAGATGCTACATGTAGCTTCATCTAGAGAACTCAGATGCTACAATAAAAAAAAAAACAATATTTAGGGATGCATAATATATTAGTTGGTAAGATTTTATGTTTCAAAATAAGCCTTTTATGCTGAACTTCTCTATTTGAAGACATTTTAAAATAAAATGTATCCTGTGATGGCAAAACTGAATTTTCAGCATCATTACTCGAGTCTTCAGTGTCACATGATCCATCAGAAATCATTTTAATATGCTGGTTTGATGCTCAAGAATAATTTCTTATCATCAATGCTAAAAACAGTTGTGCTGCTTTATATTTTTGTGGAAACATCTTTTCAGGATTCTTTGATGAACAGAAAGTTCAAAAGAACAGCATTTATTTGAAATTGAAATATTTTGATATTTGTTAATACATTTATTTACTGCCTCTTGATTAACGCATAAAATGTTGACATATATGTTGGCATATGTTGTCAATTGAATTTGTTCATGCTCATTTCCACCTATTTTTACATTTATATTACATATGTCATCATCTAATGCTCATTTAAAGTTCAATTCATTAATTTAAAAGTTTATTTAATTTAATCTTTTAGTGTAATATCTGTAATTTATTTACTAGCCAAAACATGAAAATAATTATGACAATATGTTTTTTTAAATAAGGTGCAAGCATAAAAGACACTGAAAAAACTGAAGCTACATTATTTCCTGCCATATATTCTGATTTACTCTGAAATATGTCACATTATTATCCATTGTGAATATGTTGAGTTCTCCACATAATCCTGGAGAAAGTACACGACAGCTCGTTTCTCTCACCTGGTTCTCATCCTGGACGACTCTGTACTGCTCTTTCCACACGCCGATCTTCGACGCCTCGTCCTTGCGCAGGGCACGCTCCTTTTTCAGCTCGGGGCTCCAGAAGGTCTTAATAGAGTTCATGGAGGAGCTGAGTTTGCTCTCCTTCACATCCACCTCCTTGCGCAGGAGCTCGTTCTCCCTGAGCACCTCCTTGAGCTGAGCCTGCAGGTCCATGATGGTGTTGTCCCGCGCCTGGCGTAGCGAATGAGGCACAGTGGATGCCAAGTTGGAAGGCATATGGTGGTCTCCGAAAGCAATGGCATCGTTGGGTGCAGAGCCAGGCACCCCGGTGGCGATGTTCGGGCTGGATCCCATGACAGTCGTGCGGATGGAGTAAGGCACCCGCCCCCCTGAGCGGCCCAGAGTCATGGTGCTCTTCGGGAGGTCCGGGCCGGATGCCACCACTTCATTGTCGCTCAGGTACATGGGGCCGGATGTAGCGTAGGCAGCATTGAGGGACTGGATGTTCTCCATGGAAAGGGTTTTACCGCCGGGACCTCCCGCTCCGGCTCCGCCGCCCCCTGTGCTGTTGGTGCGGCGGTGACCCAGACGGGGCGAGCGTGGGAGACGGGGCGAACGGCCGGGACTCTGACTACTCCCTCCACTGTGGTTACCCTCCACTTTACCCACGGATCGGGCACTACCGTACATGGCAGCTCTGATCAGAGAAGGTCAAGCGTGATGAGAAAAGAGGGCCGATATGGACTGAGAAGTTGATTTTTGTTAATCTTGAAGATTCTGTGATCTAGATTTGGGTTATTTTAACTGTACAAGAGATGCAGATGTTTCATTTTCACCATATGATGCTGGGTTTTGAAGAGTGGTTTTATCCATTTAATCTGGTCATGTTATATTCCTGCAACAGAGAGAAAGAGAGAGAGAGACGAAGAGTTAAAACAATTTGTGTCACATATTTTCATTGAGACAGCAGCACTTATGGAGAGTTTTCCCTGGCGTCTGCTTCCTTGCACTCTTCACAGAGAGGAAATAAAAGGCTAATGAACAAGTCTGGCACAATATACGCTTTAACCTCCTTCACTAGGCTCTATGTAGGTCATTCACATGCCACACTGTATTTACTTTAGCTCAGTGGCTTCAGTCCAATACCTATTCTGCACGCTCAGCCCTACCTCTGTCTCTCATTCTACATCTCTCTCCATCTTCTCACCAGTTATTTTTCATCAGTGGCAACTTGCTTTAATATCTGACAGGTTTCATTAGTGCATAAAAGGCTATTACATAAGTGCAGGCATTTAAAACATGTTGTCTCAGCTTCAGGGAATGTGACAGAGTTAGGCATGCCCAGTGCTTTAATGATTTGGCTTCCGTTCGACGGCAGAGGAAGGAGCTCTGTGGTCTCGCTGCCCCCTGTGCATCTTATCAGCAGCCCGGCTCCGTTCTCTACTAGAGACTATCACAGCCTCCACAAACTGTTTCTCCATGAGACTGAACGGTTTTGATTCTTTGTTTTGTTCCTAGCTTTTGTATCATGTTCGTGTATGTGTTTGTATGTGTCCATTTCAGTCTGACGGGAGTCTGTGGTCGACATACTTCACGTTGGGTTCATTTTCATGTAGATTTACTCGCATTGTGGCGCTAACTTTAGATTCCTTCCTACTGAGAGAGTGTGGCTACGTTGGCTTGGACATGATCACAACTCCACTAAGTATTTTACTAGCCTCTGGGATAGACCAAAACATGGCTCCAATGTCCACTGCCAGCATCCTCTCAATAAATTAGCTTTAAACTGCATTTGTGGCAAATATCAAGGGTTTATAATCTCAAACCTAAAAACCAGATGAATTGAACAGTCTGTACCACTTTCCTTTGCTTTAAAATTTGTTAAATTTGCAAATTAATTTAGCGATAAAATAGCATTTATAGAAGTGATAATGCATTTAAAAGGTCCACTCATGTGTCATGTGACCTAGTATTGCTACAAAACAAAGATGTGTTTTACAAGAGACAATGAAGTAATTCATCAGGGATAAACACACAAGACAAAAGGCAGCTGTCGCGTGTGGCTGGACTCAAATAAACAGTCCTTCTCTCTGAGCATTCACAAAGCTGTGATCTGAGCACATGTGTGATTAGAGATTTGGTTTCACAACCCCGTCAATGGCTTTGTATTGATTAAAAGGCATGACAGGCAATTTTGGATAGGCTAGCAATAGCAAGCTCACTTTGAAAGCATAAGATGTCTCAGAGCATAACATTACAATAATAATGAACGTAAACAACTTAAAGAGAGCTGACTTGTACCACCTGACTGCTGCAGATTCATTTCAGAATTCACAGGTTGCCATCTCTTAAATGGCATTCGGACTGAATGCATGTGTAGAGAGTTTCAACCAGTATAACATTTCCCACTATAAACCCAACACTCAAAATAATGAATTGGTTTGAGTAGAGCTAACTCAAATTAAACACATTAGTTCAAACTAATTAACTTGCATGAGTATTTATTAGAACTTAAGAGTTCTTTTGAGTTTTCAAAACTGCCATTTTAAGTCATTTGAATTGTTTAGAGTTTTATTAACTTGTTTCTTTTCATTTAGACACACTTATATTTAACTGAAACTGGACTGGAATTTCTATTTCACAGCATGCTTTGCCATGACACTCAAACGGGACAATAAATGCCAAAATTAAGTGTTTTTTTTTTTTTGTGCAAGACTAACATTAAGTAGGAGATTTAGTAGTGTTTAATGTTTTGTTATGCTACTTTAGAAGAGTTTCTGTTATGTTGGGTTTTTTGTAGGGTTACAGTCATGATAACAAGTGGAGCGTGAGCATAGTTTGAGAACAGGGCCAGGGCTCGCAAAGCACAATGTCCCGGGATTATGTGTTTTTCAGACGGGCTACCAAAACGTAAGCCCAGCCTGCCATCTTAAATAGTGAAATAACATTCCTTTCTTGATGTGCGTTGTTCACTCTCTTGACTCGGTTTGCGGTTATATTCACAGATCGGGCCAGCCAAGTAATAAAAAAATAACATTCCAATCAATCGCAGGTGGATGAGCGATAAATCATTGTGTTTGTTTGATAAAGACATTTTGCGAGCCTTGTGAGCGAATCATTCCGGTTGCTGTTTCCCCACACACTACCAAAACAATTTCCACATGTACTGATAGGGGAGCAGAAGCTCATTAAATAGGCAAATCTTATCCAATCCTAGCCGTGGGCGTATAAGTCTTTAGTGCGGCACACCCATTAAAACAGAGCGTTTCTTGATAGAGCCTCAAAACCAGGGTAGAAAATAGCCTATTACTTATTCATTATGATGTTTTTGAATGTAAAAACCACACAAACTTCATAAGTTGACCTCAGACAACAGTATAACAAAAATAAAAAAGCCAGTTCATGACCTCTTTAAATGTATTATATTGCGGTCCTCATTCAACAAGTGCTATGCTAATGCTACCAAAGCATTGTGTAACCAATTAGCAAGGTGGCATTTATTGAATTAGCTAAAGCTAGTCAAGTTTCCACTACTAAAAATGTGAGACTACATGATATTTTTAAGTTAAATGTATGAATTAGCTTACTCAAATATTTCAAGTTCAGATTAAAAACATATGATTACAAAATAAAAATCCGCAAGTTCTGCCTGCTTAAACTTTCAATTTCTTAACTTAAAAAAATTGAGGCAACTAATTGGTGTACCCTACATTAAGTAAAGCCGTAGTGGCGGCATGAATACATCTGTATTTTTTTTTTCCTTTATAGTGAAGCACATGGTTTAACTTCAGCCACAGGTGTTACACCTATTGTAGGTGTTATACTGAAGTAATTTCCCAGTAATGAGGTGCCACAGTCTCTGTGAAACCTCATGAGTCTGGAATCTAGCAACTGCAAGCAACCTATTTTTTCAGGTTTCACAATCAGTGTTCAAAAAGTAAAGTAAAAATATTTTTCTCTTACTGTATGACAGCTTGATAGATCTTTTCATGAGAAAATTTCATGAAACCTGCACAGTTTCTCTTTTTCTGTATCATTTTACTTTCGTTTCTTAAATTAAGATAATATATAGTGTGAAAAACTACATTTTTAAAATGAACTGAGTCAACTAGTCGACTAATTCTCAAAGAAGTCATAAATAATTACAGTATTTTTGTAGATATGATGAGGTGTTAAAGGGGATGCTTTTAAAGTCAACAGTTAAAACATAACACACTGTTAGCATGCTAAACTAAAAGATAAACATAAGAAAGCAATCTACAAATAGTCGATCTCACTAATCGGTTAGTTGACTAGTCCGTAACACATACACTACCATTCAAAGGTTTGAAAACAATTGTACTAGCCTACTTAATATTTTTGTAGAAACAATTTTTATTTTTATTTTTTCAGGATTCTTTCATGAATAGAAAGTTCAAAAGAACAATTTATTGGACAGCAATCTTTTGTGACAAATGACATTACGGTCACTTTTGATCAATTTAATGCATCCTTGTTGAATAAAGGAATGCTTTTTCAAAAAATAAAATAATAATAAGTTTAATAATATTCCACAATATTAAAGTTTTCACTGTATTTTTTATTAAATAAATGCAGCCTTGGTGAGCACAGCTTGGTGAAACTTCTTTCAAAAACTTTTAAATAATCTTAATTATTATTTAAAACTTTAATTGTATTATATTATACACTCACCTAAAGGATTATTAGGAACACCTGTTCAATTTCTCATTAATGCAATTATCTAATCAACCAATCACATGGCAGTTGCTTCAATGCATTTAGGGGTGTGGTCCTGGTCAAGACAATCTCCTGAACTCCAAACTGAATGTCAGAATGGGAAAGAAAGGTGATTTAAGCAATTTTGAGCGTGGCATGGTTGTTGGAGTATTTCACAATCTGCTCAGTTACTGGGATTTTCACGCACAACCATTTCTAGGGTTTACAAAGAATGGTGTGAAAAGGGAAAAACATCCAGTATGCGGCAGTCCTGTGGGCGAAAATGCCTTGTTGATGCTAGAGGTCAGAGGAGAATGGGCCGACTGATTCAAGCTGATAGAAGAGCAACTTTGAAATACCCACTCGTTACAACCGAGGTATGCAGCAAAGCATTTGTGAAGCCACAACACGCACAACCTTGAGGCGGATGGGCTACAACAGCAGAAGACCCCACCGGGTACCACTCATCTCCACTACAAATAGGAAAAAGAGGCTACAATTTGCACGAGCTCACCAAAATTGGACAGTTGAAGACTGGAAAAATGTTGCCTGGTCTGATGAGTCTCGATTTCTGTTGAGACATTCAGATGGTTGAGTCAGAATTTGGCGTAAACAGAATGAGAACATGGATCCATCATGCCTTGTTACCACTGTGCAGGCTGCTGGTGGTGGTGGTGTAATGGTGTGGGGGATGTTTTCTTGGCACACTTTAGGCCCCTTAGTGCCAATTGGGCATTGTTTAAATGCCACGGCCTACCTGAGCATTGTTTCTGACCATGTCCATCCCTTTATGACCACCATGTACCCATTCTCTGATGGCTACTTCCAGCAGGATAATACACCATGTCACAAAGCTCGAATCATTTCAAATTGGTTTCTTGAACATGACAATGAGTTCACTGTACTAAAATGGCCCCACAGTCACCAGATCTCAACCCAATAGAGCATCTTTGGGATGTGGTGGAACAGGAGCTTCGTGCCCTGGATGTGCTTCTCACAAATCTCCATCAACTGCAAGATGCTATCCTATCAATATGGGCCAACATTTCTAAAGAATGCTTTCAGCACCTTGTTGAATCAATTCCACGTAGAATTAAGGCAGTTCTGAAGGCGAAAGGGGGTCAAACACAGTATTAGTATGGTGTTCCTAATAATCCTGACAGGTGAGTGTAGATAGATGTAGCCTGAAGTCATGATACCCAGATTCTAGTCATAATATGAGTCTGATACTGCTCCAATGGGCTGTGATTCAACCGAACCACAACCAATCAGAACCACAACTACAACTAATCAGAGCAACGGAGTAGCCTAAGTGACGTACGTTAACTTGAGCGACGCATAGTTGTCAACAGAGCTCAACTGCACGCTGGAAGAAGTAGAAGATGATGATGAGTGTAAATGATCTTTGCCGGTGTTGTAAAAAGAATTTAAGGATAAACGGAATACTTACCAACACGATCATCATTTTTGAGAGAAATAGTAAAGGTGAATGCATATGCGAACAAGTTCTCCAATTAGTAAATAAATTCAACCCAAATGCTCTTTGGTGACGTGGATGATTACGTTACTGTTGATCATCTGTCCATCATCGTATAAAGCCCACCCTGACAATTTGATTGGTCTAAACAGCTCTGGTTCGAGCATAGTTGCTCCACAACGGATCAAGTCCAGACCTAACTTCCCGACCTCAAATGTTGTGGGCGGGACTAAGTTTGGCTGGCATCCAGACTAAAGCTTGGTACAATTTGTTTGTTTTTTCGAGGTGGCAAGAACAAGAACAAAGTTTGTTCTGGCCAGGACATTCCATACTCCACAAGAAAAGCAGGTGCCGAACATTTTGGTTTCTCCACATTAACCCCGCCCACTTTAAATGTCTGACCAATCATACAATACTTCTCGGACACCCACAAGAAAAAAAGTTCTGCGCAGATGATGTGTCCAGAACAAGCTGCGAGAACTCTCAAACCAGGGCAGAGAACATCCTTGCGGAGTATGTAATGGCCTTAAGATGGTTTTCAAAATCAAAAGTTTAATCTTACACGTTTGTTCACATACATTAACACAGTTTTTGTTCTAGCAACTTCTTATAGATAAGGCTATACAGATAGACAGGGCATTTTAGAGGGTTGAAAATGTGTGATGAAAATACAGAAACACAAATCAGAACCTCCGAACATGCACAAAGACAACAAAAAGCTACCAACTGCAGATTTGTAATTTTGACTGGCTTATTTGCAGCTCAAATCAGCAGAACAAAGCATAGCCAGGGAAAATATTCACTGCAAGGAAAGCAAGACAGAACAGGACATGATCACCTCCAAGGAGATCAGGACAACTAGACTCTAGAGAGAGCCATTAAGAAATAATAAGAATGTATCGCATGTGTTAGAGGCGGGGCAGAGTTGAAACTGGGGTTGGCAGTCACTCAGGGACCAACACATTATGAAATGTGTGCAAAAAATGGCACACCAATTTTACAGTGCATGACTTATTACCTTCCCATTAAGATATTTCAGAATGTAAGTATTTCTCTGATGTAACAGCCCAAATAAGCATACTTGAAGTAAATAATGTAAAATAATAAAACCGTTTATTATGGGGTGAACTGTTTCTTTAAGAACTACGAAACGTCCTTGCCACTGAAGCAGTTGCCATCTGGCTCGCCCCAGGGCAGGTGGATTACACCTGGAAAGTGGACACAGTAAGAAAAGGTTCCCATCCCTCCACTTCTTTATCTCTCAATCCCTCCTTCCAGCCATATCTCCTTCCATTACAGCAATCTGCTCTGCTCTGCTCTTCAACAGGGGTGTAATGCAGCCTCATGGAAAAGTAAGTTTCCATTACATTTGACCTAAATCCTCACAAACAAAAAATAGGCCAAAACCAATGTTTACTATGTAAATCACTCTCAGAACTGGAAAATATAAAACACTTCAGTTTATTTTTAATAATATCAGGTTGAGTGGCACTTTCAACAAAAGTATATAAAACCAATAAAACCATTCTCCAAATGCTAAAAATTAATGTTTAAGACTCCGGAAAGCCAACTACAGTGCTACCAAAGTGAGAGGTATAAGAGAGAGAAACCTGAGGTGAACGGAGCGGAGGATAGCAAAAACAACAGAAAAACTGACTTAAATGCCATTACATTCTTATTCATAAATCTGCTCATAACCCTTAATTTCATTCTGAAATGACTTAAAAGTGTGTTTTATAAGTATTAATAAACAGCCAACATCCTAGAGCCATATGCATGCTAATAAGCAACTAGTTAATAGTGAATATTTTAATTTAAATGCACCAGTAATATTTATACACACCGAGAAAAAAAAAAAGCTGTCACTGGGGCAGTACCTTTTCAAAGGTACACTTGTGTTACTTTTAGGTACTTATATGTACACTTTTATGTACCTTTAAAGGTACTAATATGCACCCTTTAGGTACAAAAGTATACCTTTTGAAAAGGCACCGCCCCAGTAACAGCTTTTGTACCTTTTTTTCAACATTTATCACAAAATGTCTCTTTAAATTTAATGAATAACCAATTGGAATGCACATTAAACTGATTGTAATGTGATCCATGTTTCTTAATTCTATATTGCCTACAAAATCATCACAGATTTATAGTGAATATTCAATATATGACCCAGCCTTACTTCTATACAGAGGATAAACATCACACAAAAGGAATGTTTTATTTTGCTGATGACAAAGCTAAAATGAGTCCAATCTTTTAAAGTAATGGTTTGAGTGCTGAGTCAGAATACATGACCAAGCCCACACCCTAAATTGCAGTCAGTAACTGACTTTTCCACAAAGCTGCCTACAATAATCAATACAGTATAAATTTAAACTAGCCGCTTGGTATTACAGCATTTTTTGACAAAGATCTCCTTCTTGTTCTGCCTCCTTTTTGGCTCAGTTACGGCATCAATGGGACAGTGTGTGCCTGCCTCTGCCTCTATATTTATAGGGAGGAACAGAGGTCAGCTTTGAGCTCACTTAAAACGCTCTGCCTGATGTCTGACGGCCTGTCACTTCACATCACTGAACATCTAGACAGGCAGCACGGACTCATCAGCATTCAAACAACTACAACCAGAGCGCATTTCATTCAGTCCACATCTATATGCACATAAACTGCTCTTCTGCCATAAAATTCTAGCAACTGCAATGAGGAACATTGCAATGAATCAGATATCTGTCAGATACCCAACCTGAGAATCTTATATGGGAAAGGGTGGGACAGGTGAGAGATAACATGTTACAATCTCTCTAAAACTATCTGTGAATGTCAACTCTGATATCTAGAGACCCAATGGTGGTTGACTGTCAATATAATGCAATACACATTTGGTGTAGAAACAATTTGCACTCAGAAATTACTATCAAATTCCACAAACAATTTAAAGAAACTGCAATTAACGTTTAATTAAACATGAAATTTTGAAGTAGAAAAACTGAAATAGTATTTTCCTGAAATACATATACATTTTAGAGTGCAGTGTTTATGCCTTCATAATATTATTTAATAAAAGCAAGTGAGATGTTACAAACATACTGAAATGAACAGATTAACTTTATTTCATTAGTCATTCTACAGTTTTTGTCTGATTTTTTTTTAGACCTTGCAACAATGTTATCACATTTACTAATTGTAGTAAGAACCAATTGGCTGCTTTATTTACTCAATTCAGCTGAGATAATTAAAGAAATTGTTTATTATCTGTTCTGTACCTTCTGTAAATCAGCGGATTTCTGGAGGATGATGGAAATAAGAGAGGAGAACGTTTTAAAATTTTCTTTGGAGAATCACCAAGGGTAGAAGATGCACCAACTATCTAAAAAAAAAAAAAAACTGTATCTAAACAGAATCTCTGCCAGGCCAAAATAGCCGTAGGCCGTTTTCACAGTTAGATCGCTTCAGTTTGATTCCACCTTCCTCCACCTGCCATGACTCTTTCACATTGGATTATTTGGCTCAGAATCATGCTGTGTTTGTGTCGATGCGAGTACTACTGCAAAACTCGTCGCCACAATGCTAAGACGTCGTGGATGGTTGCCAGGTTGCTATGTAGTTGCTAAAGTGTTTAAGATTTTACTGCACATCTTTGCAGTTACTAGGGTGGT
Source organism: Paracanthobrama guichenoti (assembly GCA_018749465.1). NCBI lineage: Eukaryota > Metazoa > Chordata > Actinopteri > Cypriniformes > Gobionidae > Paracanthobrama > Paracanthobrama guichenoti. The sequence continues at coordinate 2,257,625 of CM031946.1, forward strand.
CATACGAGGGGGTTTCTATGATATCCTGGTCTCTAGAACATCAAATGAAAGTCTGTTTTTTTGGGGTTTTTTTTTTTAATTCTACCCCTTATTTTTTTATGTGCCCTATTATGATTTTTCAGATATTACCTTTCATGTTGTGTGTAGTATAGCTGCTTATGAATGTAAAAGGTCTGCAAAGTTTCATACAATTAATTAAGTTAGTGTCTCCTAAAAGAAAGATCTGATTCTGAACTGCCTGAAATGAGTCATCAGTAATTCCAGACTTACTTCCGCAATTAACCTAATTTGTAGGTTAATTTGCCAGCCAATGGTCTTCTTTCATTTGCTACCGGCAAACAGTGTCTACTTTGACCCGCCCTTAAACACTGTAGTTATAGCTAAGGCCTAGAAGAGTTTTTTTGTGTTGTCGAAATGTCAAGAAGACACTGTTTGATACGGTAATACAGACGCTATCATTACTGTTCATATTACGGTATACGAAAGTGTATACCTTAATATTCCGACATGTTTGTAATCAGTGGGCCAATCACAACAGACTGGGCCATCTGACAAATCAGAGCAGAGTGGGCCAATCACAACAGAGTGGACCAAATCACAACAGACTGGGCCAGCTGACCAATCAGAGCAGAGCAGGATCTCATAAATGAGGGACCGAAATCTGTTTCAGACACTGTGTGAAACAAGGTGATGCTGCAATGTATATCAGAAAATGTTAGTGTTTTCTGACCCTGGATGCACGTTAACCTATTGTAGGAGACCTACTAAACAAAATTAGGAACCTTAAAAATGGCATAATAGAGCACTTTAACATACAATAATAATATAATTGCTTGTCCACTCAAGAACCACTCAAAAGTTCCCCCTTTTAACATTAGTGTTGCACATGCCTGCAGCTTTAGAGCTATAAGCCAAAGATGTTGTTACAAACTCTTCAGCAAACACATCATTGACTGCCTCTACCTTCCTCTGGGACTCTGGATCAACGAATCAATTCTCATCTCTAGTTCTGACCTGCTAGCATGAAACGAGAGAGCTGGTGTTGAATGTGCTTTTCTTCTGGCCTGACAGCTCCCCTGTCTGTCCATCTGTTTGCATGAGTTAATTAGGTCAAAGATGGACTGCCCGCACTAGACGTGCTAAACCACACGAGAGACTCGGGTGGATCAGAATCCTGCTGGACTCTCTCTATCTGGACAGCTCGAGTCCGGCCTGCTCAGCACAGTCACAGAGTTGATATTGCATTTGTAGGTAGATGTGATTGTGAAAGACGTCATGAAAATGTGGGAGCTGAGATTTGTACAGCTAGTGTCAGCAGAGGACACACAACTGAGGTGATCTCACTCATGAAAATTGTGCCGCTGCCCTAATTAGCGTGCTGTGCTAATATGATATTTCAAATTAATATTAGGGATGCACAGGCATTACAATTCTGGCTGATATAGATCAATCAATAATTATTTTGTCATGGCCAATAATTGATAAAATTACATAAAATGGCATAGATTAGAATATAAATGATTAAATACATTCAATATAAAATAGTAAACTCAAATCGATCATTTTAAATGCTACAGGAATAAATTAGGCCTCAACATTATGTGCAGTATGAAAAATGGATATTCATTTTGAGATTTGATAAAGATTACAATTAACAATTTATTAGCGTTTATAAAGAATAACTTTAATTGAGTGTTAGTTTATGGCAAAAGCAATCTAATAAAAAAAAAAAAAAGGAAATAAGCATTAAGTAAATATCTAATATCGACTGATACATTAAAACAATTTTTAAACTAATTACATTTTTAATTAAAAAAAAAGAATAAAAGCCATTTACATCTAACGAAAACATTATAGCAGCACCTCTATTCCCAATCTGTCTGAAATGCACTGATTTCTACAAAGCCCCTCCTTCCAAAAAGCTGAGAATGCTCTGATTGGTTGTGATTGGCCAAACACCCTCAAGCTTATGTCGGAAATGCGACACCTCTTACCATAATCATGAGCTTCAGCTTCCAAAGGCTTCTAAAGCATTTGTCAGCACACAATTACTAATAATAATGTTGTCGGTTTTACCATATCAGTTCGGATTTTGAAAATGCAGATGATCTGAACCAACTTTGCAAGCACGACTTAAGCAGAACGTTTCTGGAACTTAGAGCTAGTTTAAAATTAACATTTTGTAAGCTTTATATTTTAATCGCTGAACACATGCTGACAGACTTTTGGCCGAGATCTAACATCCTTGCGTTATTCAGCCTGAAGGTGGCGCTCTAGTGTTGATTGACACTTAGTATTGCCCTAATGTGGAATGTATTGCCTCTGAATGTTCTTTTAGAATGTGGAATGAGGAAAATAAAGTAATTTCTATTCTCAGAACAAACATAAAACAAACACAAAAGAGCTCTATAAAGGTTATTCACATTAGCATGATTAAACAGACATGCCAACTAGTTACTGACTGATGAAGACTAATATACACATAGCTGAAGTGGACTGATATCGTCTTAGCGTAGTCAGAAAATATTTGTTGCTGAATGCTGAACACATTTATAATTTATTAATAATTCAGTGACATGACGATAACACTTCAATTCACTGAAGCGTCACCTTCCTTCCTTGTGTATGCATTTGGGATGGGCATTATGCTAATATTTCATATTGTGACGTAGACGTTTGAGGAAGTAATATCCGGACGCCGCCCAAGGCATTTTAGGCAGGTCTGAATCAGTGTTCTCTGTTAGAATAAACCCATTTGTGGGAGAGTGAGCTTTTTGTAACTTGCACAAACAGATACAAAGGAAAAGAAAAACGTTAAAAAGCATCATATGACCCCTTCAGCACACAAGATTGCATAACACATCCACATATCCAAAAGTAAAAATACATTTTTCATCAGCCTCAAAACACTATAGAACAACACCTTCCCCTTGAGAAAGGAAATCATGCTGGTACACGCTGACACAAGACAAACTTTCCTGCATGTGTCAGTATCCAAGAACCAGTCACCCTCCCTGTGTTTCTCATGTTTTACACCCTCCAGAGATGGAATAAAAATAAGCTCTCGCAGAAGGAGAGACAGGTCAATCGTATACAGTCTAATCTCAGCAGTTCATCTTGATGTCTCAATTTATTAAAACAAACATCTTTGCCTTTGCCACCTATCATTTTTCTCTACTAAAAATGGTTTTAGACCATGCTTAGATCTTCTTAGTATATTCAGTCACCGTCATCACTGAACAGACAGCAGATGATGATCCAAACCAGGTCTCCATCACTGTTTCTGGGATGGTTCCAGGTCTGAACCTGCACTCTAAAAAATGCTGGGTTGAAAATGGACAAACCCAGTGATTGGGTTGTTTTAACCCAGTAAATGGGTTGTTTTAACCCAGCAGTTGGGTTAAATGTTTGCTTAATCGCTGGGTTTGTCCATTTTCAACCCAGCATTTCTTAAGAGTGTGGTCTGAACATAGTATACATTTTATGTTTTCAATTGTACTGGAAATTTTAAGTAAATATTAAAGGGGTCCTTGATTATGATTTTACTTTTTTAACTTTAGTTAGTGTGTAATGTTTGAGCAAGTTACGACACTCAAAGTTCAATGCAAAGGGAGATATTTTCTTTTAGTGAAATCGATTTAAGGACTACAACAAACAGCTGGTAGGGACTACAACAAGCTTCTTCCTAGGTTGGTGACATCACGAACCCTAAAGTTTTAGACCCCTGCCCATTTTTTCAAGCATGACAAGTAGGTAAAAAAACAGATGTGAAGCTAACACTGGATCGAGCAACTAAGCCATAAACATGCCTTTGAAGAGCGCAACATATTGTGCAGTGCCAGGTTGTGGAAAAACAGCCTGAAATTAAAAAAACGATGCTGTGCCTTCTATATTGGATCCAACAGGAACGGCACAACACACTTATGTGAGTACAGGTTTTTACGGTGTCACTATTGCTTTGTAACAGATCGTTTGATATGTACGGATTATGTGTGATGTCTAACCAGACTTCGGATATGTATATGATTCATGTAGGCCTACTACAGTCAGATGTTTTTGTCTCAAAATCATTTATTGTCAAACGGTCAACTTCACATTGTTTCTCTTAGTAATAATCGGAGCCCGTATCCTCTCAGAAAGCTCCTAATTTACCTTAAAAACTTCTATGTAGGAGTCTTAAGAGCGATTCAGGACAGATCTGAGCACAACTCTGAGCGAGGAAAATACAAAAGCGTTCATCTTAGTGAGGAGGTGGGGCTACGTATGACACAGTCTTTTGAAGACTGTGATTGGTTGCTTGTCCAAGAAGGAAGGAAGGGAAAAAAAGAGCACTTTTAAGTATAGTCTCTATATAAACCTTCACTTTGAAATTACAGGCGACATTTTTCCTGTTTTTTTTTCTCTCACTCACTCACTCTCTCACTCTCTCACACACACACACACACAAATATTATAGGATTATTTTTTATTTACCATGCTGTTAATGTGTACTTAATGTATTTGATTGGAAATGAACAGCGACACATAAGGTTCTGAAATTGTGTGATCACTTTGCTTATAGAAGGTTGTGACAGACCCAAATCATCAATGCTGCACATCTGCATTTTTCCAGATGCCAAACATGTTAATGTAGTGATTACTTCCATTTCCTCCACTCTTTGCATTGAGATGATTGCATGAAGATTTTTCATGAATACAGGCCATGTTATTTAAACTGTGATTAAATTATATAGATAGAGGTACCCTAAACTAGGCAATTCAGCCTATATTTTTTATTTCTTATGAATATTTAAATTATTTTTCTGTGTAAAGCTCTTTGAATTATCATTGTGTATAAAATGTACTATATAAATAAACTTGCCTAAGCCATCAAAGAGCACTCCCTTTACAATCGCTGGAGCTGTCGATCAAACACTGTTTATCAGTGACTGAGTTCTGGACTCTCGCCAAAACTCCCGTTATAATTAGCTTAGCTACGGACGGACGGATGGACGGACGGACGGACGGACGGACGGATAACAGAGGGGCGTTTTCGACCATTAGCTGGCACAGCTCACGGCACAGTAACACTTGTGTTCAGGGGAGGGGTCAAGTAAAGAGTACCATTTTCATTGCATGACTCAAACACCCATCAGTTTGAAAACGCCCACAAATTTAGAAATGACAACTTTTGTTCTGCAGAGACCTCAAACTAATTTTTTGTAACCATATACAACAGTGCAGCGTACAAGTGACAATACGCACCATTGTGATGTACTGTGCAGTAGTTAAGGAAGAGTACAGAAAGAGCGATACAAAACAGCAATCGTGGATCTTTTTTCTTCTATCCTTGCAAGCTAATGTTCTGTAGATGACAGGACTTGGTGCTGTTCTCTGACGTCTGGTAGAGTATAAAAAAAGCAATAGTACTGTGCATGTGTCGAAAGCATCCATCCGCGCTCATCTGCGGTTGAGTATACTTTGAAAGCTGTGGACACGACTGTGTGCGAGTCGGAGTGGTACGTGGAAAATGCAGGCCTTAAGAGCTTGATTTCAACTTCCTGACACCAGCTGCCCGGTCAAACCCTGACAAACACAGATACACAGGATTGATCCAGAAGACTGAAAATATAGGCCGAATGTTGCAACTGATGAACAAACTGCTGAGATACACACAACAGCAAGAAGGCACTTGCTCTGCGTGGTCATCAAATCACTGTTGGTCTATCTACTGACAATTTTCACAGCAGAATGTATGTGATATGTCATGTGATTAGACATACACTGTCAGAAAAAAAGCTACATTGCTGTCACTGGGGCGGTATCCTAAGGTACAAAACCTAAAAGGTAGTAATATGTACCTTTAAGGTACTAATCCGCACTCTTAAAGTACTGATATGCACCTTTTAAGGTACTAATATGTACCATTTAGGGCTGAGTAAGGTACAAAGATGTACCTTTTCCCTTTTGTACCTTAGGGTACCGCCCCAGTGACAGCACTGGACCTTTTTTTCTGAGTGTGGGGGAACATTTACACAGACACCGGCTTCCATTGAATCAACAACGCAAAGCACTGATCTGAATAACACCTGTTGAATCACTATATCTCACTGATTCATAATAATTGAACATCCTAACGATAATTAAAAAAATAAAATTAAAAAAATCTCAGGTTGTGTTCTCATTTGTTCAGAATTAGTCAAAAAGTAATGAAAAAAAAAACTTTTTAATTAGTTTAAATGACCTGTTTCAGTTATATAGGCATGAGGTATGACAAATATACACATTTAATGTAATTATATTAAAAAATATAAAGAAAGATTAAGTACAAAAAATGAATGAGTACAAATTTCCTCTCAAATAACCGAATTGTAAAATAATAATAATTAAAAAAAGTTCATTATAATTTATTTAATTGTAATTGTCATTAAAATGTTTATCTTTAACTTGGCTCTTTAACAGAGGAGCCAATCACATTATTCTACACGACACTAAACTTCAGCTACACAACAGCATCATCTGTTCTTAAACAAACCCGTCGTGTTTGCGGTTTTTGCTGAGTAATAAACACAACTGCTCCGTTTGGGTAAACGCTTCCCCGGAGAGGAGACACTGTATTAATGAAGCGCGATCGGCGGAGATATTTTGTAACCGATACATATTTTCCTGCTGACGTCACAAAGAGTGAGGAGACAATTCGCGACTATTCTATAACCGCCTCGCGGACGCTTTAAATGCGTTTCGCGGGGTAAAAAGCAGATAAATCGGGACGGAAAGTGTGAAATGCACATGTAGTCACAGGGTTTCCTCTTGAAGAAGCTTCACGCCGCCGGGGCTGAAGCTTTTGGACGGATTCTCAGCGGTTTTTACCACACAGCAGTGTCCAGATTGTCTGTTTATGTCGATTCATAAACCCGAGAATGGAAAGAGACTCCTGTGCTCCTTCTCTTACATGGAACATATGTATTTTTTTCTTCTTCTTCTTCTTTTCCCTCCTCCTGTTCCTCCATTGCTTGCTGGCGCAACAGCGTTTCATGCCTCTCTCGTGCGCATAGTGAGAAATATCAGGTTTATTTACCTTCCATATAGTTTGTTTGGGCACATACGAACCTATATAGACCGTTAGTGTGCGATATACAGATATATCTCCACATAATCCCACACTATCAATGGGCTGTGTCCGAGCACTTCAGACTCTTCAGCTGAGGAAATTCACTTTGAAAAGCTCCTTACCTTATTTCACAAGAGGTTAGTCCGGTTTGGTGAGATGGCTGTGCCCTGTATCTAGTGTTGCAGACGGACCGTTAGCACTTTGAGAGCTGATAACCGCGGGGAAAGCCCTGTTTTAGAGTACTTCTGTCGTTTTCTTCCTCTCTTTGCCAGCTCTACCAGCCAGGGCGCTTCAAGTGACGTAACGAACCGGGAAGCGCGCTCCCGACACTGGCCTCCATGACCGCCTCCGTGACCGTGCACGAGCGCTTCTATGCAAGGGGGTCACCACATAGAGGATAGTGTGCTGGTTGTATTCAGTGGGCTTCAAATGTATTTTTTTCTTTTTTATTAAGAAATAGTTGATATTTTATACAAGTGAATTCACATGGTCAGTGTGCCAAATTAGTGAGTAACTTTTTGATTCGTGACATTTAGTGCAGAATCCTAAATACACTCACCTAAAGGATTATTAGGAACACCATACTAATACTGTGTTTGACCCCCTTTCGCCTTCAGAACTGCCTTAATTCTACGTGGCATTGATTCAACAAGGTGCTGAAAGCATTCTTTACAAATGTTGGCCCATATTGATAGGATAGCATCTTGCAGTTGATGGAGATTTGTGGGATGCACATCCAGGGCACGAAGCTCCCGTTCCACCACATCCCAAAGATGCTCTATTGGGTTGAGATCTGGTGACTGTGGGGGCCATTTTAGTACAGTGAACTCATTGTCATGTTCAAGAAACCAATTTGAAATGATTGGAGCTTTGTGACATGGTGCATTATCCTGCTGGAAGTAACCATCAGAGAATGTGTACATGGTGGTCATAAAGGGATGGACATGGTCAGAAACAATGCTCAGGTAGGCCGTGGCATTTAAACGATGCCCAATTGGCACTAAGGGGCCTAAAGTGTGCCAAGAAAACATCCCCCACACCATTACACCACCACCACCAGCCTGCACAGTGGTAACAAGGCATGATGGATCCATGTTCTCATTCTGTTTACGCCAAATTCTGACTCTACCATCTGAATGTCTCAACAGAAATCGAGACTCATCAGACCAGGCAACATTTTTCCAGTCTTCAACTGTCCAATTTTGGTGAGCTTATGCAAATTGTAGCCTCTTTTTCCTATTTGTAGTGGAGATGAGTGGTACCCGTGGGGTCTTCTGCTGTTGTAGCCCATCCGCCTCAAGGTTGTGCGTGTTGTGGCTTC